>JAWZYV010002418.1:290000-534086 GCA_038373885.1 Cheiracanthium punctorium
TTAATTCATAACTTTAAATGAAGAATTCAAACTTTGCGAGGGTTCAAAAGTGAGATTTTTTTACTACGTTTGCAATTTTCTGCTAAAAAAATCAAACCATTAATCTTCAAAAATTTCCGGGAAAAAAAAAGTAAGAGAGAGAAATCAATTTCATGCCATACAATTTTCTCTTACTTTAAAGAACTAAATTTTCTTCTAAAATTATTTTAATAAGTAAAAAGTATACATTAGCAAAATCTCAGTTTCATTTGCTTCGCAAATATCTTGCATGATAAAACTATCGCTATTTTCATACGATGTTCAAATCTCTTTTGAAATAAATTAGATACAGTACTTCTTTGAAAAGAGGGATGTACGTGAATTAGATTTGAATAATTTTTCCATGAGATGATAGGTAAAACTTTTAGCTTTTCACTTTAAATATGTCTATGGATAGCTGTACGGGTAGCTACGGAAACTTGAACCTTTTTTTTTGTAGATTTTTAATTTATATTTCTGATTTTTTCAATGTTCTCTATATTTCTTAAAGTTGCTACGCTTTTCTTTATTGTAATTTTATCTTTCAGAAAATTATTTTTAAAAATGTTCACTGTCAAATTATTGTCCTTACTGATGAATATACAATAGAATTTTTTTTTTTATTTCTGCAAATTCAGGCAAGTTAAATCAAACTGCATCAAAACAAGTAAGTATTACAAAAAAATCAAAACAAGTAAGTGATACAAAAAAAAAAAATGCAAGTATAGGGAGAGACGAGGTGAAAACGAAGCAAACCTAAAAAATAACTCGCCAAATAAAGCGCCAAACGTAGGTGTCTCGTGAAGGTGCAAACAGAATTTGTAAAGAAATTAACTTGCCCATGATAAATAGGTACATGTGAGCGCCAGCTATCTTAAATATATTTTCCAGTAAACTTTGCCGTTTATAACATGTAACAAATGTTATTATAAATATTGCAACATAATATTAGTAAATTAAACATATGATTCTATTAAATGCACCTGAAATGTATTATTCACTTGATTTCAATAATATTGAATGGATGTTGTATTAAATGTACGGTACATTTGATTTGATTTATTTATTTTAATTAATGCTTTAAAACTGTGTTAAAAGTGTTTTATTTGGATCAATATATAGCATCAGTCAACTAACAGTTTAAGAAAACAAAATTAAATAAAAATTAATGTACGTTAATGGACCAATTTTTATTACTCTATTTTTTTTTAAGTGAACAATAGTGTTTTTTAATAAAAAAATATATTAGAAGGAAAAATTCTGTAGCAAATCTCATAAAATTCCCGAGTCACTCAGAAAATTGTATTTTGTACAAAAAAAAAGAAGAATATTGTTGCAAGGCACAACACTTTCCTCTACGTAAACTTTATATGTGAAAAAAGTATAGTACTTTTCACTGCACGCATTCCAAAATTCAATGTCCATAAATCTGTCAAACTTCACACGCAATCTACGCATACATCCATTACAACTTCCTTTAAATTATCATAAATACTTAGAAAAACAAGCATAAATGTAATTTCCAATAATTACCAATCTGACAATCATTATGAAACACACATTTCATAAACAACGGCAAATCAAATTTAATCTCTGAGCATGATTTACGAGACTTCATAGATACTTATTCGCAAACGTGACAATCTCGAAATTCTCTGAGATGCTCTAATAAAATATTAATAACCATAAAATCACAACCTTCCACTCGTAAATATGCTTATAATGCAGTACGAATTTAAATAATCCAACACGCCTCATCTTTGGTTCTTAATGATTTCATAATTGGCCCTCAGAGCATTTCAATTGATCGCTGCAGGTTTTATTTCTGATCTTGAACATGAACTGAAACCTTAGCGCCTCTCTAATTAAATAATAACAACGCGATATGTGACCCTTGATATTCTGTATCGATAATTTTGGCAGTATTATAATGAAGGTTACTTGACTCTCGTACAGCACTGCGTAGGATTTGAGAGTTATGCTTGTATTCAACCTTTGTTGGAAGACGCTAGATTTATGCATGTGCAGGGAAAGGAAAAATGTCCTTCATTTATTGAATTAAAAGTTAATATGTGGTATAGGCCTTAGCAAAACAACAATGTTGTTTCAATGTGAACTTTCAATGTCGTTTCCACATGCTTTTGTTCAGTTTTCTCCGCATTGTTTCAGCATGGACATTGATATAATATTGAAACAACATTGTGAAATTACAATAGGAAAACAAATAAAAAAAACAAGATTTTATTTATTTCATGCAAAATTATTAAAATCCATACGGAAATTTACGAAAAATTAAATTGTTGATAATTATCTATTTGGAAACATCATTTTAATTCGTATTTACTGTTGTAAAAATGCATTGTGACAATGTTATATTTTAATATGAATTAAAATGATGTTTTTAAGTAGATAATTATCAAATTTTTCGTAAAATTTCATATGGATTTTAATAATTTTGCATGAAATAAATAAAATCGTGTTTTCCTCTTGTGAATTCACAATGTTGTTTCAATATTATATCAATGTCCATGCTGAAACAATGTGGAGAAAACTCAACAAAATCATGTGGAAACAACATTAAAAGTTCACATTGGAACAACATTTTGTATATTAGCATTTCACATTTAAACCACATTGAAACATCATTGTTGTGTTGCTTGTGAGAATGAATAAAAAAATACGTAAATACTGTCATTGAGGATTTAGTATAGATGAACCATCCTAAACACAGATAAATACTTGTTAGCCTAACCTTCAGTGTTGCCAACTTTGCCGGAGAAAAAGTGGCTAGAATGAAAGCGAAAAGTGGCTAGAAATGGCTGAAAATAATTTCGAGCTGGCAGAAGAATAAAGTACCCATAATTGACTCTAATTACATAATAATTTTTTTTCCTCGTTTTGTGGAATGCCTGCCCTAAAATGAACTAATTGTTACATCAAGTAAAACCGACATATTGAATTGTCGAAATCGGAAAGGTCGTCTACGAAGTTTTATTTAGCTGTCGCATACCGTACATGTTTTTAGAAAGACCACAATGGTGGAATTTTATGCCGTACTTAATACCGTATTTGCTTTATAAAATAAATTTAAGTAGCGTTTAATAACGCAAATAGAAAACTACAGATACGAGAGAGCAGAACGTACAGTATGATCAACGACGATTGAGAATAGCTAGAAATAGCCAGGAATTGCAAAAAGCAGAAAGAATATGGCTAGAAATTGACAGAAATTGCTTAACTAAAAAGAATATGGGTAGAAATGGTCATGAATTGCTTAGAACACTTTACACTTTTCAACCGCTGGGTCAACTCTCCTTTTTGGTTTTTATGTTTTTATGAGCAGGCAAGGTCATTTTTTATAAAATCCAAAGCTTACAATAAGGAATTTCGAATATACGTGACAATACGTTGCATAAAATATGCATAATATAGATAATAATAAATACATAAATAATTGGATAGAACACATGGACGCTTACAGTAAAATTTTGAGGATTAAAGAAAAACAACATATGAATGAAACATGAACAATGACAGTAAAATTTTGAGAATGCAAAAATGTAGATGCAAGAAACGCAATTATGAATAATACCTTATATGTAACAGTTTAGGATTTCATTTATATGATAATTATTGAGAGGTATCTGAGAAATCAGAGTAATTATTTAGAACAGAAAGAACACGGCTTAAATAGCCACTAGTAGCTTTTTCAAAAATTGGCTCTTTAGGTGGGTTTATAAAGCATCCAGATCTAGACACAGAGTGGTAATTTGGCAACCCTGCCTAAGATGGCGGGTAGTGAAATTATTATATAGGGCGAAAATGAGGTTTAAAGCAGGTATGAAATCCAGTTTTTGAAAAAAAATGATTACATTACATATAAACACATACATAAAATACATTAGAATATAAGCAGTTAGCATAAAATGTATTAGTACGCAAGTTGGAAAAACTAAGAAAATAAAAAATTGGTTTTATATTGCTTAGTAATTAAACCAGCTTCCGAGTAGTACTAATATTCAGGCGGTGATTTTCTTTTATATAAGGTTTGAAGAGATTAAAAAATCAAGGTATATCACGTACGACAATTTTAAATAAAAAAGTATTAAAATCATTTTATGTTTTCCTGTATTAGAGATAGACGTGCTAAGCACCCCTTTCAGTGTTATGAAAAATGGTGATTGGTATCTTACTTCCATAAATATTTAAAGAAGTAAGATAAAGAAGTTGATAATAAAATAGAATTTAGTTAAATATTTGAGGAAGTAGAAACTAAGAAAAATGCACAAAAGCTCTAAATAAATATTAGAATAAACAGGAACTGAAGAATACTTCTGTTAGAACTGAAGAATAATGCGAGAGTTGCATTTGGTTCGTTTTCGGGTACTTTGTTTTACAAGCGAACACATGTCGAACTTGAAAACGTTCTTATAATGGCTTTAATTCAAAATTTAAGTAAAATAAATTGTATAATATTTATTTTATTATTTAAAGACACACGTTGCGTTTGTACATTGTTCATGTTTCTTTATGTTCGACTTCATAAACAAAATGTATACAGGTATACACAGAGATACTGCAAAATATATTTATAATTTCAATTATAATTTAAATGAAAACATTCCTTTGCATTTTAATTTTTCCTAGAACCTATAATGAATGTATTTTCAATAAATTTGAATTTAAATGTTGACTGGAAAAACAGAAAATGTTTAAATTTTGTGTCTTACAAACGGATAGTTAGTGCGATAAGCTCTTAAGAACTTCAAAAATATTTACAATATCCATAAATTAAAATTAATCACTTAAGGCAGTGGTTCCTAACTGGTGATCTGCGGGCCATTGGTGGTCCGTGAATAAGATCTTAGTGGCCCACGAAGAAAATGAGAGTTTAAAAACATATTATGTGATCACTATTCTTGAGAAAAAAGATAAAAAAGCGTATTGTTTACAGTCATTTTAAGAAAATCGGCGTTTTTTTTTAAGTGCTTCACAGTTCTTGCAGATAAATCCACAAATATGGGCAGGCAAATTATTAAACATAGTTCCGTAATTATAACATTTTAAGACGTCCACAGATCATAATTTTTTGAACTAATGCTACCCTATTAAATCTCTCTTCCATAGATTTATTAAGGTTTTCTGTTAATTTAATATCAGTCTGAACAATATTTTTTTATGTACAATTCTCTAAATAGGGAAATTTCTATTATGACAACCCAGTATCTAATAAACATTTCATGCATCATACCTAACAGAACTATGTTGCAAATTTACAGAATTTTACTTTCTTTATAATTAAATAAATAAATTTGCATAAACAAATTTAAAAACAACCTTAGAGTCAGATTTAATCTTTGAACTTAATTGCAACGCTGCGGAAACATCAATTTGCAAACGTGACAACTTCAAATTTTCGTGCGATGCTTGAATAAAAGATTAATAAACATAATTCGCAACCCTCTTCTCGTAAACAAGCTTATACTGCAGCGCGATTTTAATTAATTTAAAACACCCCATCCGGAGTTCTTTTCGATTTGGTAATAGACCCTCTGAGCATTGATATTGATCACTAGAACTTTATTTCTAAGCAGGGGCCTGAACTGTACCCGGCGTCTCTCTTAACTAAATAATAACAACTTGGCCCTTGAAACTCTCTGTTGATGAATTGATGGAATATCGTGGAAATTAAAATTTGTTTCTGAAAAGCAAAGCACAGTACTTGAGCCCGAGTTGTAATCGGCATTTTGCAGAAAAAAGAAGTTCAGCTATGCTTAATTTTTACAGGAAGATGCAGTTGGAATTTATTATGGGAAATGTAGCTTTCTCATTTAAAACTTCATACAAAATTTAAATTAATTTTGATTATGCTGCCATATCTTTATTCTTTTCTTATTATACGTAGTACAATTTTGATACGTAGTACAATTTCTATACTGAAGAGGACTTGGAAGAGGATAAATAATAACTAGTGTAATTTTGATTGAAGTTGAGCATTTAAAGTTGTATTAATTAAAACATTTATGATAATTAAAAATAAATTAAATATCGTGTTTACTCGCACAATAGTCGCAAATTTTATTTTCCAAATTTTATGGTAAAATTCTAGGTGAGACTACAGAATGTTTCAAAAGTCGCGCACATCCACACGGTAATCCTTGTTGCCTAAAAACCAAACGGGGTGGTTGAGATTGCTGCAACTAGATGGCAGCAGGAGCCCTATCATAAGTTTGTTTTGAACATAGTTTTGAACATAGCTGGGATCGTTTTCAAAAAGCATGTCAGTTATGGTCAGTTGAGCAAAACGGGGAGTGCATGATATTGCCGTGTGATAAATGCATTTCAGCAGAAATAGCACTCAATTCATCAACGATAGCACGTTTAGTGCGACGGTTCCGTGACACAGGATCGGTTGCGGACAGGAAGCAACCGGGTAGACCGTCCTTAGTGAATATGAAAGTGGCAGATGGCCGAGACAGCTTTACGAATATGTCCAATGAAAAGCAGTTGAAAACGCGCTGTGTATGTGTCTTTAAATCTCAAACACAAAGGTTGATGTGCGCGAGTTTTGAAACACCCTTTATCATGCGGGGGCAATGTACTACATAAAATTGTAACTCTAAAGCTATTTTTTCTGCTTCAAAATGGTGCTGCGACTATTACGCGAGGATAACTATAACGCAAGTAAACACAGTATACCTAGCAAACACACACAGGTTCTATGAACGTCTATTAACGTTCAGAAGACGTTTTCTGAACGTCTTCTGAACGTTAAAAGACGTTCAGATAACCTATGCGTGTATGCTGGGTAACTATTAGAAAGTTTCTTATGAAAATTAGATACTTTATTTTTTTCGAGTTGTTAAAAGAAAATAATAAATGCAGTTAATTGAAAATTTATCAGATGTTAAACCTAATTTTCGAATCGAATAATTTTTAACTAACAATTCGGAAGAATATAAGAAAAATAGACTTAAAGAACGGGAATATATTCTAGAGCGAGTACAACATGTGTTGTTTCTCTGTTCATATATTTTTCCCATGCTTCATATTTTCAATTCTAGATTTATCATATTTTTGATTCTAGATTTTATAAGGAAGGCAGGCTTACAATTTTTTCTAGTAAGGTGAATAGTTACCGTGTATACAAAACAAAATACTATCGTGAATCTGCAAGTATACAATATATAAACTAACTTTTAAAGATGAGCATAAGATAAAGAAGCTAGATCTTTTAAGAAGTATAAGATAAATTCCCCACGTCGTCTCTGTCATCTGGAAGCTTTATTGGTACGCATTTCTCGATAGCAATCGCAAAACATTCTAAATCATTTCAGTCAACTTATGGAAACAGCCACGCATACATACATGCACTCCTATCCTTTTAGTCCGCTTTTCTGTTTCTGCAAATGAAAATCCATTTCGCGTTTAGTAATATTTAAAGCTCTAAGTAAAATTGGATTTCGGAAAAAAAAATAAACATTGACTATTCCTGAATATTTAGATAAAAGCTCTATCAACTCCCGTCTCTTATCACCCAAATCTTTTTCCCGCTACAAGAGCAAAGTAGTCTCATTTTATACAAGCAATTTCTACAACTAGTAAAATAACCGGTGTAGAAAAGAAAGTCTATTTCTTATCTCTGCCGTGCAAAGAAAAAAACGGCCCCGTTTACTCCTGTCCCGCGGAAAATGTGTTTCTCAAAAGAGCCTTACAATCAGACAATTCGAAAATGGTATTTTCTACTTTTGCTGAAGAAAGAAGTGTGTATTGTTTAAGAAAACATTACGTATTCTTACTAAATAAACATTTGTCGATGGAAAGGAGAAAAGAAATGCGTAATGGAAATTCTTTTTCATAAGAAAATAAACATGAAATGTATTTATATTCATAAGCTTTGCAGAATATGTAGTTTAAATTAGAAATTCATTGTTCGATGCACGTTACGTTCAATATCTGCTGATAGCGAGCAATGTACAATTAATAACGCACAAAAATACATATACAGTGGAGTATTTTATCACACAGAATTTTCTCAAAACTGCCGTCGTTAGCTAGATCAAGATCCCAGGGCCCACAGACCTTAGTTATTTTCTCATGCACAAAAATGTATACTATAGAGCAGTGTTAGTACGTACAGTAAACAGACGCATACTTGCTAGCTTGGGCCGACGGCCAATTCTCAAGAACCACTTGCTACAGGTACGTAAAAATATTTCTCCCTTTACTTGAAGGCTCACAACTGATTTTTACGTATGTTGTACAGAATATCGTTACAAATTTTGAATCGATAGTGCCAGACACTTTCTGTGGACGGCAATTATCGCGCAATGCTTTAAAAATCGGAAGAAAAAAACATAATTTTTTCGGCGAGTGTATCCCTCCCTCCTACTCTAGTATGGTGCGTGCGTACCTATACCATTAAGTATTTTGTTGGGTCTATTCAAAGCAGCTGCCATTTCGATTTCAACGAGAAAATTAAAGGTATATACAGTGTTTTAGAAAATATTATGGCAGAGTTTGTGTTTTTTTGTAATACTTCGGATATAAATTTGGTATTGTTTATGGAAGGTAAGTTTGGAGACTTTTGGTGCACATATGTATGAATGTAAATCGCATATCACAAAAACTATTAGTCGTAAATTGTTGAAATTTTATATATAATATTGCTGTAACATCAGTTATGCAACTCGAATTTTGGTTCCAACAAGGGCGGCTCCAGACTGAATTCTCGGAGGGGGCCATCTAACTTTTTACTTAGGTCTTTACTTACTTATAAATTGTTCAAAATGCAAATTGAACGTGTGAAATCGTGAAATATGCGAATCTAAAGTTGTAAAACAAAATTTCGGAGGGGGCCATGGCCCCTATGGCCCTCTCACTGGAGCCGCCCTTGGGTTCCAATCTACAAGGGAGTTTATTTACAGGACCACCCAAAGGAATTTCAATACATTAAGATCTAAATATACCTTCAATTCCTTAAAAGTCTGTGATGAATCACTATTTAGGCTATGATCAAAATCTCACGACCTATCTCAATCTTGTCAGCTTTTTGCGAAATATCGCCCAATTAGGCTCCAAAAACGAATCTTTCAAATTGAACTCAGCTTGCCGATTTCTCAACTATTTGGCTAGCAATTACTGAACCTTACTATTATTGCAGCATTTTATCTCCTTCAAGCAAAAACGTTTAGAGACGTGTAATTTAACAGACGTACAAGAAAATGTGGCGGCCAAGTCCGATTTTTTTCTTCCGATCTTTAAAGTGCATAGCGATAACTACCGCCGACAGGAAAGTATCGTATTATTGATTCACAATTTGTAAAAATATTCTGTACAGCATGCGTAAAAATCAGCTGTGAGCCTTTAAGTAAAGTGAGTAATATTTTTACGTACCTGTTATAACGACGTTAGTTGCTAACGGTATTTTAAATTATTAAGTGTCGCTGTGACGGTTAAAAATCCAGGTTTGAATGCACTTAGTTGCAGTAAAGAAAAAGACATTGAATGGTTAAAACTATTTATTTAAAAGATACTATTGAAACATTGTTATAACGGGCGGTGGTGGCTTAGCGAAATATAATTACATCCTATATGGACAATGAAAATAAGATTGGAATGAATTAAAACTTACGCCAGTAGAGAATTACACATTGGCGAGAACAAACACTTGGCTGAGATCAATAACGCCAATTCCAGAGCAACCCTAAAAGTTAATCCAATAAAATTAAAATGACGTAATCGCGAACACATAATTTTAAAGATGTCGCAGGGCAACAAATAATAAAAACGCCAACACCAAGCCAACGAAGAGGTGAACAAAAAGCCGCTGCTTTTGAAAACGGACGCAATGTAATCTATTTTTATCACAACGGCAACCACAGGTCTGATGTAGAGAAATAAACAATTAAGAATAATGCATACGGGAAAAAGCGAATGTACAGATTTAAAAGTTGAAGTGACCGAAAAATGAGAACAGAAAAGATTTAGAATTCTTGATTTTGGATAGATTACATTAAAGAAAGCCAAACTAAATGATTATTAAAATTAAATATGGGATCTCCATCACACCTGTGCAAGTGGTACCTGAGAATTGGCCGCCGGCCCAAGCTGGCAAGTATGCATACGTTTACTGTTCGTATTAGCACTATTCTATCGTATACATTTTGTGCATGAGAAAATAAGTATGGTCTAGGGTCCCTGGGATCTTGGAACCAGACCAATAGAAATACATCCGAGCAGAGCCCTGCACCTTCACACATCTGCCATCCACCAATGTTTAGTGCCTTATTTAACTGGCCATTGCAAAACTGTCGGACGGCATTTTATCTACCTAACTAGTTCGTTACTAGAACTTTTTATAAATCAAAGTTTATTTCGAGATTTCTTGCTTAAAAGGAAAAACAAAAATTCGAATATTTTATAAGGCCTTAGAAATTTGGATAAAAAATAATAAATGTAGCAGCAAAAATAACGTCATAATAATTTAACATTTTATGAGGGAAATATACAGCGCAAATATTGAAAAACACTTTACAACGTTGAAATAATGAATCACGTTCTTGTTCCAAGTTGTTAAGCGTTGTAAAATAGTTTGAAATATTGATTGCCCTCGTTGCGTGCTTCTTCACATTAATGGACTGGAACAACTACATTTGTTGCATCATTAAAATAAAAGAATGTTAAAGGGAAAGTACCTGTTCTGTAAGGTAGTAGTCAGTAGGCGTTTTCTCAAGATAAAGAAAATAAAGTAACTCTTCAATCTTTATTTTAGAAATGATTGGATACATTTATAAAGAAAGATAGAAAATTGCGGTATATATGCCTGTTCTTTTGGAGCATTTAAGAACATAAAGAATAGAGTTAGGGTCATATGCAGGATATGTGAACGTTTGCGTCTCGTTTTCAGGAGCTGTATTCATACCATAGACGCTATGGGAAAACGCCCACAAAATAGCAACGAGCTGACGAATTCGGAGAATTGAAATCACTAATTAGAGAAAATGAAATTAAAATACCTAGAGTTATGAATAGAAAAACACATGAATAAACATGGAAAGGAGAATTTTAAAATGTCCACCAAGTATATTCAAATGCCGCAGAAACAAAATGGCGGTTTATTAGAAAAGTTACCCCATAGACGCAAATTTTGCCAATTTTAACTGTTGCTAGTCTAATGCGAAAAAAAAAAAATATAACAGTTTTTGAACTGGGGAATTTATACCGCAAAATATGCAAGTCATCATAGCACATGACAAATACAATCGCTTTTCTCAAGACATAGCTCGACCATAAATTATTTATTCTTCAGGTGTATGTGTTTAGTAATTAACCACAAAGTATTTTCATCGAATTTAAGAGGCTTGAAAATTTCATACAACTTCAATCTTATCTTAGGACTGTTTGATAAATATCATGATTAATTTCTTTTCCTTTCGAAAGGATGGGACAGGTGTGTTAGCTAACGACACACAACCGGTTTTTATGACTAGGAAATATTGGAACATTTGAGGATCAGGCTTCATCGTGTCTAAGGGGAAATTGTTAAAACTTGATTCTACGTCATGCCAATGTGCTCCATAGCACGTCTCTATGAAGGAGACACTCACTCAAAAAAACGGAAGCTTCCAAGCGTCCTTACAGTTCAGAACTGCAGCTCACCGATTTTCGTGTCCTCCTATCAACAAAAGCTTCAACGGAAGTAGTAATTTACGACCTTTTAGGATGCAATATGGTGTTGTTGAAAAGCACTAAAATTAAAGAACTGTTCACGTATATGGGAGAATGATATTTTGAGAATTACAAATTCACTGCCGAATAGTAATAATAATAATAAAAAAATAACAAAATAACTTTCGTCATAAAAACATACGTTCTGATTTTGTATATCAGATTCTATGGACCACCCCAACAACAAATTACCAATAGCCGCCTAGACTGGTTCTGAATTATGTCTTAAGACAGTAAATATCCGAAAAAAATTATCTGCTGATATCCACTAAATTAATACCGTGTTTCATTTTCGCAGTCATAAAGTGAGTATGGAATTTTAAAATATTAGTTTCGAAATGTGTGCAATACTTCAAAAACTGTATTTAAATCAACTTGAAAAAAATCGTTAAATTCGCTAATCAAGAAAAAAAAATAAAAATAAAATAAAAAATGCAATGTTAAATTGTGTAACTGAAGTTATAACCTGAAATTTCGTTAGGCTGGTGATTCTAAAACTATATATATATATATATATATATATATATATATATATATATATATATATATATATATATATATATATATATATATATATATATATGTATATATATATATATAGATAGATAGATAGATAGATAGATAGATAGATAGATAAAATACCTATTGTTGTAATATAAATCTTTAAGTCTTGCTGTTAAAAATAAATAATTAAATTAATAAAAATTTAAGTACTATTCAAAACGATAAATAAGTCTAAAATTTTGTTCTACTGATGCTCGCTAGTCTAGTCAGTTAATCAGCTTCTTCCCTCCTTCGTACGAGAATAAGGCTTATTTTTACAATCACTAATACATAAAGTAAGTATTAAAGAAAAGAAAAAAAAAAACCTACACTGCATATCTATGCAGTTTTCCATTGGTACTGCATTCTTCGGGTAAAATGCAGTTCTTACGGGCTTATTAAAAATATGGTGTATTGTTTTGAATGAAATATTATCGAGAATATCCAAGTTATAATTTTTTTGTTTTCTTTCCAGGCGGTAAATACAGCGTTTTCTCGTCAGGGAAGCTGCACATCAGAGAAGCGAAACAACAAGATGGATTCAGAGCTTACAGATGCCAAACAAAGCATCGACTGACCGGTGAAACTAAGCAGAGTTCCGCGGGGAAACTCATTGTAACAGGTAAATCGCAGCTAAAGAACACTAAAACCTTCTTGTTTTTATTTTTTTTCTGCAGTGATCTCTCGCTTATACGCGTTATAAGGGGCCAAGTTCAAATAGTGTATAACTGAGAGCCGCGTATAAGGGTCTATATTCTAACCCTTCATTTAAACTATGAGAGACAAAACATTTGAAAAAATATATGCTTACTAATATGTTTCCGTTAAAAAATTAATTCCGTTAAAAAAAGTGGCACTTAATAATTGAGAGAATTTATATCGTTATTTTCCTATTTTTCGTGACGATATCTTTCAAATTTCGCGTGTAAAAGAGAGATGCATATAACTGAGAGGCGCATAAGTGAGAGATCACTGTAATACGAAAAAAATATGCTTAATGTTTTTAATAACAAAAAGTAACATTATATTTTAAAATATTCAATATAGAGAGGTCATTGTAAGAAAACTTTATTTATGGATTTATAGAGGTTTATATATAGGTTTATAGAGGTAATGTATAGACCATTATAGTGTACAGATTTAATATATAGAGGTCTCTATACAATATAAAATGCAACAATCGTTCATGTCTACAATCTCAGTGAATCGTTTATGTGCACGTGTGTGTGTCCATAGATTTAAGTAAAAGAGGCATTCAAGCTCCCAATCGTGTACTTTTGGTGTGTAACAAGATAGGAATATTCGCTCTCAAAAACTCCTCCGCACCAGTTATGTTTCTGACGCTGGTGTGCAACAAGATAGGAATAATCGCTGGCATGCTCAAAAACTCCTAAGCAACAGTTATGTTTCTGACGCTGATGTGCAACAAGATAGGAATCTTCCCTAGCCCACACAAAAACTGCTCAGCACCAGCTATGCTTCTGACGTTGGTGTGTAACGAGATATGAATCTTCACTAGCGGACTCAAAACGACTTAGCACCAGTTATGTTTCTGAAGCTTGTGTGCAACAAGATATGAATCTTCCCAAACACATTTAAGAACTCCTAAACAATTGTTATGTTTCTGACGCTCGTGAGCAACAAGATAGGAATCTTCCCTAGAACACATACAACTCCACAACAACAGTTATTTTTCTGACGCTGGTGTAGATAAAAATTTTCACTAGCAAACTTCAGTACCAGTTGTGTTTCTGACGCTGGGTTTGAACAAGATAGGGATTTCTATTTACAATCAACCGCGTATACTAGCATATGAATAACCGTAAAATACCACAAAAGCGCCCCTCTCCCCAGTCTTAAAGGAAAATCGCGATCTATAGGGGGGGGCGATAAACTGTAAAAATCGGAAACATACCGTTCAAGTGCCCTCTATATCTTCAAGTGAAGCTGGATTCTTGCTGTCTGTTCTGTACTCTAAGACGCTTCGATGACATCACTCAGAGAAGCAAAGCCTAGAGCATTGTTCTGACGCTGTACTTCGCTGGCATATGGCGTGATTTCTTTGGCGCATTTACTGCGGCTCCGCAAGGCAGCGCGGGCAGCCAAATTTTCAAAACGGAGAAGAATATTTTGACGTGACGTGACTGAAATTTTTTTTAGGTCAACTCGGATATTTAGGAATACAAAGCCCCGTTACCGGCCAATGGCCATCCTCAAATGAACAAATGTTTGACTAAAAAATGTTGGTTGCGTCCTGTTGATAGCTGGGAACGTATGCGTCCTATTGATAGCTGGGAGCCCGAATGCTTGGAGCTAAAAGCTCCATCTGCCTGAGGGGAGGCCAGTAACAACAACAGCAGTTGGTTGCTAAGATGTGATGTAGCGATAATGATGCAGTTGAAACAGTTCTAAAGAATGGTGGGGGCAGAGTGGAGTCTGAGCGGCACGAAACGGTCAGTATGAATCCACATTAAAGGGGCGTTTATTTGGTACTTAAAGAGCTAACGAAATGCACGAGAAAAGCAGGGGGCATTTATTAGAAGGGGCTACTTTTGCAATATTTTACGGTATTTATATAATTAATTTAAAGGTGAATTTTCACGGATGATTGTATGCTTGCCAGATTACTGGCTAATACATTTTTATTTTACTTTATATAAGTACATATGTACTTACTTAATTTTGCCTCACCATGGCACAGTGGTTATGTCACTGGAAATGCCGAAACTTAGCGTGAATATGGGTTAGGACCCCTTAGAAAGAACCCCATGGGGGCACCCCCTTGTGTTGTCCTTCTGACGAGGATTTACATGGGGCCTTCGTGCCAAACGCACTAATCTGATATACATGTTCACACAACAACAACAGCTTAATTTTTTTATTCCTTTAAAAGTTACCACGCGCCATTTTGAAATCCAGCGTCCCTAGGCACGTGCTTGGTTTGCCTTAAATATAAATCGACATTGCTCCTGAAAGACAAATAATTATAATAAATTCGATTCATGCCTTAAATAAAATTATAAACATAATTTATCAAATGCTATGTGCTTTTAATCCAACCATGAATATCCAATTCTTCAATTGATATGTAAATACCTTGTATTTTAATTTCTCTTTTGTGTCAATTATTCTTATACTTTTTAGTTTAAATCCTTAACAATTTATACACTCCTTTAAAGAAAGCAGTACTAATTCATGCACGAGATCTCATTAAATGCAAAATTCTACCCAACTCAATTTTAAAATGAAAAATGTGCTTCAAATAAAATCCCGAAAAATACTAAAGATAAGTTATATTTCATTTGATTTAATTGAATTCTTATTGGATTTACTAAGTTTTACTTTTTTTTTTCACTCATACAAATATTTAAAAATTATGAATGCAATCATATATGTATACGTATGATAATATATTAAATCACATTTTCTTTCAGATTCTCATTCTTTTTATTTCGATTTTCGTTAGTAAATATGAAAAATACTTCATAATATTTAATTTTCAGGCTAGTCTTTTAAGTATAAATAAGAAACACTCTGCTTATGACGTATCTGCTTGTTTCAATGGTATAATTGGAATTAGGAACGTTGTACGTTCTCTAGAATGACACAGTTTGCAACTAAAAGTAATTTAAGAACTCACACATTTCACGGAGCTTATTTTTCGCAGAAATATGTAAAAGGTTTAACTACCTTAGTTTAAAACGCGCAACACTGCATTTCATCTGGTGGGGACGCCTTTTTCTGTTTTAAAATTTTCACAAATATTTTTTGTGACGTACTCTTGTACGCAGTAAGGGTTTTATTATTAAAAAATACTCATTTCTCAGCGTACACTTCTGACTTAAAAATGACATATCAATGTCAGGTAATGAATATTCTTTACATTTACCTGCTAATAATGATTTTGAAATGTGTAATCTGAATTTAAATAATCAATGCTGTCAACAATTAACTTTAGCCAATTGCTTTCTGAGAAAGTTCCGTTAATTATTATTGAACTGTGATAACAGATACATGAAGACATGGTACATGGTTTCCAACATCTCTTTGCTGTGTCACTCTGAAACATCTTGGTTAACTTTACAATCGCTTGCAATTTTTAAACCGTATTTCTGAATCATCCTGCATATGATGTCAATCTCTATATCAGCATAGTTTGAAAAATAAATAAAAGTAGAATTTTTAAAAGTACAAAATTTTTACTGTGGAGCCCGATAAAATTTAAAATAAAAAGGCATTCTTGAAAAGATATGCCATTAATGAATGTAAATTTCAAAACTGAGATAACTTTTGAGAAAAATATTGTTATTTCACTTTTTGAAGAGTTGAAAACTTTTAAATGTTCAAAATATTTTAAATACATTCGAGACTTTTCCAAAATAGATATTAATGACTAAATAAATGAAAGGCAAATACAGATCAAGTGCAATATTGGTCTCGAATGCTTTTTAATGTTCGAATTTCTTTTAAAAATTTTCATCTCTTGCAAAAGTGAAATATCTATATTTTACCCAAAAGTTTTCTTGGTTTTTAAACTTTCATTTATTTACAGCATATGATTGTAAGAATAAATTTTTATTGTATGCCTTTCAGGGCTACACAATAAGAAGCCACTAGACAAAATGGGACTTAGTACCTTCAATGCTTCTAACTTGTATAAAGTGGAGGAACCTAATTTTTAAGGGGACGGTGGACATTAAAAGGCTTTTTTATTTTCATTTAATAAGATAGGATTATGAAATTTTGTATTTTAATATATTAAACTAAAAGCATTATAAATAACAAAAAAATTTTAAATAAATTTTAAAAATATCAGTAATTAATTAAAAATTAATTAATTTTTTAATTTAGGAAAAAGCTCCATGCGTTCTAATTGTAACCTTTTTTTACTAATTTTGTTTCATAAAAGCATAAAAATACATTTAAGATAATTCCGTGTATTGGTTTTTGAATCGACCGAGTAGTTATTTTTTTAGAAATATTTTCATGGATATATACCAAATTTTCCCGAAAATTTTGAGTTTTCGTAAATAAAAGTGAAATTTCATAATCAAATTTTGACCCTATTTAAAAAGGATACACAGATTTATTGAAATATTTGAGAAGAATGTTTGTAGTAAATTTTGTAGAATTCCGACTAAAATTAAGACACATGGAGCATTTCAAAGGCAAGAAAATCACAATAAACTTGATTTGGAGAAAATCCAATTTAAACTGTAATTTTCCACTTACCCTTAATACCGTCTCTTCTGAATAATTTTATTTATGATTTTACCTTAACAAATATATTTTTAAAATAATTTCAATCAAATGTTAGCTTATTTTGTAAAGCGTTCAGTAAAAATTGTTACGTGTTTATTTATGCATTTGTTTGCATTTTTGTGGACATTTACCTGTCCCTTTAATTTTTTCAAACCCTAATACCTTTTTAAAAGATTGTCATGCGCGGTTTTTTCTCCATGGTTCAGCTTTAACTGTAGAATATTAGTATGTAAAAAAGAAAAAAAACATATTTTTTGAGGCCAATTTTGATAATTTGGGTGTCTACCGTCCCCTTAAGCGTAACGCAATGACGGAAAGATAAAATGAACTTTATTAAAAACCTGCTTAGAAAAAGAAATAAAATTGTAATGCCGCATTAGATTACCTATCGGAACTACATTCGCCAGACTTAACCAATATGACACCTTATTGGATTTATAAATTGTCACACACACATTGCTTCTTTTAGATTTTTGTTTATTGGGCTGCCAACATAGCAGACTTAAGGTAACACCAAAGAAACTTCTCAACCTCAGGCCACAGACAGAGCCTGATTAGCACATGGGCATGCGGGGGCAAATGGCCTGGGGCCCTTGAAAAATAAGGGGCCTCGAAATATCTCGATTTATTTTATTAGAAATTTAAATATGCATCAATAATAATATTTTTACGCTAAATTTCCTTTATAATGTGTATATCATAATTGCGTAACAATAAATAGACTTCAATACTTATTTTCTCTTATTCTAACTCCATGATAGTGGTTTCTATGACACATGGATAAATAAATAGGAAATTAAAAGCGTTTTTAAAACTTATGGTCATATATACTTATCTCAAAATATCCATTAGTTAACATTTTTTATATTATGATGGAGAAAAGAAAATTTCAAAATTTTTGGTACACGAGGTAAATTTTCTGGCATGCAAAACAAGGGGTTGTGAAATGTAATTGTCATTCCTTGACATAGCGCATAGATGGGGTGGAATATAAAAGGATTAAAAAAGATTAAAATCAATTTTAAATACACAGTCTTGTTCTAAATGAGTATAAATATGTGGGTGATTTTTAATTCAATTTTAGAATTCTTAAAAAATGTTTTATTTTTACCCTGGAAAAATAGAGCAGAAATTGAAAATAAGTTTAATGCCTGTAATAGTATAGGGGCTCCAAATAGCCTCTTGCCCCGTGGCCCCATCTATGTATGGTCAGGATCTGGCCACAGAGATCCTATACAAAAGTAGAGAAAAGGAATGTGTGAAATAGGAGTCATGCTGAGACATTTTAACCCAGACAAAAGCCTCTGTCGAGTGTCGGTTGGTTGGGATATGTTTTATTCTGCAGTAATGTAAGGCTTATTACTATCATACTGAGCAGATCAATAACGTGAATTGGAGCTAAATGCTTAAATCCAGTGAAATTTGTTCGTGAACACCGTGGGCAAACATGAGTAAACCAATAGAAAACTGAATTTCATATGATGTCTACCCATCAGAAATGGGTTTAACTTATTTGCAGAATTCTGAAGGGAAAAATAAAATGAAAGGTTGAGTCTGAAAAAAGTGCCAAAAATTTATGGGGAGATAGAACGCATCTACACAAGCCAATTTTGTAATAGAAAGTAAGGGCGGAACGCAAGTAGCGAGCTGCTAGGTGCTGCTGTAAATGGTGTAAAAGGTTGGTCGGAATACAAGCGGTGGGAGGTTAAAAGGTAGTTTTCCACTGACACATTCAAAGAATTGACACAAGAATGAGAGGAGATACTTCAAAAAACATGGTATGAACAGCAATGGAAATGATCTACATGCGAGCTGAAATTGCTCAAATGAGCGCCCATCAACTAGATTGAGGTGACAAAAGTCATGGTATAGTAATATGCAAATTTACAGATGTCAGTAGTATCGCGTGAAAGGGGTATCATTGGTCAGTTGATTAGCAGAACTTTTATTTATAGTCAAGTAATACATGCGGCAAGGTGTTTGACGTGATCATGGCGGCACGACGTGAATGAAAGAATTTGAACGCGGAGTGGTAGTTGATGCAAGACGAATGGTACGTCCAATTTCGGAAATAGTTAGTGAATTGAATATTCTGAGATCCACAGTGTCAAGAGCATGTCGTTAATATCTCATTTCAGTAATGACCACTCATTATGGACAACGCAACGAGCGGCCGCGTGCTTTGAATGACCGAGATCAGCGACGCATCGAAGAATTGTCAGCGGCAACGGATAAGTAACACTGCGTGAAATGACCGCAGAAATCAGTGTGGGTCGTACGACGGACGTGTGCGTTAGGACTGTGCAGCGAAATCTGGTTTCAATGTTCTATGACAGAAGACCGACACGAGTGCCATTACTCAATGCCCGACATTCGCCTTTCCTGGGATCTTGATCATATCCGTTGGACCCTAGATGACTAGAAAACTGTAGCTTAATCGAATGAGTCATGATTCCGGCTGCTAAGAGCGACGGTAGGGTACTAGCATGGCGTAGACCTCACGAAACCATGTACCCAAGTTTTCAACAAGGCATTGTGCAAGCTGGTGGTGGCTCCATAATAGTGTGGGGTGTTTTTACGTGGAGTGGAGTGGGTCCTCTGGTCAAACTGAATGGATCATTGACCGGAAATGAGTCTGTTGAGCTACTTGGAGACCATTTGCAAACATTAATGCTCTTCATTTACCCAAACAACGATGGATTTTTATGGATGATGCGCCATGTCACCGTGCCAGACCTGTGCGAGATTTGTTTGAAGAGTATTCAGGAGACTTCCAGCGAATGGTTTGGCCACCCCGATCACCCGACATGAATTCCATTTAGCATGTATGGGATATAATGGAGAGGTTCGTTCGTGCTCAAACTCCACCACCTTCTATCCTGTCGCAACTGTGGACATCTATACAGAAAGCATGGCTGAATATTTCTGATGGGGGAATTCCAACGACTTGTTGAGTCCATCCCAGGTCGATTTGCTTCTCTCAGCCGGGCAAAAGGAGGTCCGACATGTTATTAAGAGGTATCTCATGACTTTTGTCACCTCAGTGTATAATGCAGGCTTCACACCCACTGGAGAAGTACTTACGCACATTTGCGAAGATATTAGAGACTTCCCGAATATCGATAGCAACAATGCTAGACAATGCCTTCGGATGCGAGGGCCGAAGATTTCATACCATTTATAAAGTCCCCTTTCGGCGTTCAAGTTTCCATGTTCAACGCCACGTAGACGCTCGCCGTTTGCATTCCGCCCATAATTTCTACGAGGAAATTTACTCGTGTATATGCGTTCTATCACTTCATAAAATTTTGGCCACCTTTCAGACTCATCTGTAGATATATTGGTACGCTAGGCTAAAGGGACTCCTTTAATAGTTGGCTTAACCACAATTACATAGTTCTCGTAACCTAACGAAAGGTCAAGATAATTTCCTACTTTCTGACAAACTATATATTGAATCAAGTAAACTGACTTTTTCTGTTTTTCAGAGTCTCACAGTACAGTTCCTCCTCGGATAACGCACAGAGAAGAGGAAGTCAAAGTACAGTTGGGCGAAATGGCTTTTCTTCCGTGTGCTGCAGAGGCCTTTCCGGTACCCACGCACAGGTGGTACAGACAAGAATCTGGCAGAACCATCGCCATCGTCACTAGCCAGAGGATATTTCTTATGGGAGGCACACTGGTGTTCCGGAGAGCTCTGGTCATGGACAGCGGCAAATATGTCTGCCTTGTTAACAACAGCATTGGGCAAGAACGCATCGAAACTGATTTAATTGTCGTTGGTAAGTTTACATCTTGTCGTGTAATGTGATAAACTGAATAAGTTGACTGTTTATGATTCCGGTTTGTCTGTCTGTCCGTCGGGTGCTCTAACTCACGTAAATATACATTAATTGCCACGAATTTACGCTTCTTATTCCAATGTACTGTACCAAGTACCCTATTGAAAATGGCGTATGCAACATTTATAGGTCTTCTACAATAGCGCCCAAAAGAACTCTAATACATCACTCTCATTGGCAGTCATTCTTCAAAGTGTATTTTAGAGATATTCGGCTATTTGAAATGACACAAAATTGATACATGTTATTAAGGATTACAAGATAAATCTCTCCATTGAAAATTGTGTCTGTATAATTATTAAGTCTTGTACAGAAGCACACAATGTAATTCTAATACATTTCGTTGAATGTCAGTTTAGAGACAGGCATCCATTTAAAGTACAGTTCTATCCTACAATATGATATAACTTAAAGTCCGATGACGATCGTATGCCTCCCTCAAAAGGCGACTTTGCGCTCCTGGCGACTTTTGCGCTAAATCGTCAAACATGATGCAAAAGCATGTTTCGAAAAATGAACCAAGCTTAGCCAGTTTTCATTACTGAAAATGAAAATGAAATGAAAAATACCTAATGCGATAATATTAAGCTTGTGAGAATTAACAAAAATTTTAAAAATCCGTTACTCGCGGTCTTATTAATCGATTTAGTGTGTTGTTTTGGGTAGAGGCACAGCTACGCGAGGCAAAGATATTTATTTCTATTTTTCAATTAAGTATGTTTAAAAATAATCTCATCTTCCATGTGACGTTTACATCGATCGTACAAGTTGTTAAAAATTGCTGGAAACCTTAAAGGTGTGGTAACTCCTGTAGTCTGTTGGTCACAGCAGATTGAATACGCTTAGTGTCACAGAAACTTCAACCTTCTGAAGCATATTCAATATTTAAAAATAGAAAAGAGCCTGGTACCATATCAGGCGAATATGATGGATGTTTCAGCACAGAGATCCCTTTCTATGCAGAAAATTATTTCATGGGAAGTTTCATTGGCATAGAGAACATATAACGTGCAGTGACCAATAGACTGAAGGAGATACACAATAAGGTCCTTCAGTCATCTTTCGACAGCTTATAGCATCGACGTAAACATACGTGGGACTATAAATGCATTATTTTGAATCTTTGCAACATTAAAAAGTTGATTTTAAAAGTTTATTTATTTATTTACTTACTATTTATTTTGTAGTTCTGGTGAAATGAGAGTTGGCTCATTATTTATTTTCTTCACTGTGTTTCTTTAGATTTTCACTTCAGAAAGGAATGCTAACTATTCTGTGAACAATAGTAATAGGAGCATACATCATTGCTATAATCCATGTTGTTCAGTTATCAGCGTTTGGAATATAAAGCGATTTCTCAAGGGATGACCATGCCCTCAAAACCTGCAGCCTGAATTTTAGGATTACTCATGCCATATTCAAAACAAAGTAAAGATTTTATAAAAATTATGGTTTTTTCCTCCGATTGACTACATGAAAACGAATAAAAAGAAATATAATTTATGGCTATAGCACTATAATTTATGGCTAAGCAAGTGTAGGCATAAGTTGCTTTTATCCTAAAAAAAAATATATAGCTTTTACGTTTGTTTAAATTTGTATACATTTAGATATATGTAGATTTAAAAAAAAAACTGAGTTTAAATTTTCCAACATTAATCGAACTAATAAAAAAAAACTGCTCAATAGCCAAAATTTTGCGCAGCAGGATAAATCTCTGATAATACAATATTTTATTTCAGTTTTTCCAACGAAAGATATTATAGAAAGATAGAAAACAAATATATTTGTATTGCAATATAGATTATTGTTCTTAAAATTATTAAATATTTATTATTTTTACAGTAAAAGAAATAAGGTTAATTAAATTTTGTACTACAAAGAAGCATATATTTGTATATATATAATTTTATTATGATATTGAGCTATCATATTGAAAAATGCAGAAGACATTTTTTTAATGAACCGCTTTAAATGAAAGCCAATTTCTTCAAAAAGAGCATTCTCATAAAATAATGAAAGAGTAAATTATTCTAATTATTCCAATAGTGATGCTAATGCCCTTATTAAAAATCTATAAATAATGTAAGTATATTGACATTTCAAAGCAATATCTTGAAATCCGTAAGAAATTTTAATATATTTTAGTAGCATATTTAAGTAATAGGAAAGATTATTTATTGTTCGATCACCTGGAAACATTTTTCCTTGCAATCACATCACTTACATATTAATTTCAAATTAAACTTTGAATCATTGGCTCCAAAACTATTAATAACACATATCTATCATTATTTACCTGAATTAAAGGATATGATAAGGGGATGGAGAACCATTAGACATTTCCGATTTCAAAACCGAACTATCTAACTTCTAACTTGGTAATTTTCCAAATGCGTCCTTTTTACTATTTATTTTTCCAAAGGAAAAGTTTAACGTTATTTTACTTCCCTCCCTAATATGTCAATAGCGCACCATCCCATGCATTAATAACAGGTAACGAGGGTAGAGATCTACACCTCATCATCATTTACCAAACACATTTGAACTCCTGCCAAAATACAGCTTTCAAGATCGGGTGTTGTAACTGAGTTAGAACTTGACGATTCTACTTTTCTTCTGATACTTTTCTAATGCATCTATGGAATGTGTTTGAATGAAAAAAAAATTTTTTTGACTTTTTTTTTTATTTACGTAGAACGTTAGGTGGATTTTTTTCTCAGTTTCAGTTGTCCGTGTATCGATGAATAAATGGAAGTTTCATATTTCCTTTTTTCTTTAAATTTATGTGCTGAACTTTTATGGGCAGGTATGTAAAAATTACCTTTTGAAATCGAAATGCCACGCGATGATTGTTTCTTTAATCTACTGAATATTGTGCTCTTATTAGGGCACATCTAAAAGTATACCGATTTTAAGAATAAAATTTTAAAAAATGGCAACTAAAATGTACCGTTCGCAGCATTATTTATGAGACATCGTCGATTTTTATAGCCACCAT
This sequence comes from Cheiracanthium punctorium, assembly GCA_038373885.1. Lineage (NCBI taxonomy): Eukaryota > Metazoa > Arthropoda > Arachnida > Araneae > Cheiracanthiidae > Cheiracanthium > Cheiracanthium punctorium. The sequence continues at coordinate 314,397 of JAWZYV010002418.1, forward strand.
TTTCAAAATTCGTAAGGTCACCAATAGAGGGTGATGTCCATTTTTAGTGCTCCATAACTCGTTTATTATTTAAAAGTAATGAAAATTTAGTTTTAGATTCTTCCTAACATTTTACTGTGAAGATAAAGTTGCACGGATTTTTTTTTTTTTTTTTGAAAGGGTGATCACTTGCTGATTGACACTATTAAGGCCCGAATCACTGGCCATATTATCATGGGAGGACCCAGGGTGCGGCTAGTATTACCCCTTATAAAAGGGCATACAAGTTAACACTCAAGCTAGGAATCGAACCCGAACTTAATATGCGATAGAATGTTTCTTTTCCCACCACATCACCTGGTCGTGAGTGACCATGTATTATATGGAATGTGCTGCTTTTCTAGACGACCCTGATAATAAAATACACGATGTACGATTAAAATGTAACATTAACATGTATTTATTATAGAAATAATGTATGCATGTGTTGTAGACCCCCCTGTAATACTGTAGATACGTTCCGTGTTATATATAAATCCGTGTTGTATGAGTCACAAGCACATGTTCATCCTCAGCTGATCTAACAACAAGCAATATGGGAACGTCTATCTCATTCTTTATCGCGTTGTACGTCTTTTATAACGTGTAATAGAAAAAGGATCGCAATTTTAGCGCTGTCTTAAACGAACCCTTCTGATATGAACCCGTGTTATTAGGAGGGGGGGGGTGTACTGTACCTAGCATGTGCATTAAAACCAAGTATGCCTCTTTCTTTTTTTTTACTTATATTCTTTGTTCCACGCTTTTCAGATTTATACGAAATTTGGAGAATGCGGACACAACTTAACTCATTCCTTTTATAAATTGATAACTAATTTCGGTTAATTAATTAAAAAAGAAGAAAATTTGATGAAAATTGGAAAGCATAAAAGATTAAAATAATCAAAAATTGCAGCATGATATGTAGAGAATCAGTGAAATTTTAAGCCATCTCAAAATGAGGACATTACACGACACATATTTTGATATAGAAAGTATTTTCAATTTTTTACCTCATGGAAACTTGACCGTGATATTAAAAGTTCGCAATTACCTAGGAACTTTTATCATTACGTATGCACTCCTTGAATAACCTGAAATGGCACATCAACCCAAATTCTTTTAAACTCCTCGCTAATCACTTAAAGATGAAACTTTCATCCATTTCTCAAACACTAGAATGTAAACGCAGTGGGGTAAAAGTTTGTCTAATTGAATCTCTTGCAATTCGGCGGGGGGAGGACCTTCATAAAGACTAAAAATGCATCTTTCTCGAGCCTTAATGTGTTTATTTTTAGGACTTTTGAAACATTAATAATCAGGAATCTTTTATGATTACGGGGGCTTCATAAAAATTCTTTTCAGTGCTGTAATAAGCCTCGGGGGAAGATATTCCCGTTTCTATCGGTGCAGCTCCTGTTTGTCATGCTTTGGTGATTAGAGAATTATTAAAAATGCACATAAAAAAAAGGTGGAGCGGCAGTGGAGCGGTTACAGTTAATTTTTATGCCATGTTAATGGTGATTCGAAAAGCTGCTACAAAGAATCGTTATTTTTCTGATCTCCAGAGAATAGAGCGGCAATCTTAGACTGCAACAAAAACGCCGTTATTTTTAATTTACTATCTGAAATATTAATGTTCTTTCGGTTCCGTTGTTTATCAGTTATTTATATTGTACTTCTCGGATTTTTTATGAGCACGTGCATAAGTTTTTTACACTTGAGCGGCATTGTATGAGTACAACACGGTTATTCATTGACTGTCTTAAAATACAGGAACAATTATGCTCGTTAATGGCGTTTTCTGTCCATAAATTTTGGAGAACAATGGCTGATAGAACTAAATACACGAAGTAGATCTTTTTAACGATAGTTTAATGAACTTTGTTCAGTTTATCGGATAGGCTCAGAAGATTGCCAGTTTTATCTCTATTCGTAGCATATAATGAACATGGTATAAAAATTAAAATATTTTCCACACGCTAACGGAGAATTTAATATAGAAAAACATTTAATTTTTATACAGTTTTGTTATGAATTTTAGCCTGTAAGTAGCTTAAATCGAATTATTTTCTGTGTCTTTACAAGCATCTTCCATGTAAAATCTGAACTATACATCGATCTCTATTTGTTTTCTGGATTATCTCACTCCATTCACTTTATTTAAATAAACAGAGATACTAACTTGAGTCGCATTATAAAGCAATGGAATTTATTATTTCTTGATAAAGGAGCATTTAAATATGTATTCATGAAATGTAAAGCAATGGCTTGTAAAGGTAAAGTAAATACATAATATAGATACCCACGCACTTACGTTTTTCATAAATCTATACATAGCTGTACAGTGCGTATAGTTTGTAGTCAGACAAAAAACTTTAATATGTGTATAACCAATGATCAATAAGACATTGTTCTTAACTTGTTGCTACTTTTTTGCCCACTAACTGTTTATTTTTTAACAATTTCTTTACTTTGAAGAACTAGCTTTAAAATCCTCATAAGTGAAATATTAACTATAAACTATTTATAATATGAAATCTTCAAAAATCATTTGCTCTCAATAAGAACACATACAAGGAGATTCAAAGTATGGGAATGTGTCACAATTCATTCCCAGGTTTGGTAGGCTTATAATATATATTCATATATATATATACATACATATATATATACATACATACATATATATATATATATGTATGTATGTATATATATATATATATATATATATATATATATATATATATTATCAATACAGCAACAAAGTTGACTTTATTACAGAAAAAAATGTTACAAGTTTTATGTCACAAAAGACCAATATGTGAACCTTTCGTGACAGCAACGGATTAATGCAATTTTGTCAGTGGTGGGGGTGGGAGGGAGAGCAGTTAGTTTGTTCTCCAAGAAAGGCAAAACTTGCGATGTTTCTTTCTCTAGTAGTCTTCTGTCTACTCCAAGAAAGAAACATTACAAGTTTTGTTTCACAAATAACGGGATTCCGGTCGTTGGATTGGACGAGATTCTGCCAACGGCAATCGCCTTCTTCCGTGGACACCTTGCTCTAGTGACCTAATTCCAGGCGATTTTTTTTGGGGGGTGTTTACATAAAAGATCGTGCATTCGTGCCAAATACGAAATTTACGCCAAGGAATCCCAACTGCATTTGTTATCATAAGGAGTGTGTGAGTGTGAGAAGAATTTGACTTTACACTTGACATCTGCCGTATCATGAAACAAGGACGGATTGCGGGGGGCGGAGGGGCTACCAAACCAATTGAGAAAAAAGAAATTAATGCAAAAGATCCTATTTTCCTTCCATGAAATGGATGTATATGTCAATATTCTAACTGTCCTCACCGACAAATAAACTGCCCTACCCCACCCCACCCCCTACAAAATTGCATTAATCCGTTGCTGTCACGAAAGGTTCCTATATTTGACACTTATGAAATAAAACTTGTGTAACATTTCTTTCTCCACTAAAGTCAACTTTGTTGCTGAATTGGTAATATATATTTTTTAACAAGTCTTCGAAACGAAGAGTCCTGGAAGCGTATTGTGACATACACTGTATTATTTCCACAGTTATCTCTATAACGACATTTTCGTTACTTTTCAACTATTTATTCAATTGTGTCCGTAAGTCTTTGACAGTACAGTTAAGCAAACTTTAGAATATTATTGAAGTCACGTAAAATAGCTCAAGCGAATTAGTTTACTATATTATGAATATATTTTCCATAACTATCTTCCAAAGTGTAAATTTCAAGCACGCAAGGAATTCAAATTCAGTCATTTTGAGTGGTTTAAATTTTTCTTTTTTTCCCTTCCTTTTTTTTATAAAAAACAAAGTAATAATAATAACTCTTAGCTAAAACATAATAAAACAGAGCACAAACAAGCATTATAAAATTTAACTAATATGTTTTCTCGGATATTCAGACAAACAGCAAAATAAAACTGTATCTAATGTCAGATTTAATCCAAATTTGCGACATATTTAATTCAAATTTTAGTTTCTAAAGAATTAGACATTATACAGTAAAAAAAACGGGGATATTACTTCAGACTTTAAAAAAAAATATTATGTAGAATCTTAATAAGACAATCCCGTGAGTAAAATTATTTCATTAATTTATTTCTGGGATGAATTTAAATTTGTTACGTGCAATTTTCATTTGTTTGAAGTGTATTATCTTAGGCTCACAGTAAAATTCAATTCAAATCCCAATTTCACTGCCTTAATTATGTATTCTTGTCATGAGGCATTTTATTGTCATTTTATTAACGTGATTACAATGAACAACACGGCATAAATAAATATTTAACATACATAAAAACGAGAAAATATCTTTATATGGTATAAACTTGGAGTATTTTTTTAGCCTCTCAGGGGGGTGCCTATATTTAATATCCGGGCAACTGATATATGTTAAAAATGCACCTAAATTAAAATGATTTTGAATATTTATAAGGAAGACCGTGGAATTTTGAAACAATTTTATTAGCAAATCATGAAGTATATACATTTAAAAAAAAGCGCCTAAGCAGTTAAAAACAGTCAAATACGTTTCACATGAAAATACTTAACATGAAAAATCCGTTAACAGTAAATGGTATAGTGGTCCGTACAGTACATTTGTTAAGAATCTTTTAACACGAATTTTTTTAATTCAAAAAAGATATTTCGGTATCCTCAGTTTCCTGTTAAACGTTCTTCACTGAACAATAGAACCCCCTAAAACACAGGTCCATACAACATGGATTTAACGTTTTATTAAAATAAATCTGCGAATTTAAGCCCGATTTAATTAGAGGAAGTTCATATCAGTTATCCCTGGTGCATATACGTACTATCAAGTAAGCAGTATTTAAGTGAAATATGAAATAAATTTCTCAAATAAGGTGTGCAGCGGTTGAACAGAGTGGTTTACACTCCAGGTGGAGCATACCTCAGGACCCGTACAATACGGATCCCTATAACACGGAACGTATCTACCGTGTTATTAGGGGGTTTGCTGTAGTTATTTTGCTATGATTTTCTCCTCGAAACCTATATCTGAAGAGAGTTGGGCTTCTATCTTTTCTTAATTCTAGCTAGGCATTTTTAAATAGCAGCATGATTTTTACGTCAGAGTTTTGAAACTGTATCAGATACCAATGTACATTGGCAAACTGCCATAACTGTTATGAGACGTAAACAAGAAAGCTATATCCTGCCAAACTTATACATTGTGAAACACTTTCCCACACGAGAGTCTTTCTTCCGCCAAATTTGATATACTTGAGACCACAGTGTGCCGGAATTATTTTGAATCCTGCGTCAGAAGTACTATATGAGAAAAATTCACTATCTTGGATTTAGAGCTTTATATGGCAATCCTTAATAACACATATCGATTTTGTTTAGTCTGAAATAGCCGAATATCTCTAATGCTCGCTTGAAGAATGATTGTCCATCGAGCGTAATGTGTTGACATTATTTTGGATGTTAATGTGAAATAATTATAAATTCTACGTAGACCGTCTTCAACGGGGTGTATGGTATAGTTTGTAGGAATAACATATATGAATTTCTTAGTAATTGGGCTTTTTTTCCCCAAATTTGAACACGAATGAAGAGACAGACAGACAAACCGAAATCTTAAACACATATCATCTTGCTGGAAAGTTGTAAAAACGTTTGCTCTCTTTATCAGATTTTCGTTAAGGCTAGGGTTCATTTACGCTTATCACTTCAGATGCTTATCTTGCCGGAATCATCCAAAGTGATGAGTGTAGATACCTTCCATTTTTGTTTCGTCCAAAACAGCAATGAAAATTTGCTCTATTCTGAGTGCTCCACTTAATGTACATCAAAATTGACACAGTGGGAGATCCCGCGTTAACCGTTTGATGACATAGATTTAGAGAGCGTTTTTGTAACCCCAATTTTTCACGTCGCAGTTGCTGACTTGAGGAAACATCTCACGAGCATAATTCTTGGGCATCCAACTCTCCTTAGTTTTCTATTGAACATTTGTGACCAACGCTCTAATTTTCACTTTCATAGCTATATTTTTAAGAAAAAAGGTATATAGATATTTTGAATATGGATATGCAATGCATGATTTCTGAATTGCTTTTTCATGAAAGGTTCTGGTACAACATTTCACAGGAGTGCTTCTATTTTCATATCGTATACCTTTTATAAATGAAGACTATTTCAAATATCTATATCCACTAAGGCTTGGCGATAATTTTTTTACGCCAAGGGGGTTTGTCATGCGATTGTCCGCTGTAAATTTCTCTTGCAGGTTACACTTCTCACTCGCCAGATGTGGCGATAAAGCGCAAGTCCGACCTCTCTGCGCATTTCCGTGCCACAAGCCAAATCGCTCTCTCTTACCTCAAATGTCCAACAGATTTTGAACGGCGATGCGTTCTCTAATGTATTTCTACTTCCTGATTGGACACGACCAAATGCATGCGGTGCTTGTGGGTTGCAGCGGCCAGTGGGATCACTTGGTGACCTTAGTTTTAAGTCAAGAACGCAGTCATAGTTTCGAATGCAAACATCTAGAGGAAAGCAATAATTTTCCCAAGTTTTCACTATCAGCATCTAGACAAGATATCTCGCTCGCTTGTCTGTTGCATTTCAGCTGCAGTAACCCAAAAGTACTGGATATACTTTGAAAAGATACTGCAGTCGCGTAGGTGCCGTAGTGAATTAATTACATTCTCTTCTAATAAGCGTGATCAGTTTTGCGGATTGTCGAAATTTGTAGCTGGCTATAGTCTTTCGGATTTATCTCTCAGCAAATTTCCATCCTCAAAAGATCGGCCGTATTTCGTTAAGATTATAGTATCTATATTTTTAATTACCTCTTATAGGATGATTGAAGGCCCAGAGGTGTAACAGTTAATATATTGTGTTAACGTGCCACAGATCTGGGGTTGGATTCCCGGGCTCGGCAAGATCAACTCAGCCTTCATCCCTTGAGTGGGTCGGTGAAATGAGGACCAAGTTAAACTCTGGAGTTAGAAGGTTAAACTGGGATTTTAACTCGAGTGTTTAAATTGCGAGTTAAACACTAGGGGATTTGTGTCGGGCTAACCATCTGGCCTATCCGAGACATAGTATACTTTCGCACCCTAGTGCCAGTGGTCGCGAAGACATAGTCGGGCAGAGCAGGCCTTGGCCTTGCAAGTTGGCTGTTGAGCCAATGTTTAACTTTTTTCTTTTAGGATAATTCACTGTCTTGATACAATTTTTTAAATAAACTTTATACAGTAGACATTTTAAAAACGCGAATAACTCAATTAATTTAACTCCCAATAATTATAAATCTAAAATTTCTCATAAAATCCGCCCATAAACCACTACCTCTTGTGTAACTATGGATACAGCTTTTAAATATTCCATTTTCTTATGTACCCGTTATCTGTTTCGAATGTTTAAGTAGATTATCATTATCTTTCTCTTTTCATTAGAAATTATGGAAGATTAAAACATAGTTTTTTGTGATCATTATTTTTTCTTATAGAGTAATCTTCCTAATGAAAGAAAAACGCCAAAGTAATTTTATATGTCAAGCATTTAGAATTTTCCTCATTTAATCTGAGTTTAACCTAATTATCGCTGTAGTTGCAAAAATTATTCTTTAATCACAAAAGAATAGTAATTAACAAGTTTGTACTGTCTGAAGTATTTTTGATACTTACATACATAGTTCTACTGACAGCTTGAGATGTATAGATAAAGATATAAATAATTTGATAAATAGGACCGAAAAATAATAAAAAAATATATTTGGATATATGACCACATAAAAACCTCACATCTTTATTCATGTGTATAATCTCCTTAAATCACCATAATTTATACTAAAATACCTTACGAACGCTAAGTAAATGCTTCAGGAACCGAAAAGGTAATATGAAGTAAATTATTTAAGCCTTGTAGCAGAGAAGAACTATTGATTCACATTAATTCCGGATCATTAGGTCCGTTTTTTATGGTAGGGTATCCATCCTATCCGGCTTTTTGGATCCATCAATCATTGGGACAGTGATTACATTTTTTTTCTCTTACTTTTGCTGCTCCAGCAGCTAGGAACACTGGGTCAGGGAGATAAAATATACAATAAGGTATTTGGCAAAGAAGAAACGTTTCAGAAGCCAGTGCTTTGTGGAGAATATTATATCATCAAAGCGTAGATTTTTTTTTATTCCATTTTCTTTTTTCTTTGTTTACTCAATAATGAAACTCGGAGCATGAAATGAAAATTGTTTTATGAAATATCAGATCTTGAAGTGACCAGTAGATACATTTTTATTTCCTTGTACTAAATAAAGGATGTACAGTTATCGAAAAAAATTATATTCATGTTTTTATAAAAATTTATAGATTTGGGCCATCTCTAAATTTACTTTGACAAGTTTTAGCGTGATGTCTGTACCAAGGTAAAATAATTTGTGAACCTGTCATAACTGAAAAAGAATTAGTCTTAAAATGCTGAAAGTCTGTATTTTAGATTGTTATATCTTAAAGTCTGCAGACGGACATTGTTTGTGCCATGCCTAAATGAAGTAGGAAATTTGGCTTACACTCGTTTATATCGCGTGACCGGCAGCGAATGCATTTAACCTCTTCATTCCAGTGTTCCACATATGTGGACCTTCCTCTGTCTACTATTAAAATGAGTCATTACGATTTTTTTTGTTATTCTGAAGGGACGTATATATACGTCAATGCTTTCATTTAGAATAAACGATTTTGACCCAAGTGAATGTGTTAATCCTACACAATAACACACACATTTTTCTTTTGGTTGCTATTATTTTATGTTCGTTACACAAAATAATATTTGAACGTTATTAAAATTTCCTAATTTAAGTTTGTGAAATTTTTTGTTATTTTTTCGAAATTTATATATCTGGAAAGAACAAGTAGCACTTCATTTACCTTTTAAAGTGTCATAATGGTCTTTTTTTATGGAGGATAATAATTTTTTAGTACTGAAACAGAGACTGAGAATCAGACTTCTAAAAATTATTTGAAAATGCGCTTTCTACTTCTCGTTTTTAAGTGTAATAGATTTTTTGAAAACAATTCTGAGATGGCTGTTTAATTTCACATTTGTGATTTTTCTCAGGTGCGAATACATTAAAATTCATGCATTTAAGGGTTAATATTGTCAATAATAATGCAGTTTTTTCTGCTTTGTTTTGGCTAATCTTTTCCATGGATATTTAAAAGAGCTAAGTATGTTGACAATAAAGCAGTTACAGATAAATAATACACTTTTGATGTTTTTCGTATGAGTTCTGTTGTAGAAAACACATTAATAGACTTTATCCATTTCATTATTATAATGCCTAAATTAAATAGGAAGGTCTAACTTTTAAGAAACTAGATAAACTTTAGTCTATAAAACATTATTGTATTTGAATATTTTATTTATGAGGTAGTTTAATTTATCAGCATAGTTTTCCTAACAGTATGCATCATACACGTAACCCTTCTACCGTGACAAGCTTCTAATTACTAGATTGGATTTTGTCACTTATTACATTGCCTAATGAAGAAAGAACTAAAAAGGACTAAAATCTTAATTCTTCGATAATTCAAATATAATAATCAAGCTATAATCAATTACTTTTAATTTAGTGAAATTCTCTATAATTTTATCACACCAACCGAAATTAAACTGCAAGGCTTTGCTAATTTAATTTTGTTTGTGATTACCGAAACTAAGAGCAATTCCTCAACAACATATTTTTTCATTCAAAATTAACAAAACCTGTAAATTATGTAATTTAATATAAAAAATATGCAGACAAAATTCTATGAACACAATAGAAACGTATACACGCAGAAGGAAAGAAAAATCTAAACTGTATGTAAATAATAGTCATTCCCAAGTATATAGATAAATATATTTTCAACATGGCGTACTTTCAATAATAATTCCAAATAAAATTATCTGCACTAATAAGATGTATTAGCTTTCGTGCCATAAAAATATATTTCTGTAATAAGTTCCGCGTAAGCAGATTATGAAAGCTGCATAAGCATACAGCGAAGGGTAAAAGTTAATACGAGATAAATTATTTAGGGTTTGCGAGCTATAGTCTCTGTTACTCATTATTTTCAGATCATTACATTCATTTGTTTTGGGAAAGCAGCTATGTGTATCCTGCTTTCTTGAACAGTTCATCATTAGAGCTGGCTCGGTTTTGTCTATGAAGTTTTATGTACGAAAATGCTATGTTAGCAAAATAATTAAATGCATATAAAGAGTTTGGAAGGTTCAATTTCAGTTTCATTCAATGATTGTATTTTTTAACCTTTTGTATCACCGTGTTTCAGATCTGCAACATACCATCTAAAGCTGCATAAATTAATCATAGTGTGCTAAAATATTTGACTTTTTTCCAGAATAACGTGAGTATTGTTTTGGTTATTGAGAAAAGTTTGTGATGTTTGCTTGAAATTGTAACATGGAACTATATTTTAACCTTCAGTAGTCGCACCATTGGTTATTGCAGCACTTAAATGTATTTTCGTAAGTCAACCTTTCAAAAATGTTATTGGTTTAAAAAAAAAGTTCTCAGCTGTAACTATTCACAACACTTCAGTAACATTTGGTATACTAAAGACATATTTTTAAATAATACAAACATAAAAATGATAGTTTATTGAACTATACAACAAAAACAGTTTCGTCAATTAATTTTACATGATTTGCAAAACTGTAATATATAGACTTTCAGTATGTTTATAATTTGTTGCTGCGCATATCACCAACATTTTTTAACATGTTGAGTTAGAAAGTGTTAATATTCCTTAATAGTTAGACATAAATTTAAAAGGTTTTTAAGCTGGCGAAGTAGATGAAAGTTTTATTGCATTTGTCTTAGAAAATGAGGTAACCAATATACTATTTGCCTCAGAGGTCCACATATGTAGACCTTCGAATTTTTATTATTAAAACGGTCCTTTAAGATGTTTTGTGGCTCTAAGCCGAAGTAAATATGTCTGGATGTTTTAATTTTGAATAAAATGATTTGAAATGATATGAATGTCTAAATTTTGTACATAGACTCCAGCATTTTATTTTTGTTTTTCGTTGCACAAAAGAATATTTGAAAGTTATTGAAATTTTCTAAGTTGAGTTTATGAATATTTTTTTCAAAGTTTATACTCTAATAGGAACTTGCAGGGTATCATTTACCTTTAAAAGTTTGATGAAAGTCTTCATTAGTGCATGATGACACTTATTTACTACTTAAACAAGGGAAATAGGTCTTTATTCGAAAAAAAAATATTTGAAAAAACATTTTTCACTTGCCGGTTTTGAATGCTGGCCTCGTAATAGAACGAGGTTGTTCTTTAATTTAAGATGTGAGATAAAAATTATCTCTTCAGAAAATAATTATTACAGGATGAATGCTTTCTCGATTTTTACAATAACGCATAGTATATTGTAAATGAATATTCTTAAATTATTTTTTGTAACTTTTAATCAGCTGTTTTGAGAGCCTCACTTAGTAATTGTTCGTTAAAATTAAGTAATATATAGAACTAAGATGGTTTTTAAAAATTGTGGTGTTGCAACTTTTATATATGGAATGAACATAGACTATGGAAAATATTTTTTCGATAGAATTTTTTTGCTATTTATCTTGATTATTTAAATTTTTATGATACTCATGTCTTATTTATTTTTCCATTCAGAAATCTTACATTGAATAACTTATGAAACAGCCAACTATACGCGCAAAAATACTCCTAATAATTTAAAATTTAAGACTGTTACTTAAGTTTACTACGGATTTAAAAAATAAGTTTAAAGGTATTATAAAATAATGAGCCGTAAATAATACCATTATGTAAAAAAAAAATTACTCTAACAGACTTACAATTTCTTAAGAACTCACATGCTAAATGCATAAATATTAATTTGAAGCTCAATATGTAGTGGTAAATGCTGCATGACATCATTTCATTTTATTAACAATTCGTTAATTATATTGCATATTCTACAATGTAAGATATTTTGAAAGTTTTGTCAGAGAAAAGAAAAATGTACGGCTGTTGTATAAAGTAAATAATCAAAATAATTGTCTTTCCCATTATAAAAATAAGAAGTGTTCTCAGTTCAATTTAAAAAATGCTAATTCGTTAAAATAAAATGCATGACATGAAATTTCTTATTAAATTTGCAGAGTGCGCATTTTACGTCAGACATGTACAGAACTGACATGCACGACAAGTTTAATGTTATCTGATTTGCAGAAGTGTAAATATATTTATTGAGCCGTCTCATAATGTAGAATATTTTAACAGAAATCCATTTAGTTGTTTTTAATATCTAATCCAATTGCTTCAATTATTTTTAGGATTCCCTTGTAATGTGCCATTAAAATATTCATGAAAAACATCGAGGAAAATCAGAATTTCGAAAAGTGGCAATTCATGTTAAGGAACTAATCTCAGTAGTTATGATAATTTCTCTAGGCATTATTTTATATTATTACAATTCATTTACTCCATTGTTTTAAATGAAATTTATTCGATTGTGAATGAAACAACTTATAGTGAAATATTTAAAGGTCTATGCTGTCCTTATTTTAGCACAATGCTTGAAATTATTTTTTTCCTATTATCATGTTATTATAAATTAAAAAAGTAAGCTACTATTATATCACAAAATTTTAATGTTAATATGTACTAGCTTTGAAAAGTAGTTGGATTAAGCAAATGTGGCATCGGAAATAGAAAGAATGTAATATTCATTTCACGCATTTTAAACTGAAGAAAGTGTAATTTACCTATATATTACCTATGGACTTTCAATTAAAACTTGACATTTTAGCCCTTTATTGCATGATTTCCGAAATTTAAAAATTAAAGTTTTTTTTTTTAATGTTTGTGGTATGTTTCTATAGTAACTACAAGAAAAAAAGAGAAAAGTTAAAAGTTTAAGAATAAAGTGAAATTTTATCAGTGTCTCTGAATTCATTCGGTTTGCATGGAGAAACTTTTCTGAAACGCAATCTTATGCTTAGTTTACGTTTCCACAAGCCATAAAAACGGTATTATAAGTAGAAGTAGAAATTAGAAAATTTAGTCAGTCGTCCAAAAGACCAATGTCTCCAGCAACATTTATCACTGGTCCCTATACATGATGTAAAAAAAATGCAAAACAAAAGAAATTAAATGAACAATATATATATATATATATATATATATATAAATTATATATTATTTATATATATATATGTATATACAAGTCGCCAAGGCGGCAAGCTTCGCCGCCTCATACCTTACTGTTCTATATACTCAGTGCAGTGTTGGCCAAATTATTGGACTCATTTCAATGAAAATCATGTTTATTTTAATAGTATTTGTCATGAAATTTATTTAGGTTAGGGTTACTACAAATGTTGGGCGTATCATTACAAAAGCCCACGGTAGCAATGTTAATGTACGAAGTTCTAACATTTCAAAGTTTTATGTACGACAAGACATAATGGGTGACATTTCCATTCATAAAATTACTTTAAAAAGTAGTGTTGAAGGAACGAATAATACTATTCTCTTCTCCAAGAAAAATACTGTATTGGGTGATAACGTGTTTTACGAATTAATACAGAAATGCTTCTTCATTGCAACTGCCGTAGGGTTTAATGTGCCAAAGTTAGAAACTTGGTGTTTTATTGTACGGTTGTGTTATTTAATACGTATCCTTGGTTACAATAATAACAATAGTACTATAAAACAGGAAATGGCTAAAATGTGCTTCAGTCCAATGCATGACGACTTTTTTCTTTTTATGTGTGATAAACGTGCCAAGTGTTGTAAATTCGATCTATTAAAGCTCTGAAAAAATCAAAAGAATCTTGCATTTTCGCGTGTGCATTGTTGTTTTGTAATCTAGCTACTGCCTGAAATACGTAACCTGTTATAAATATGCTAGCTGCATTTGACGTCATTGAACTGTTAATTTGGATTTTCGCGCATGCGGTATTGTTATTGCACTAATGTTTACATCCAGTTGTTGCCGCTCTCAGCGTGGAAATATCGTCGACTTTAGTACCAGCGAATAATTCTTAAATTCAAGCCTTGTTTATAAGATTGAAAATGCTGAACGATTTTATAATTGTTTCAGCTGAAAAGTTATTTTCAATTACTTTCATATTCTAAAGTTGAAAAATATGTTTCTAAAACACGCTTGTTTTTCTGTATATAAAAATTAATGTATTAGGGATGTATTACAGTAAAAACTGCTTATCACTGAACAGATAAACCTGACCCAGTTACACCGAGAGCTTAAATATGAATAGGTGATATTTTGAAAATGGACATAAAATGTTTCCAAAAATTTATGATGCATCTATTAATATACAACTTAAGCACAACTTTTTATGATGATATCGTTAGAATATTTTCAGATTTTTTTTTTTTTTCGTGGGGGAAAAAAAGGTTTTATTTCTGAGTAAATTCTTGACTGTTTCTTCATATCTTTTGCTTTATGGGAGCATGAAAATCTAACGATTTGTCATTTATGTCATTCATAATGCATTTGTTAAGTATATTTATTTAAATGATAATGGATACTCAAATGTTCACATTTCTTAAGATCAATTTTTAATGCTAAAAAAAATATACGCAATAAGTTGGATCTGAGTATTTTAATGCATTACACAAGAAGATATAAAGGTTCTTTCAAATTTGCTTACTGAAATTAAGATGCAGATAACATCAAAAGCATTTCTCATAATCTTTACAGTTATATTAAGTTTTATCCATAAAACTTAATGGATTCGATTCGAATATATTTTAAAATTAATGGAATGATGAAAGTCTTTTTTATCTCCTTAGAAAGATACAAGTTCTATTTATACGAATGGAAAAGATAAAATTAATTTTCTATCTGCTTTTTAGAGTTAGAAAATTCCCAGAAGAAACATTTTTGTAATAAGATTCTTTTTGATTTTCCCCATAATTCGACATAATGAAAATGCTTCTATCGTGCACAGTTCAAAAAATTGCAGATATTTTATTTACAATTGTCTTTCTATACGGCGTTTCGATATTTTTTTTATAAATATACAGATTGTATCCTTTTTAAACATACTTTTTATATTACAAATTAGGTGAAATTTGGTTCTAAATTTATGTAGAGGTTATGACGCAACACCGGGTCAAAATCAGGAATGTTTCAGCGTAACTAAATTAGTTGCATATTTCGTTAGATAAATCTGTTTTTTTAATAAATGTGCGATAATTCAAAATAATAGGACAATCTTAAGTAAGCGGTAAATGTGTTCTCAGTGATTATTATTCAACGATATGTCCGATCATTCCATCTTGCTTCAGCACCAGCGGCTACTCTATGGCCACTATCACTGTGCCAAACTAGAGTGTTAAGAAACAAATATCTGAAAACTGTATCACTAAGCTACAATCCGGCTTCGGCTACGTTTCCCTTTAACGATTGATTATTGATTTAAGCACGCTACTTTCAATTATAAAATGTTTGGAATGGTATTCAATTCCTTTTTAGATCATAAATTTTAAAAGAGGCCTTAAAAAGCACAATATATATATGTTCTTTTTATTTTAGCTAGGGCCATTCAACTTTAAAAAAAAAGGTTTCATATTCTTTTTTAAATATATAGATATATTTTTTCTTTTCATTCCCTGGTGCAGCCCACAGACAAAGATTAACCTTCCCAAAGCAATGTTTGTTGTATTTGGCAGTGTTTTCATTTTGAACTCTGATTTAAAGCAATAAATCCTGTATTTGTGAAGGCGTTAAAAATGTTTAAAAAAAGTGATTGATTGATATTTAAACACTTTTATTTCCTTCCGTTATGAGAAATCTGGACAGTTTAATGAAGACAAATGATCAGTTTTTTGTTTTTTTTTGTTTTTTCCTGATAAGAATTTTTTTAATACTAAAGTTATTTTTTTCTTTCTTGTGTGCGGAATTAAAAAACAGTAAATTGTCATAAGGCATCATGGGTACTACTTTAATTGCAGTTTAAATACTTAAGAACTTTGTATAGGTTTATAATAAAATAGAATCGGTAAATCTGCTAAATGTTAGAGTGCCTATTAAATTTTATTATTTTTACTAGGCAACTATAATTATATTTAGCTATTATTAAATTTTCTTGTGCCTAATAAAAATGTCCCAGTTATTGACAAATAATGTTCACATCTCACTTATAAAATTATATCGTTTACCATTCTTTCACGACTAATAATAACGATTTAATATTCGTAATTATTTAATGATTATGTTAGGTATGTTACTAATAAAATTTACTAAAGTCTTTAAAACGACAATCTCCGTCAGTAAATTTTAAATGTCATTTCTACTTGGAAATTTAGGTTTAATAATTTTCAAAGTACATTAATAAATGATTGTTGTTGATTGTTGAATTGTTCAAACTTTTATTCTATAAACCTCATTGTCATAATTATGCATTCTCAATGAAAATTCAAGTGTTAGGACCGTTCCCCAACACGCATTTTGATTTGAACAACATTTTAAACCTCTGAATTTCGATCCCCAATCATATAAAGTGCATTCTACTTTTAATTTATGTTATAGCTCTTACGAAATCTCGTTATTTGTATATTTATGTGTATTTCATGATTTATTTTACTAATTTATATATTTTTTATTAATTTCCTATGTGTAAAACTTCTTCTGGGAAGATTAAATGAAGATGTAAAAGTCGGTGTCAAGAAAAAAAAATCGGTTAACGTTTGAAAACTAATAATTAATATTGAAACACAGTTAAAGATTGTAAATTTTGAGCGAAAATCACGGTTAAGTACACTTGTTAGTAGTTACTACTGTCTACAAAATTTCAATTATCAACCCTGAATCATGATTAAAAATTGATCGTTAGTTATCTAAAGTCAATGAAAGCCATTTATGAATTAGGAACAGAAAATTACAGTATTTTGTCTGTCGTCTGCTGTCTGAATATAAATGAATATTTAAAGAAAATCCAGTTATTCAACAAAACTTTATTTAGCACCAACCTTTATTAATTTTATGTTAAAAATAAATGGATGATTTAAAAAAATGTTTATTCATGTTTTTAATATGCCATAAAAAGCATAAACAGAAAATACCTTATAAGTGCACATGCTTTTGTTACTCGCTGCTAACATTTTTTTAATTTATTTATTACCATAGTTTGAATAAAACCGTTAGTAGATACCGGTGTACGAAAGCCCCTATAGATTAGTTTATTATTTTAATTGTATGCTTAATTCACCTTTAGTTTACTGTAACTCTTCCCTGGGGCTTAATTTCTTTGCTGGTAGAACGTAGAAACAGTCAAAGTCCTGTTGATTGATGGGGCAAAAGTGTCAGTGAAGGAACATTCTTTCGGCGAAAACTCTATCTAATGAGGTGATTGTAATGGGAAACGATAGCTTTCGATATTTCATGGATACTATTTACAGGCCAATTTTTTTATACTTAGTAGTAATTACTGTGTTTATAGTGTTATATTGTAGCATAAATGTATGGACACAATAGTGTAAGAGAAAAGTAGTACAAAGTGAATGTAAACTTAGCGTTTAATTAAAAAATGATGAAGATTATACATGCTCCAGCATAATTGCAACTACTCAGTAGGAAGTGAAAGTGATATGAAACTATGATTCTATCATTAATGTGGATTATACAGATTGGTCTAAATGTATAAAAAAAAGAGTAATAACTGTGAAGAACGTTTTACTAGCAATTAGATATCATTGATATTTTGAAATACTTAAGTCACCAAGGATGGGAGTTGTTTACATATTTGTGTGGAATGTATAATTCGTGATGCAGTGATCTCTCACTTATGAGCGCTCTCTTTTATTTATTTTTTTTCGCTGTCTCGGTTTTTCAACTAGAAAGAAGTTGCTTATCTCTAGAATTTAACCCTTTTTTTATCAATTTTCTATTTTAAATTATTTTTTAAGAATGTAGTACTGAGAGTAAAATAAATGTTGGTATGTAACCATTTTCATTTTCTTCGTGTTCATCAAGTAGTGTAATTAATTAAAAATAAATTCATTCATTTTTCAAAATTTTTCTTATCTACATATTTCAGCGTACACATTGCATTATTTAACAATATGGTGTAGTTCAATGTACTAATGTTTTGCTTTTAAGCTATAACCCCGCCGCTTTTAAGCTATAAGCCCATAACCCCGCGCATAATTGAGAGAATTTGTTTAGTCATTGTTTATTATTTTGGGGGTTTTTTCGAGAAAGAAACTTCTCTGCAGTTTCTATGGAAAGCTCTTAATCATGAGCACCTGCGTTAGATTATATTTTACACATAAGTTGTCTTTAGATCCTTAAAGTGTAAATAGAAAATAATCATGAAAAAAATTAATATTGGTAGAGGAAGGCGGGTTACAATGAAACAAAATTTACTGGTTTTCTTTTACTGTTCACAAAATTGCTTGTACAAAAATAAAATTATGAACACTTCCCTATCCAAATGAATTTAAATTGCAAATTGAAAAATGCTGTAGAAATAAATATTATTTTCAAGGAAAATTCTGTTTCTAGTCTCATGTTTTTTGTACTGATAATACCAGGGGTAGAAATTAGAATATTTAGTCCATGGTCCAAATGACCAGTAATCCTGTAACTACCTTGGTCCGTACATACGATTTGGAAAAAAGTGCAAAGCGACTGCCTACGATTTGGAAAATCTTTCTAATTTTGAAATAGCTATTGAGTAGTTGAAGGTTCTCCTAGACAGTTGAAACGTTGCAAGGAATGAGAATCTGTTGTCTGATCTTCTAACTACAAGCATGAATGTTACTCAGCTACGGTCTAACTTGAAGAATGGTTTTATGATGGAAAATTCATTTGTTTAAATTTCATGTGGAAAACGCATTTACTTTTTTGTCACTGTCACAATATTATCACTGTGTTTGTTATTTCGTTTTCTTTATTTAATATTATTGTCTGTAGTACGCAAAATTTCCATTAAAATTTTCCGGTGTTCTAATTTATAGTCTGATGAAAATTTAGACGAAAAAGAACATGATTTTGAATGTTCCTGGAATGTATAATAATGTATGGGTAAGTCCAAAGGCCTTATGTTTCAGATATTAAAAATGTTCAAATTCATGCCTGCAGAGTTGAGATGTTGAGGATGTTGTATTTTATTTTTATTTTTTTAAATAGGATATTGTATTGGAAGACAAGCCATACTGCATCTAATTCTATACATATACTGCATCTAATTCTATGCATATAAAATATTTTATATGGGGGGTGGATAATAGTGGACGCAATAACAGACTCTTCATAGAATAACCACCAAACTGTATAACCCTCCAATTTATTTGCTACAAAATTTGCTATTTTTTAATACTTCTAACTTTTGCTATTTTTATGCAAAATATCTAACTTATAGTTATTTTACGCAAATTAAATAAATAAATATATATATATATATATATATATATATATATATATATATATATATATATATATATATATATATATATATATATATTATTTCATATACGTTTCCTTAATTCATGAAAGTAAGACATTTTAATTAATATAAATTGAACTACTGAACGTAAAAAAATTGAAATTTTCCACACCTATGTAAAATTACTTTCGCCATCTATTTCCATCGAAATTTTGCTAAGTCGCGATTCATAAATTTTTTGAATGTTAATTTAATAATCCATAATTCCTGTTAGTATTGATATTAGTTCTGGTTTTCTGAGTATTTTATTAAATATTATTATGATATTAAATTATGTTTGGGTCGTTTAGTTCTAATAGTACGAATAAAAATTATATTATTAATATCAATATTATATAAGATATGAATTAAAGTGTGAAAAATATATTAACATAGTGGGATTTTGAAAGCTCATAACTCACACATTTTTAGTTCAAATTAATTTAAAATTGGTATCCGTGGTTTAAATAAAAAATTTTTGAAATAAAGTAAAATCCAGGGGTTGCCACTGGAAAAAGAATTGCTACAGATTTAAGTACGGAGATAGCCCGTTATGCAAATTTTATTTTAGCAAATTATAGCGTATTTTATTCGTAAATGATTGGTATGTGAAACTTTTCTGTACGACGAACGACGGTCTAATAAAGAGCAAGAGGGCTTTTTTGCCATAGCTGTACATTTATAATCAACATTAGTGAGGCATAAATATGAACTAAAATAGAAAAACAAATTTAATTAAACCGTTAAAGCTTTGGATGAAAATAATGCTTTTGTTAGAGGTCAGCCTATAGTTTTTTATTTTATATTAAATTTACTTAAATATAATTAAAAAAACTGGCATTCCGTTCAGAAGAAGGAATATATTTTCCCATTCCAGCTGCGGTAGATATGCAGTTCATTCCTCAAATAACTTAGTTTCAAGAAGCAAAAAATTTTTTCATAATAAATTATCCTTCAAGCCGAAACTGAATTAAAATTATCGACACAAGCATTGTTTAAATAATATGATTTTTTTAAATTATGTATTCTGTGAGAAATGTAATTTACTTTAAAATTATGTTACATTCTAAATATACTCTAAAATCTATAATAATATTGTGTTTTTTCTTTAATTATATGATGCGCTAATGTAATACTTATCAAATACGATTAGAACATTTAAATTTTTTATCGAGCAGTGTATTAGCTAATTATTTTTATAAGGATTGTATTTAAAATTCATTAATGACAAATTATTTCCTACTTTCACTCAAACGGTCTACGTGATGAAGTTCATCAAATATTTTTCATTACTATTTATATTAATATTCTATTTTGAAATCTTCCAACCAAGCTAAAGGTACATTTTTTTTTGTATAGCTTCCCAATTTATTAAAAATGAGTTGGCTTTTCCTTCGCTGAACAAACAAATTTTATTCAACATTTTGCTCAACATTTTCGTCTTTGATGTTCTGTGACTAATATTTATTTTCTGGAAATTTTTTGTTACCTCATTTAGGAATTCAAAAAACTCCCGCTGTAACTGTCTATTGCTGCGTTAGTTTGAATGGCCTGCTAATATGACCTGTTTGTTTTTAAAAATTTTACTACATGGCATGAATAACTGACCATTGTAGAACAGTGTTGGCTTTTTTTTCGCATCACTGCTATCCACCTATATAAGCATGCTGAGAAAAGGCATCATGTTCACGTTTTCCATCGAACTTGAAAGGTTGTTTTAAAGATTGTTAATCTGCCAGGAAAGAACCACTTCGGATCGTGAATGTCAATAAGTTTTTAAATTAAAGTTTTTAAGTTAGGTATTATCGCTTTATTCTTTTGCAAAATTGTACTGTGGACTTATAATTCTTTCGTAGTCTGTAAAATTACAAGATTCATAATAGAATAAAAGAAATATTTAATTCATGAGATACACATGAACCCTGCTATAGTCAAGAGATTTTCTTTAAAATCAAATATATATATATATATATATATATATATATATATATATATATATATATATATATATATATATGAGTACATTGTGTAAATTTCACTTTTTCTAAATAAGAAAAACAAATTTCCTTACTTTGAGTTTAGTCACTTTCAGCTTCGGTTCTATCAATTCCCGATATTTGATTTGAGTCATTTACAGATTCTGTCTGTAATTTTACATTTTTTTCAAGTCCCTTCAAGATTCATAATATAGCAAAAAAAGTTAAATTCTTCCGATCCGCATGAATCCTCTTACAGTCCCGAATGGATAAGGCATTCAAATGGTAGATGTCGGAATGTGAAGGTCGCAGATTCGGACTCAATCGCGAGGTTGTCGATCTATCGGTCTGGAGTTTTTGTCTATTTTCTGCAGATGTAATGTGAATACACTTTAGAACTACTTAGATAGTCGTCCAACCAAGGCATCCCCCCCATCCTGCGTAGATACTCCTTATGCAGGTTTGCCTTAATACACGCAACAACAGTCTATTGCAGTCAAAGAATATTTTCTTTAAAATCAAAATTAATTCAAGCCGTTTTATCTTTATGTTCCTAACATTTTATCCTAAAAAAATATGAGAACATTTTACAAATTTCAGTTTTTGTAAATGAGGAAAAACAACTTTCCTTACTTTTGAGTTTAGTCACTTTCAGCTTTGGTTTCTATCAATTCCTGATATTTGATTTTAGACATTTGCAGAGCCTGTCTGTATTTTTGCGTTTTTGTCTCAAGTCACTTCCCAGTACTCTCGTTCATTCCCATAACCTATTCATAATTTCATAGAGATTTAACAGGCTAAGCTTCCCCGCTTGACAGAAATTTTATAAAAGGCCAGGATTTATTTTCTTCTCAATTTTGACCTTACATTGGAATTCTATAATACCTCAAAATAATTTTCTTGATTATATTTTTTTGAATAAATGTACAAAAATCTAACGTTTAATTATAAATCGGTAGTCAACATATTTCAAACGTAATTCGTACTTCGTATCACACACGTTAACATGTAGTGATATGTATTCGAGTTAGTATCACGCACATTGTCGATATGCCGTTCTTTCCAATAATATTCCTCACATAAACATGATGGAACCTTTGTTATTCCTCTTGGTATTGACTAAAAGCGGAAAAAGGAAGTTATTTCAGAATGTTTTACTGATATATTATTTATTAAGGAAGCCTATAACAGTGCTATGTTGTAACAAGTATTATTATTCTATCTCTCGAGATTTTCTTTTTGCAGAAGATTATCTATACAAAGAAAATATTGTAGGTACGGTATTAAATTCTTACTAATCACATATTTGCGTGTCTCTTGCTTGTGTATATACATATGTATTTACTTCTTCACATTTTTATAGTGCAGGTGGTATTTACGCGTTTCAACCTTTTGGAAAATTGAAAGTAAATATTATATGAATTTGATTTTTTAAAAATTTGTTTTTATAAAGACGAATTGTGAGTTTTTTCTGTGTTCCATGTTCATAAGCCGATTTGGTTACGATATTTCTAAAGAGTTCGTTTTCATAGTACCTAGTTGATTTTTAACACATTTATGCCAAGTGTCCCTTTCTCGGAAGGCATTTTCGCTATTAGCCGAAACTGTTATTTATTTTTCCTACCTTTATTCACGAGTATTGAAGCTCAACTCCACAAAATACTTTAAAATGACAAAGTAGGATGTTGATATTTCGATTTTCATGCTTAGTGATTTTAAAAGAAATTTTCCCTTGTTCAAGAAGTTGGCATCAGACA
Organism: Cheiracanthium punctorium; assembly: GCA_038373885.1. NCBI lineage: Eukaryota > Metazoa > Arthropoda > Arachnida > Araneae > Cheiracanthiidae > Cheiracanthium > Cheiracanthium punctorium. The sequence goes on from JAWZYV010002418.1 coordinate 337,660, forward strand.
TTTATCTATTATTGCCGGTATTAGCAAAAATTGAAGAAATTCGCAAAAACATATGTACACGAATTGGTTAATTTGATAAAAAGGCGCTGATCACTTTTTCATAAATGCTTTTTATTTTCATCTTTGAATAATTTCATTCGTATAATATAACATTTCATGCAGTTATTTTATACCTTATCATTTTTATCTACTTGTGATATTTTTAAAAACATATATTTTTTTCTACTGTATGACTACAATAGCCGTTACGAAATATCCATTCATTCTACATCCACTTACTAAAGTATTGTCAATAAAGTGTAAGCCAAATTTCCTACTTTAGTTTACCACATAATTAATTAAATTTTGAAGTAAAACATTCAGAGCATTTGAAAAGCTACCATACACCAGATCACTCTCGTTAAATAAAAAAAAATGAAAATGAAACTATTTATGTACGAAACAGACATGTAAAATTTGACTTTTCAGTCACATTTGAATTTATTTCGCAGGGAGTGAGCAAGTACATTTTCCCAAACTTAGATTTCACGTGTCTTTATAGAATGCACTGCAGTGCTTTTTTTACTATGCAAAAGAATTTTTTTTTATTTACAAGAAAAGCAATCGGAACTTTAAAATAAAACTTACAGGAACAAACAGAATAATGAAGTCTCCTCCTTCACCATAAACATTTATTTGTATCTGAAATTTCTCTGCTTGTAGCGTTAATTTTGCACCAGAAGTGGAAAAAGCACAAGCATTATATATTTTTCTTCTTCTTAGAAACACCTTCCTTGATAAAATGGACGAGAAGATTCTTCTTTTTCTGAAAGGTTCTGCGTAATTATACCTAATGCGATAATTGCGTGCTGCGTAGTTCAGATTTATTTGTTTTCACAAATTGTATCTCTTACTCACCCGGCAATGTGTGATAGTTCTATCTTAACATAATGTGAAATCTGTATTTTTTTCGATTAAGAAGATGGGATAGAAAAGTCAATTTATCAAAGTACATTTTATATCGCTGAAAGTAGGAACAGCATTATTTTATATGGCGCGTAACTATAATTATTAGTTTAACCTCATCAGTCCCTGTGTAACACACGTGATACAAATAACTGTATTGGCTATAAATGTATTATATCTAATTTTGCTTTAAAATTGTTAATAAAAAACATTGATAAGAATCAAGCTTTTTGCTTTAAGCTGGTTTTAAAAAAGTCGCGTGAATGTGAAAATGCTGCATACTGACACCACGGGCGGATGAAAGGGGGGGGGGGGGCGTAGGGCGGAGGAGGCGACCGCCCCACACTCCCTAGAAAAAATATAATGTAAAAGATCCTATTTTACTTCCACAAAATTGACGTATATGTCAATCTTCTAACTAACCACCCCCACCGACAAACTAACCCCCCCCCCCGACAAACTTGCATTAATCCGCCACTGACTATGACACACACATTTTATTTTTGTTTTCCGTTGCACAAAAAATATTTGAATATCAGATAAATTTTTTACCTAGAATTTGATGATTTTTGTTGTATTCAAAATTCACTTAGTGGAAAAGTACTCTCGGGATATCATTCATTTTAAAAATGTTTCTTCACAATCTCTTTTATTTGTGGTATCAATTCTTTAGAACTGAAAGAGATATTAGGCACTGAATCTTCATTCAAAAAATTATTTAAAAATGCGTACTTTTCTTGCCTTTTCTAAGTGATGAAGTTTTTTTTTAAAGAATTACGAGATTTTCCTTTAATTTAATATGTAATATCTATGTTGGTTCCGAAGAAGTTAATATTAGATAAGAATGTACCAACAAGTGTAGAGCATGGCCTTGTAAGAATTTCTAATTATATATCCTACTACACAGTTGCCCGATTTCTGACTCACTTTCAATGATTCACTGACTCTGCCACAATTCCGGTTCAACCACTCCAAAACAAAACTTTTACATTCATTAATATAAACAGATTAAAAAGTTGTCTAAAAACGGTATAAAATTCACATTGTTGGTGTGATCGGTTTGAAAATTTCCAAATTTATTTTTAAAAAATATAGGAAAAATCTGCTCTATTTTTAAAATTTGAAAATCCTTCCGTTCCCAAGCGACATGGACGTCATATTGAAGTCAAGGTTATCAGGCTTTGAAGGGAAAATTACGAATGCAATTCGCTTAAAACAGTTTTTATCTATATTAGACAGTATAACTTTTTTTTCACAAATAAAATGATTTTCTATGCATGAAGCATTGATATAGGGGAGGATATTCCCACCAATCTTTCGAATGTGAAAAGTTTCCGCAGATTATGCAATTTCAATTTCGGAATATAATAAAAATTGCATATAAAGTTCTTTATTTTAAAAGGGCAACGATTAAACATACTGAGTGCAAACATATTTTTGTCAAATATACTTTTTCCCCTAGCGCCCATTGTAATTGCCTCCACAACAGAATTAGTTACGGTGTTAAAAATGTAAGAAAGGTGTTCTGCAGAATGATGGATTAAGCACTAGAAAATGAGACTTAAAACATTTTAAATATTGAAAACGTTGTTTAAAACGCAGAGATAATTCATAAAATATGCACGTGCATTTTTAAACGAAACAGAAAGTAAAATCTTTTTTGAAAAATAGAATAATAATAAACAAAAACAAGTGAAATGAAGAGCAAATCAATAAATGTAAATTTATGAATGATTCAAATAACTTTGATTTAGTATGCCGGTTTCTGTTCCAGTGTACATTCTTTTATCATCTTCCAACATTCAATTTGGGACATCACTGTTCATTTTATATATTTAACGCAAAATTGCTGTTTCACCGTCAATTTTGACGGTTGTTTTCTTATTAACTCTGCATGTTTTAAATAGAAAAAACATTTCAATTTGATTTAAATCATTAATGTAAGTTGCACATTATTGATATTGTTTATTATTATTTATTCATTTATTTATTTATATTCATCAAATAAAAAGCAAATTAAGGAGATTATGTTTCTATTAAAAGAAACAAAGATTGGATAATGTAAATATGCAGATAAACAATTCTAACAACATCGTACGATATTTACACCACTATATTAATATTAAAAATTCGCAGCAGAAAGGAAAATTTGTAACATATCATGCACCGTTAATAGAACTAGTACAACGTTTCCCCATACAACGGAGCTAAATCAGCTGCAAACTTTCGATGGAGAAACGTTTGTTCCATTGATTAAGTACCAAATCATGATTCAACATTTCTCCATAGAAAGATTGCAGCTAATTCAGCACCATTTTATGGTGAAATATTAGCCACTTTGCTGTTTCACCGTCAATTTTGACGGTTGTTTTCTTATTAACTCTGCATGTTTTAAATAGAAAAAACATTTCAATTTGATTTAAATCATTAATGTAAGTTGCACATTATTGATATTGTTTATTATTATTTATTCATTTATTTATTTATATTCATCAAATAAAAAGCAAATTAAGGAGATTATGTTTCTATTAAAAGAAACAAAGATTGGATAATGTAAATATGCAGATAAACAATTCTAACAACATCGTACGATATTTACACCACTATATTAATATTAAAAATTCGCAGCAGAAAGGAAAATTTGTAACATATCATGCACCGTTAATAGAACTAGTACAACGTTTCCCCATACAACGGAGCTAAATCAGCTGCAAACTTTCGATGGAGAAACGTTTGTTCCATTGATTAAGTACCAAATCATGATTCAACATTTCTCCATAGAAAGATTGCAGCTAATTCAGCACCATTTTATGGTGAAATATTAGCCACTTTTATTAGCAGTGTGCTTTTTCTTTTCAAGAAATGTGAAAGAACAATTTAAACGAGAGTTAAGTTTTTTTTTTTTGGTCTTTATAAAGAGTTCTAACTATTTAAACTTGTCAAATGTGATTTGCGAACGTTCTTAATGCAGATTTCTAATAGAAAAGTGAATTATATTTTGTATAAATTCAAACTGAATGTGGAGACACCAAAACGATTACAAAGAATAAACGCTGTAATACATGTAACAATTGTATCAATGCATCCAAATTGAAGGCTTAAATAATTTGCACTTGGCACTGAAAAAGGGAAAAAAATATGATGGAAATTCTTGGCCAATCAAGTATTTTTTTAATTTTATTTACTTATATATATATATATTACTTTAATACGTACTATATACAAAAAAATCCCAATTAGTAAAATGTAAATACTAGTGTGCCCCATACACTAATGAAGGGAGTGCGAAATTCCAGCTTTTCATTGTAAAACGTCTCATAGATATCTATAAAGAAATGTGAACAGGGGTTATACATGATTTTGAATGTAAATGTTTATTGCTAGAATAGATTAAAAGATTTTTTTCGTAATTTTTTCACGACCCCTAAAATGTGATCATTCGACGTGATTTTGTTTTCTTATCGAGAGCCATTGAAAAGTTGTTTAAGTCAGTGTTATATTTATTTTTATATCCCTGACACATTTAAGGATCAAAATTTTGTATGTTGCATCGGTAGTGTATGGGTCACATTTTACCAATTCGGGATTTTTCTATTCTGGGGACTTATATCCAATTTTTAAAAGTGTGCATTTCTGAAAACTACGACTGATTTTTTTTTTCTTAACACAGTCTTATTTCCGATTTTATTTTTAACCTTTTTTTAAATTTACATTGCCCTCCTATATTTAATAGATAAAGAATTGAACACCATTACCACCTTTTTTGGGGCACACTGTATAGTTTAACATTTTATTGTTAGTTTTGATTCTTATAAAGTAAACGCACACTTGATTTAAAATACCAGTTTCTGTGTATTTTTCCAAAATTATTGATTGTCAACATCCATTTAATTAAATCTCACACTTCATATTTTCCCTTCATTAAAAGTAAATACACTTTGAAGAAGGTTTCAAAGAATATTTAACATAGCATGCAATCATTTTAAGAATTTGCGTCATGGACAAATATTAAGGTTATTTATTTTTTAGTATTTTTTTTTTCCACATTTCTTTCCGAAACTTCTCACAAAAGCAGTCATTTATTTTTGAAGGATAATATTTTCTCCATTGAAATTCCTTTTACTAAAAGAAATAATTATCTGGGGTAGAACCGTTCATTAACTAAATACCATAACTCAATGAAGAAAAAAAATAGTGGTGGAAAACAACATATGGCGTAGGGAAATGCAGTAAATGGGGTTATGACAAATTTTCTTTTCTTTTCCACTGAAAAAAAATATTTCAATTACCCTAATGGTTTTGACAGAAATAACGTGAATATATTTTTTTCTTCCCTTAAATATTGTTAAAGTAATCAGCCGTCATTTTAATGTAATAACGGGAGACTCGCCAACGGAATATTCATAAAAATATTATTTTAGCATTGTGAATAATTCTGTCTTGTTGCTATTCCAGTTGATTGAACTTAGGTTTCCTACACCAGGTTTCTATAATTTAACATTATTTACCATAAATCGAGAGCGTAATGATTTTAATTCAGAAAAAAACTTTGCAGGAGGGAACGGTTGAAATGTTACAAAATTGAAAAGGCGACTTTTTATTTCTTTCCTTTCACTAAACAGAGAAATTCCCATTCAATTTTGTGTTCGCGAGTATCAAATTTCTCTCATGCAAATATTTTAAATTTTCTTATTTTTTTCAAGTATATTTAAAAAATGCAGCGATTTTAGAGAAAAATATATTGTTGGTATTTTGTTGAATTATGAAAATTAATTGAATTTTATTGTTTTTAAGACTACTTAAGTTACAGAATCAAATTTTTTAAGAAAACAATTAAAAGCGAAAAAAAAACGGAGATTTCCAGTTTTCCATTAATATATTTAAACATAAAGAATTTTTCATGCCTTTATCTTATTAGCATTGGAATAATAATAATAATGTATTTAACTTTTTTTGTCTTTTCAAGAAACATAATTTAGGCTGCTTCACTGCTTAAAATTAAACATAACCGCTATGTTCACAGAATATTTATAGAAAAATAAGTGAGATATATCTCATCAAATCATGCCAACCAGTAAAGTAAAAAAGCATTAAAGTTTTTCTAAAAATTTTTATACTGATGGAAGCAAAGTTATTTCCCATTATGGCCATCTTCAATTCTACCTTTACGGGTGCCAAATTATGCGCCAAGAATCATCTGCAACAATGAGCCTGGGGCTAGGGTTCAGCAGGACAGTAGAATACTTCAGGAACTAAAACATGGTTTAAACTAAATAGGTAGGCCGTTCCTGAAGGTAGTATCCTATAGTATCCTATCCGGCCCATAGTGGACAAACTTTATATCATCTGATACGGCTCATAGCTATCTAACCTAATAATTAGCGTCTGATCAGGCCATCAGAAAAAAAAATATCTTCAGGTTTTTCTGCAGTTTGTTGTTTATTGTAACTTTCATTGCACTCTCTCGTTTGAACGAGACAGTATTTAACGACTATATTGTTTTTAGTTTTTTTAAACTTTTTATTGGGAATTTACCTATAATTGTATGTTAGCAACATGATATGCATATATTAAAATGGAAAAATCTTGTAATTTATGAAATGATAGAGTAGTTAAATACATTACAGGCTCCGAACTGCCACGGTGTTAAATATGTTATGTTTAGTTGGAAACTGAAATAACTGCATAATCTTTGCACACGTCTCCTCGACTGTGAAAAATCAGGCTGTCTAACATATAAAATTAAGTCATATATAAACATGAATATGAAATTTTTATCAAAAAATTTCTAGTTTTCCTGCAAGCTGATCGATAGATACAGTAGTATTATCGATTGTATATCGTATTCTAGATTTTAATTATTTAATAAGACATTTTTAAATGAATTAGTTGAAAAAAATGCGATTGTGAATTTTCTCGCACTGAGCTAATTTAACAATTTTTAATCCTGTATAATAATGTTAGAATAATTGAAGCGCACCAAGTTGAATTCTCAAATTAATATTAATATCAAAATTTGGCCACTGATCCGATCATTTTCCAATATCGTGTTATCTAGATTTCTACTAAAATATAATACTGAATGTATGATTATGATATTTTTGTCAACTCATAGCTATTACAAAAGCCTTCGGGTTAATCTAGAATATGGCAACTTCAATTTGCGAAGAAAGATTTTGCAAAAAAATATTTTTTTGAATCAACAAAACTTTTGTCACGAAATAATTGTTGCTAATTTACAAAAATTTTGTAAAAACCAACAAAATTATCAGGTTGAATTATCGCCAACCAGATTTTTGTTGAATTTACAAAATTTTGCTCAGTTCAACAAAACACTTTTTTATTTCAATTACTATAAATATACCACGTAATAGATAGAGTATAAGCGGAATTAATAAAATTTTTCATACGAAACTAATTAATTAAATTTATCTAAATCTAATGTGATTGAAATAAGTTTCCTCTCTAGCAAGAATTTCGATATAATTTATAGCAAGTTATTTTCTACCGTTTTGTTAAAATTGCTTTTTGGAAGAATAGACGTCTACTGTTGTAGTCGTAAAATGATATCAATATAAAACATTTCCACCACCTGGTTCCAATGTAAAGAGACCACATGCTGTTCGTTAATAGAAAATAACAATGCTAGTTGATGAATGATACTGACCACTCTAATCAAGATAAAAGTCATTCCTTTGAGTTATGGCAACCGCGGTCTCTTAACTGCATCCTTTTGTCAGGTAAAAAACAATCTATCATTGTTACTGACGTCACAATTCTACAAAAGAACATTGTTCGGAAGACTCGGTTTATCTAAGGCTCCCGTTATCTAATCTTTTCTTTGACTTTCTCCTTTGTGAATTTCAGCAGCCAAAATTACAATAGATACATGATTAGTGGTGTGTTTTTTGTGAATTAATTTGTTAATTTGCAATGCACATGTTCATCCGTTATGAATAGCAACTAAATAAAACAAACTATTTGCATTATTTAATGAAAAGTATATATATGTATATATATATTCATCACTGAGTGATTAAGATGGCGTTAGCATCGCATACTCAATAAGATTGAATTAGTAGCGGAGCTAAGAGTGATGCAGCAGTCTAAGGCGCTAAGCTGTAGATAGAAACCGCATTTTTGACAGCATTTTTGACATTCATTTTTTTGCTGAAAGCGGATAGTTAAGATCTCTTTAAAATATGATAGTATATCATTTCATATATATATAGGAAATGATTTACTAAACTATACATATAGTTTAGCATAAAGTGTGCGTGTGTTTCTGTTTCTCTCACAATCTCTCCATATAAACGAAGATGTTCTGACTAACTGACTGATGATCAACGCCCAGCCAAACCTACATACATAAAATTTTAGGAGTTTATAGCATTTGTGCGCAAGGCGTCATTTAAGAAGCAATTTTTAGAAATTCTCATCCAGGCAGGAGTGGCAGCCCAAAACGGTGTTTTCACGTTTCCCTTCATATCTCAAAGGAAAAAAAGTGATAGCCGCAAAATTCCTGCGTTAAAATATAACTAACAGCAATACTTAAAAATAATTTTCAAGGTTTTCTAGATTTCGCACCCAAACTTGGGCAATGGTCCAAAAGGTTCTTTTCACGTTTCCTTTATATCTCAGAGGAAATCATAGACGACCGTTAAATTCTTGCTTAAAAATGTGACTAACAGAAATACCTAAAACCCTTTTTCGGGGTTTTTCAGGGTTAAGTTCGCACCCAAACTTTCGTAAGTGTCTAAAACGTTCTTTTTACATTTTCCTTCAGATCTCAGAGCTAAAAAGAGAGCCATAGAACTATTGCTTTGAAATCTAACTAACAAAAATACCTAAAATCATTTTCAGGTTTTTTTAGACGATGATTACTTGTCATCATATATCGAAGGAAAAATAAGATAACGATAAAAATCTTGCATTAAAAAGTATCGAACACAAATTCATAAAAATCTTTTCAAATCAAATCGACCTCAGTAGGGGGAAAGTTTGCAAAAAAAATGATTGTTTTTCGCGTATTTTTAGCTCTTGAGTGTTGTTAATTTCAGACAAAGATTTTTGTCTACCTGCTAAAAGGGCGAATCACTTTTCAAGGGTGCCAGATGAAATGAAAAGTCGCCAAAATTTGCCGTTTTTGGTAATTTCTTGCTGTTTGGCACAAAAAAATAAGCCCTCAAAACTGGACCCAACCTGGTGATATCGCCCATATTTGTCGAGAAATTGCACAACCCTACTGTTAATTTTATTGGAATATCGGTGTCTATATTCGTGCAAATAAAGGTGAAGTACAGTTAGAATATGACTTGCGAGGATTTTAAAACAGTTTTAGTAGACGGTTTTAAAATAGATTTAAATTTAGAAGGAGTACTTTATGGTACAATGAAGACCAATACTGCACACTCGCAAATTATGATGCACATTCCACACAGCCTTTTAAAAAGTCAAGTATAGTTAGAATATGCCAACGAATATTATAAAACAGTTTGTTTGTAGGGATTAAATCTGTAACCAAAATAGTTTTAATATTTAATTACTCATATTCCATTTGTATTACTTGGCTTATCAATACCCATTCATGCGAAAAACGGGTACTTCAGCTAGCTATATATATACGCATAAAAACAGTGAATAATGAACAAAATGAACTGCTGCCAAAAAATGTATTATTTAAGAAAACATTTAGCATTCCTTACTTTATACCTGATTTGTTACTCACGTACTTGTTTATGGATAATCAGAAAGAGAATCGAAGCTTTACTACACACTAAACGGTTTACTGCTTGAAGTTTAAATTAAACATATAAATACTCAGCACTCTCTACATAAATTCGATTAAGGATTAAAAATAAGGTTTAAGTGTTTATTTTATTTATTAACCGCTTGGACAGATTCATCAATTTCCATCCAATAGAATTTATCTCAGAAATATGTGCATTTGAAACTGTGAAGCCACACAATAACTTCCTGCCCGACAGCCAAGCGAATTTACAACGATCTATCGAACAAGTTTAATCTTTCTGCCACCTGACTCCCATTCAAATAGTGAAATGTGTAACAGCTTAAGCTATGCATGGTTGGAGAAAGGCAAGCGATCGATACGCATTTATATATAAACCGGGAAAAAGTGCATTGAATAATATGAAATGAGGGAAGCATACATACTTGTAGAGGAAATATATAACAGATTTACTTTGGTTTTCGCTAAAAATACATTATTTCGTAAAATTTTATACAAATACTCATTATTGTAAGAGACATGCACAAAAATTGTTTTGGTTACTACTACTTACTGATAATAAGTATTCATAAATACCTTTATTTTTTTTTACTTATTTCTGTCAACCTTTTTGAACAAACCAAATCAGGACTAATACCACTACTATTAGTCCGTGGCAAGAAAGAAAATGGGCGCAAGTAGCACTAACCGAACTATGTAAAATACTTATTTTCTTACTTCAATACCTTACTGTTTCATTTTTACAAATTTATTACAATCTTAGTAATTTTGAATCGTGCTTAAGCTCCAAATATTATTGATAAATTTATAAATATGTCTCTTATACAAGGTCCCCGTACCAGATGGCACTGAGAGTGAAGTATTTGCTCTTCTAAGGTTTAGCTGTCTAAAATAAATGTTTCAATTACGAAAAGGTCAATGTTTCAATTTTGCTCCACGTAAATCGGTTAATTAGATTGCGTGTTGCAAATTCCCATTGAAATGGGAAAACATTATATAAACTTAAGAGTTTTCTAATTTCTCACCAAATATTGAAAATAAGGCCTCGTTAACTTCAGCTATCTTGGCGGCTTTTGGTGCACTTTTGAGGGAGGTACACGATTGACCGTCGTCGGACGATTGTTAAATGAGAAACTGAATATAAACCAAAACTGTATTTTAAGTATTATAGTCAATGGACTACAAAGTTAATTAATCAAACGGTACTTTTTGCAGCTATTACTGAAACTGGTAACAGTCTCATCTCGATAATAAGATTTTATTTCTCATCTTTTTTTTTTCTTTCCTTACTTTATTTACTCTACATCACTCACTGTTGCTAGCTGGTCTTTGGCAAAAGACCCTAAATTCAGCAGAAAAATTAGTATCACAGACTCGGATACAGGACGATTATCGATGCATTCCTAAAGAGCTAAACGAAATTTGCGTGTAAGAAGGCGCTGTCAGACGTAATCGTTTAGTTTATTTATTCGTCGCTATTCGCCGCTAGAGAGCTCTTACTTAGCTTACTTAGCTTTGAGAGGGTGATGCTGTTTGGGTCGTCTCGCCGCTAGCCGATGATCGTTCTATATCCAAGTCCGTGATTAGGATCTATGGAGCGTTGAGATTGATCAGTATACCAAGTTTTCAAAAAGTTCCAGATTTAGGAATCGAACCAAGGACTTCCGCTTAACGTCCTGGTGCTCTTTCACTGACCTAATCTGGTACGATCAACAGATGAAATTTCTCGCATAACGGTTGTTAAAAATTGTGAGGTTTCTCATATTCTAAAAATATGTTTAATTAGCTAAACTTTCCAAAAGTTGTTAAAATATTTTATATTGAAAAAAATCTCTAAATTTAGCGACAAATGCCTTAAATTGGCAACACTGTTTCATGAAATCTTTTCAATGATACTTCATGAGACTAACGCATGCTTTCGCATTTTATTTTTCAGTGCCAATACAAGTACGAGTAAGTCCTCCTCAGCAAACCATTTCTGTCGGCCAAGCAACGCATTTCAACTGCACTGTATCTGGATTTCCTCTGTACGGAGTGACGTGGACTAAGAACCTGCAACCTGTTGTGACAAACGAAAGGATACGGCTTCTGGGAACTGATGTCCTGTCCATTAGTTCAGTCATTAGGGATGACAAAGGAGTTTACCAGTGCTTCGCTCACAATAATTTCGACTCAGCACAAGCTTCGGGTGCTCTACTACTTGGAGGTGGGTATTTAAAGGATATATACTGGTGTCCAAAATTAAAATTACAGACATAACAATTTAAGGTTTTCATGCAAAAAATGGGTCTAGTATATGGGAATCTGGTATACCAATACCATTTGAGGTAAGACAGGAAATGGTAACAAAATTATCGGCACAGTAGTTTGTGTAATCTGATTTGCAACGGGAACAGCATTGATCAAAATAGTATATGCAGGGTTCGATGCAGACGACATTTGCGTCTTTTGTACGGCCCCTTTACAATCTATTAAAACTGCAGCTTCACAAAGTTATAATCTATTAAAACGGCCCCAATACAAAAAATGCAATCCATTAAACAAGCCTTCATTGACATTTTAACCGTATATTTTAATTTGTTTTGTAACTATTTGAAGAAAAGCGTGACTTTTACAAAAATTGGTTTGAAAATTCACAAGAGTAGATGTTAAAATTTACAAAAATAAACAGTTTTTACAAAAATAGGACGGACCCTGGATAAAAAATTCCTGGAGTGATGCTTGATTTGTCATAACTTTCTGTTGCTTCGTCTAGTAAGAGATGTGACCACCTTGTACAGATATTTCAAGTGTTCCACCGAGCTCTGAATCAACCTATTGGTCAACGATTGTAGCAGTAATTCCCACTCTTCCAAAAGTGCCTATATTGAGCTTGATGATCCTTAGCAAGAGTTCTCGACATGTAGCGGTGCTTCCTAGAGCAGTCTACAAGTGTTCTATGGGACTGACGTCTGGACATTTCGCTGGCCACACCATATGATGAATATCACCTTCTAAGAAGTTCTTACAGATAGTCGTCGTACTTTGTAAATTTAATATTGGACACCAGTGTATGTGCATATAGTTATAAGTAAACTTTTCCTGTAAAAAAGCATTCTTCAGCTGAAAAGGCCACCTAATAGACATGTTTTTTTTAAACTTGCTTACCTGCACCTCGTGTAAGCCGGTTTTCCAGGCAATCTGATCGCCCGTTTCGGATGCTGAATTCTGTTTGGGGGAAGACATTCAAACATATACACGCTATATATAATATACTAGCTGCTTACCCGTTCTCCGCTCGGTAGGAGACGAATATTTTCCTTACACATAAAATTCGAATTAAATCCAGTGATAGGAATCTCTAACAGTGAAAAACTTCTGGAATTCTGACGAAAAGCTGACTCCATGAGTGGAAATTTGAGACGATTGCAACATGATGACACAAAAACTACGTCATTGTCACTGGCGATCAGAAAAGTAAGAACTTTACGGTATGCAGACGAAACGTTTCTCTTTCGAAAAATGCCTTATTTCTACATCATATAATTCGCTTTTTTTAGGTTTAATTTATAGCATTCATACATAATACATAAATAACATTACCATTACATGATGTTGAATACTATTTTATTTTGTCTTGCATTTCGTAAAGCGTGGACAATGCATTAGCACAGTTATGTTGCAGATGACTTTATTAAATTTTACCTAAATTTAAAAAACCTACACGACACAACCGATGCACATTGTACGTTCAGAAACCAAAAATGCATCCTGTTTCCGTGAAGATCTTGTCGTTTTCGTAAATGAAAACATTTGTGACGTAACTTAAGTGGAAAAGCTTATTACTCTTACTGAACTCTTAATACAGTAGCACACTTGTTACATAAAACTAACGTTGATCTCACTGCCAATTCACACTAAATAAATAACTAATTTCATATTTTATTTTTAACATGGATAAATTGCATAGTGTCAAATTCAATATTAAACAAAATCTGAAATCGTTTCTAGAGCTCTAGGTCTTGTAACTGGAGTAACTGGAATATATATGAAAAAATAAATAGAACTTTAACATATAAGTAATTTATATGAAATATTCTAAGCACATTGGATCCCGTTTTTCGGAAAGATTTCACAAACGCCATGGGAAGAAAGAGCAATTAATTTCATATTATATTTTGTATTCCTTGCAACCGCCTTTGTTATGTACATGATTGCAATATCATTCTCGTACACGATGCTTATTCTTTAGTCTCTGGCGATTTATTTTGGATTTTCATTTCATATTCCTGTCTTTTCATACTTTTGAAATTTTGTTGCTTTGCGCATGTGAATAATCGATTATCATTTCGCATTACGGCTACCAATTAAACAGTTTTCCATATCGCTTCTTCCACGTTAACGACGTTCATCTGCCTTTTTCTAGTTATAAAAAACGTCTACAAAGTTTCATTGCTTTAATTTAGACACACAGAGGGGTTATGCAAATACGTACCCGACAAATTGCTTCCTTAAGTACGCCGAAGCAGCACATACGTTAGCGTGTAATGTGCTTCTGCGGATAATCTGACAGCAAAACAGAAGACAGTGACGTGAAATGACGTCACACGCGAAGGAAATAAAATGAAAAATATGCAGAATTGCCTGAAAAAACTTCGATTATTTTTAATGCGCAAATATGTTAAAATTCTATTTGTTTCATATTTAATGCGTTTTCACTTTTTTGGGTCTTACGAGATGTAGAAATGAGTGGTTTCACTTAATTATTAAATTGAACAACTTGGCAACAACGGAATCCAATTGGCAACAATGGATTCCGTTGCTACGGAAACTGTAGCAGTTTTAAAGATAGAATATGAAATGATTTATTAATGTTTACTTTGCTAGAACTGCAATTTTGGCGTAATTAACGTCGGCAGTCGATGGCAAATAGCCAAAATGAATCACACATTAAACTTGACAATAAATGCAATAATTTAAGGCATTACCAGCTAGTCTAACTGGGTTTAAAAAATATTCTCATTCATCTCTAACAGCATTCGTATTTATAAAGACTTCCTATTTTATTACACCTTGTTCGGCGGGATTAGAAAACATTATCTATTCATACGCTCGTAACACCAACTCATATCAATCGGGGCATAGAATTAGCAATACAAATGAAAAAGTTTAATTTTCTGAAATTTGGCGGGGTTTCCCTAACTTAAATCAATTTATTTAACTTGATGAAAATCATTTAAAATCGCCTTAATAACTGCATTATTTCTGAACAGAAAATTAAAATTTCAGGCTAAATTCTAGTAAAACCTACACTTGTTTTTAAAAATACTATTTCTTTACGCTCTCAGTAAATTGCGCCAAGCCTAAAATTGTGCAAACCACTAGAATCCACTTTCTCAAAATCGCCATATAAGCCATTTTTTCGCCAAATTATAAGGTTATACACTTTAGTCTCTGAAATTTACAAATCCTTTTTCCTTTGCGTATAAAAAATATTGAATTCCTGCTCTGATTTCCCACGCAGACGATATTTTAATTAAAAAATAACCTAGCAAATATACGAAACAGAAAAAAAGTATTATTCCTTTATTTTTAATGCAAGAGTATAAATCATTTAATAAATTCGCCAAACATGGCAACCTCGATGCTTATTTCTCACATTTTCACTACAGGGGTTACAATCGCGGAGATGCGGAGAGCAAAAATTAGTGTTTTTGACGGGGTTTTTTATCAATCTCCTAAACTAATTCGAATTTCGAAATTTAAATAAACGGAAGACCTTCCTCGGAATTTTTCGAATAAGTGGACACCTCGATCGAAACTCAACTCCCAGCGGTTTCGGAGGAGATGATGCTACACACAGACAGACAGACGCGCACAGATTTTAATAGTATAGAAGACTAGCTGCGTACCCGTTCTCCGCACGGTGGGAAACGCATATTTTCCTTACACATATATAATTCGAATTAAACCCAGTAATGAGGAATCTCAAAACGTGAAAAAATACTTGAATCGTGACTAAAAGTTGACGTCATGAGTGCAAATTTTAGACGATTGCAACATGACACAAAAACTACGTCAATGTGACTGGCGATCAAAAAAGAAAGAACTTTATGGTATGCGGACAAAACTTTTCTCTTTCGAAAAATGCCTGATTTCTACATCAAATAATTTGTTTTGTGAGGTTTAGTATATACCACATTGAGGTTTAGTATATATAGTATATACCACATAAATAACATTACATGATGTTGACAACAATTTTATCTTGCATTTCTCAAAGCGTGGACAATGCATTAGCGCAGTTATGTTACACACGACTTTATTAAATTTTACCTAAATTAAAAAACCTACATGAAACAATGGATGCATCATTTACGTTTAAAAGCCAAAAATGTACCCTGCTCCGGTGAAAATCATGTCGCTTTTGTAAATGAAAACGTTCGTGATGTAACTTCTGAGAAAAAGCTTATTACCCTTATTGAACTCTTAATGCAGTATCACACTTGTTACATAAAACTGACGTTTATCTCACTGTCAATTCGCCCTAAATAAATAACTAATTTCATTTTTCATTTTTTACAGATTACAGTTGACCCCTTTATAACATGGGTCTACAACACGAATTCTTAGAACACGACGAAAACATTACGATCGTTTTCGTGTAACACGTTAAAAGAGACTCGTACAGCACGATGAAATGAGACATATGTTCTGATATTATGACGCCTTAGCTCCTGTAATTAACATTCCTTTTGAATGGCAACACCAACCATCATTGCATTTTTACGGAGCGCAAATAAGTTTTGCCGCGATTATACCGCGCAGTCCGCACTCCAGGTGGAGTATAGCGCAGGACCCGTACAACACGGATTCCTATAACACGGAACGTATCTACCATGATATAGGGAATCTACTGTAGTTGCATAGTGTCAAATTCAATAGTTAAGAAAATTCTGTGTTGCCGTATTTAGTAACATTTCATCTTACCTTGGTGGCCGAAATGTATTAAAACCAAATATTCGAACTGTATCAAAAGTAAAATTTACTAAAAGCAAAATTTTTAATTTTGTATAACCCTCAGAACAACTTCGGAGTTTGCCATCTACGACGGTTTTTCATGACGTGACAACTGATGCTTGCGTACAGTGGCGTAGCCAAGGAGGAGATAGGGGGTCACAACCCCCCATGTGGAGTTTTTTGCCATACAAAATGTATATTCTTCACTCCCGTAACATTCCCATGAAAAATTTTTGGCTACTCCTGCTTGCATATAATTGATCTTTTTTTTTTCATTTATCAGTGATCAATATACTTCAGGATCGGAATCTCCGCGGTAAAAAATGGTCTAAAAAATCTGACACCAGAAAAATCTGATTAACACAGTGGGGTTACACAAATACGCGCCGGACATACGCTCTTGCTTATGTCCGGAGGAGCAAATACATTAGAGGTTATGTGCTGCTCCGGATAATCTGCCAGCAAAACAGCAAAAATGACGTAAAAAATGACATCCACACGCGAAGGAAATAAAATTAAAGATATGTAGAATTGCATGAAAACTTCGATTATTTTTAAAGTGCAAGTCTGTTACAGTTAGTTCTATTTATTTCACGTTTGATGCGCTTTCACTTTTTCGAGTCTTAAAAGCTGTAGAAATGAGTGGTTTCACTTAATTGTTAAATTTAACAACTTAAGTGGCAACAATGGATTCCGTTGCTACGGAAATTATAGCAATGTTAAAAATAGAACACGAAATGAGTTATTCATGTTTACTTTGCTAGAACTGCCATACTGGCGAAATTAACGCCGCCAGTCGATGGCCAATAGCTCAAACCACAAATTAAACTTGACACTAAAGTCAATACGCAATACTTTGTTTGGCGGAATTTAAAAAAAATATCTATGCATACGCTAGTGACATCGGCTCATCTCAATTGTGGAATGGAATTATAAATAAGTACAGAGCTGCACTACATTTGAATATTTTTCGCCAACTTTGCTAAGAAATGTACTAAAGTAGGAATCAACATACATTTCAATTCGTAAAACAAAAAATATATTAGACAGTATTAATTACGCCTTTCTAACAGCTTTTAGTAAAAGAAACTTCCGTAGCGCTGCTTTAACAAATAAGAATCAATTATTTATTACACAGTACTTCGATCGCCAAATGCCAACATACACCATTTTGCGAGATTTTTTTGTTTTCAGGGAATCATTCGAAGCATTGATTTAACAGCAATCAAAATGGGAAATAGTTATCTATCATTTATATGGTTCGATCGCCAAAATTTAATGCAGGCATATTATTGATAAGTAGCAGTTATTTAAATTATTATTAACTATAACGGGTTTTAATCACCGTTAACTACCATGTACAAAATGCAAGAATTTCAATTTTCTGAAATTTGGCGGAATTCCTCTAACTTAAATCAGTTTACTTAATTTTGGTGAAAATTCTATAGATCGTTTAAAATCGCCTTAATAACTGCATTATTTCTATATGAAATATCGAAGTATAGCGCCGTAAAACTTATACTTGTTATTAAAAATACTATTTCGTTACGCTCTCAGTAATTTGCGCCAAGCCCAAAACTGTGCAAATCGGTAGAACCTACTACTTTCTCAAAATCGCCAAATGAGCCATTTTTTTTCCGCCAAACTAAAAAATATACATATTAGTCTCGGAAATCTCTCAATCCCTTATTCTTTTACACATAAAAAACATTGAATTCCTGCTCTGATTTCACATGAACGCAATATTTTAATTAAAAAATAACTTTGTAAATAATCTAAACAGAAAAAAAATCATTATTCTTTTATTTTTACTGCAGGAGTCTAAATAATTTAATAAAATAGCCAAACATGGCAACCTCGATGCTTATTTCTCACTTTTTTGACTACAGGGGTTACAATCACGGAATTGCGGAGAGCAAAAATTAGCGTTTTTGATGGGGTTTTTTATCAATATCTCCTAAACTAATTCGAATTTCGAAAGTTAAATTAGCGGAGGTTCTTTCTCGAAATTTTTCGAATTCGTGGATACCTCATTCGAAACTCAACTCCCAGCTGTTTAGGAGGAGATGATGCTCTACACACACACACACACACACACACACACACACACACACACACACACACACACACACACACACACACACACACACACACACACACACAGGCAGACGCGCACAGATTTTAATAGTATAGATTACTTTTTGTTTATTTTTAGACTGTTAATGTAATTTTGTTTTTGCAGAAAGCGATTTGACATCTTAAAAAATATAAATTTTTAAATGTAAAGTTTTTGATCTTCTTTTTACTCGTTTATGATTTATATGACACATTTTGTCGAAACGTCAATAACATCAGTTAATTAAATCAATCCCTACATATGCTTGGTCACTTAGAAAAAATGCCGTCTACACAGCCTGAAAGTTGACATACATGTACACGTAGTTGAATAACATGTTCTGAAAAATAAATAATTAATTAATTAAATAAGTAAATAAAGCAATTCATTTTGAGGTTTATAAATTTTGAGGCGAAGTTATTTTATACGAAGTTTAGATGTTTCTTATTTAAAGCAAGACAGCAATGATGATTGTTTAATCATATCATAGAAATACGAAAAAAAAACGAAGTAAATTTGAAAAGCTTTTTAAAGAAAAAAAAATGTTTAAAACACAACACTTGAAATTTTTACTACGAAACCAAATTTCTTTTTGTTATAATTTTTTTTTTTAATCAGAGGTGACACGAGGGCTTTCAAATACATTTGTTTTGTTTTGTTCTAATTATTAAAAATGTAAACATCATTTTACTATTAGAAATGTAAACATCACTTTATTATTAGAAATATAAACATCAGTTTAAAAATTTACTTTAATATGAGCTACATAAATATAATTTTTTAGGCAATACGAACTTAATAGGAGAATTTCTGAACATACGTTTGGATGCTTTCAAAATTATATTAGCATGTCTCATTGAAAAGTAATAGGTTTCGCTCTTTTTACTTGTGTGGCCAACATTCAAAGTAATCAATAAGAAAAGATAAAAAGGAATTCGCCCTAAACCTAGTAAAATAAAGATTTAATTTATAGATGATAAAATTTAAACAACTCAACACTAGCAAATTTATCGAAAATTCTAAATTCTTTAGAAGGATGCTGGACAAAGTAATTAAATGCACAGAGATGCGCTAAGAAATTTCTTAAAATAAATATAAACATTTAGTGTAATTTACGATTCTTAGAAAAACGTTTTAAAAATTTACGACTTGTTCATCGATGGAAGAGTTTAATTGCGAAATAAACACAGAGTTCAGAATATTTAAAGCACGTACTTTTATTTTAGATTTAAAAACTTCCCGATTTTTACAGAAGATTTATTCGTTAATGTAACATGCATAAAAATATTGTTCAATAAAGTGAATTAAACATTCAATAACATTTATGAATTGATAGCATACATCTTGTGTACATAATGTTTTTTGGTGGTATGGTAAATTTATCTATTTCTTCTTTCTGCTAATACATATTTTTTATAAAAAGGAAGGAAAGAAAGAAAATCACCTAATCTTCAAATTGACGTCGTGTGCATGGTGCGAGGTTGCATTAGTTACACATGCTCATACGTATCGAAACACCTTTAAAATTTTCGCTTTGCGTGAAATAAATTCCATAATTTTTTCTTGATAACATTCTATTCTTTTAAATTGTTCTTCACAATACTGAAGAGAAATGTACCCGAATCTTTGGAATCATACAATAGTAATATTTATTGAATTACATGCTTAGAACTTAATTTAACATGTTTATATATTATATCAGTTAATTAAAATTACTAATCACAGTTCAAATTTCTACAATTAACTGCTTGCCTCCTACAAGATCTTCAAGATTTACTGCTTATTCAGCCTTATATTAATCAATGATGTTTTGCCTGAGGATAATAGTGTACGTAAATATTTGAATAGTTCGTTCATAATTATGCTACACTGAGCAACATCTGGAAGTTATAAATTGTTCTAAGATTAATATAGAACTTATTAGTGTTACAAGTATTATTATTCATCAATGCACTGTGTATTGCAAGAGCCTTGCAGATAAATTAAAAGGACGAAATGTTTAGAGGTCAAGGATCGATTTAAATTTATTGGTTGATATACGGTGTTCCCTGATTAATTTATGTGTGTGAATTAAGAATTTTTAGAAGTGGATATTCAGTAAGGAAATTGTGCTCTTGTGATAACATAAAAGTATTTTTTCAGTACTTTCGAAAACTTCAAATTACACATACCTAAGCTAAAAGTTATCGCTTAGAGATTGAATGTTATTTTTTATGTATGTAGTAAAGAAAATTTTCTTTTAAATAAACGTTTTTTTCCAATGTCTGGCTACTGCTTTGGAAGGCTTTGGCTACAACGGCCTGGAATTGTTAGCCACTTTATTATGGGGGCACCTAGTAGGTGGATCAACGTCGCCTCCAATGAAAGGACGGAAAAACGATAATCACGCCCTGTCTGGGATCGAACCCCGACCGCCGGGAGTTGAACCCGAAACCGTAGTACGGTGCTTTACCCACCATACAATCCAGTCGGCCTTTTAAATGAACGTTGTTTCTAACGAATTCGTACCTCATAATAGATGCCTTTTCATATAGTGTCTGTTTAAAAATAATTCTACACCTAAGAATGCGAAATTATGTATAGAGCAAAATATTAGTAAAGGATTCCATGTGCATATCCAGAAGCACAAAAGTCATTCCTTCTTCAGCACCAAAATACCAACGAACCTGCAGAAATTCATGTTCTTCTGCTTAGTTTTCCTTCTTGAACCATCAAGTAAAAACAGCTAGTAATTCCAATATATAATTCAATTCGAAGCAAACACACTGCGTGATTACTTCTATGAATCTCTTAACTTAAATATAGATATTTCGCAGATGTTTCAGGTTTAACTCAACAATTTATATGAAAAATATGTAAAGTTTGACACTATATATTCTGCATCTTATACTAGATTTCAATCAATTAATCATAGACATTTTCACTGCTAAAAATATATTTTCAAAAATCATTAAACATCGGGTGGAATTGCGAATTTCCTGTACATATTTTTGAAAAATGTTGTTCTCATTGATCAAAAATGCTCTTTCTTACAGTTACAATATGCGGAAAATCGATTCATCCATTATTTATTTCATATATACGCAAACGGTGCTCTGTAACGGTGTCAAGGTCATTTTTTTCAGACATAAAAATTTCATAAAAACTTGCTAAATAATTAGGAACAGCCATCTTCTTTTTTAATTCTATTATTGCTAATATTTTCCCAACTTCTTTTAACATTTGTCATTTGGTCCATTTGTGTAGATTTGTTTGATTTGTATACAAGCAAAGACTCAAACATATTTTCAAAATAACAAAAAATATCGAATGCAACATATCGACTCTATAGGTATATTGTATATTTCTATTCGAATAAAGTGAACTGTAATGCAATGCAATCCTGTGACAAACAAATGCAGAACCTTCGAACGTTGCACTGTATTAAAATGTAACTCACTTTTATTCTAAATCTATATATTTCATTACAAGAACTTCGAAAGTACAATTTCAATACTGTTCAGCGAAGAATTTATTACAGTAGAAATACTGAATTTTTATCAGACTCCCAAGAACAAAGTAAATCAAAACTGAAATGCTTGCGCATGGAAATTATCAAAGAGACTCGCAAAATGCGGGGAAATATTTCCGGTGACAGTTCTGTCAATAATTCTTCAACTCCCAGAGTTTATAAATTTCCTTCATCAGTGATTCATGCAGTATCAGGGAGTCTATTGATTTCCATCATACACCTAGAAGCAAGTGGGATTTTATCGAAATCTATTGTTACTACTCTGCTTATGTCTCATTATTAATGCATATACATATATGCTACAAATAAAAATTGCCTCACTAATACTAAATGATTCGCGTTTGCAAGTACTGGAATAATGCATTCAAGTTTCTGTTTATCCAGATCTATGATTTTGGTTAAAAGAGCATGAAGCAAGTGTGGATAAACTAGAGAAATATGTTATTTATTCGTTAAGTATAATTTTGCAAATGTGTACATATTGATAACACCGATGGAAAAATTATCACTTGTGATTGCACGGCAACGCTTAGCATTTCACTAAAAATCTATTAAAATAATTTTTGAAGGACGAAAAGCGAACATTCTCTTTCCAGTTACTAGTTTAGACCACTTTAATTCATAATTTTATGGATTAGGTGTTAAGGCATATTATGCCGAAAAAAATAGTCACCTTATATCAGCTAATGTAGTTCCATGCCATATTTTCACAGCCACTGCCGTACAAAGTAAATATGGACTTCAAATGATTAGTTTGCATGTATGTGCAGTTCTTCAAACAATGTATGTTAAAAAAGCTACTAAGAAAGTTTAATTCGCAAGTTAAAAATAATAATTAAACAAAATAAGACAGTCTTTTAACCCCCCCCCCCCCCCAAAAAAAAAATCTAAAACATTTTCAAGCCCTCTTATCTTAAATAATATTCATAACAATAGTTAATAATAATTTTAAGTTTACTGTTTAAAATTTAATAATTAAAGTAATCATATTTTTTTCATTTTATAAATAATAATGGAAAAATCACAGTAAAAAATCACTGTCACTCATTAGGAATGATTTTTTTTAATATATATTTACCCAGTCAAAAATAAGGAAAACAAAAAGTAACATCTAATCCTATCCAAAAAAAAGGAGGAAAATCTGAAAAAACTTTCAGATTTTATATGAGCACTAAAGTGCTATATATTAAAATCGTTTCATAATTTATGCGTCGTTCCTATTTTTTATTCTTTATTCTATTAAGTTGGAAAGTGTATCATTATTCATGAGTGTGCCGTATATTTCTTCCTTGTTCCATAAAACACACCTTTGGAATTGAAATCTATCTTAAAATCTCTTACTAAAACAATTTTACAATCTTGGCCATGTATATTCCAAATATACTTCACCGTTTTATATATTGTTTCGAATATGCATCACAATCCATGAGTATGCCGTATTTGTCTTTCTTGGGATGATTCCTACTTTAACGCCCCGACTTTCGCCAAGGTGGCGATAATTAAACCTATGCAGCTACCATGACGAGTTTTTGTATTTATGTGTCAAACGTGATTTATAATTAAAATGGCGATTTGGAACAACATGTAAATGCAGCATTCCGTTACTTATTTATTTATTTTGGTTTGCCAATTAATGCAGTTTTAGTAATTAAG
This sequence comes from Cheiracanthium punctorium, assembly GCA_038373885.1. Lineage (NCBI taxonomy): Eukaryota > Metazoa > Arthropoda > Arachnida > Araneae > Cheiracanthiidae > Cheiracanthium > Cheiracanthium punctorium. Next base: position 361,633 of record JAWZYV010002418.1, read on the forward strand.
TGTCTTTAAATTCCCTAACCGGTGCGTCAGCCGCTAATTTGTTCACTTTAGTTTTCAGCTAGGTCTTTTGAGAGCGTTGAAACTTGTGCATAACTCCTAGAGAGCCATGACTGCAAAGCTGGCCAAAATGCTGTGATTTTTTAGGTTGGCGAGAATGGAGGCATTAAATAGGAATCAACTCTTTCTTGTACCATAAAACACATATTTGGAATCGAAATCTATATTAAAATCGCTTACCAAAACTCTTTAACAATTTTCACCAGACAGAGTCAAACTATACTTCACCTTTATAAATACCGTTTGGAAAGTGTATCATAATCTATGAATGTACCGTGTTTCTCTTCTCTGTCCCATAAAACACTTCTTCGGAATTGAAATCTATATTAAAATTGCCTGCTAAAACTATTTTACAATATTCGCCAGGCATTTTCTAACTATACTCGTAATATATTTATAATAAATTGTCGCGTTTTGGCACCAAATTTAGCGATGTATTTTCAAAAATTGCAAACCTTGTGCGACTTTCAATATTTTACTAACGTCTCCCCCCTGCACGTTATCTGGCAAACACATTTGAAAAGGTCTTCACCGTGACAGTTCATATCTTTAAAAGTTATCTACAAGATCGCGTGGACAAAAATAGGGATTGAGCGAAATGGCAATCTAGTGCTTAAAAAAAAAAATCCCTCTTTTGCCACATCTTCCTTGTCTTTAAAAACAGCTCTGTCAGCTGCGTGTTCGAATTTCACCCCATCTGTGCCAAGCTATTTTTTTTAGGGACGCTCAAACTTTAGTATTTTCCCTGCCAGTCTGAAACATTTTCTAAGCGTTATCATTTAGTACCTGAGTCCTAATTCATGCTAGCATCACATCTTTTAATTACACAAATTATTTAAAGTCGAACCAATAGGATGTAACATGTTCACTTTTCATACGTAATTTCAACTCGCATTTCTTCATGTAGTTGATTCGCAGAAACTTATCTATTATCACTGGCATCAGCAATGATTGGTGAAATCTGTGGAAACAGTCGTAGCACAATCTGGTTAATGTAAAAATAAATAAATAAAATAAAATAAAACTTCCTGGTACACCAACATTTGGAACATCAACTACATTCCAAACATATTGAACTTCAAATGCACTGAGTAGAAAAATTCGTAAATACAATTATCATCTCCTTTTCATTATATACATTATAATATGATGGAATCGGCTAACAATTTATCATTCGTTTGTTACTAATTTCAATGCAAACACGATCGAGAAATGAAATGAAAAATGAAATAGGAAATTCAGAAAATTATCAAAAACTTTGAATATATTTCAACTGAAAGAAATTCAATGACAGATATGCCAATAACTTTTCCTACAGCAGTTCATAAATTTCTCCTGTATGCATTTTATTATGGTATCGGAAAGACTATTGATTCTCAGTGAAAACTAGCGATCGATCTTGAAAATATTATTATTATTACTATATGCATATCCAGTTTCATATATGATTTTATATTTTAAATATTGAACGAACATGAAAGGTGCAAGTAATATTGCGTATCTCAAGAAGAACGAACGGCTGTTATTAGAATCTTAAAATATGTTGTCTTCCAATGCTAAGATTGATTTTTGAGTCTTCCCCAGCAACGTTGAAAAACTGTTTGTTTCGGTTTAGTTTCAGTTAAGACCGTATATGATCTAACTACTATAAATGCGAGACAAATATTACGAAATTTATAAATGTTATTAAAAGAACTATACGATGTACCCTATTGAAAACCGGACAGTTCCACACCCAAGCTGATGCCAGTAATTGAATTCAGACCCAAGGTGTGATAGAATAGTTCTTTAGCCACTACACCACCTGGGCGACTTTTTTATTGTTTTAAAATATTCGTTTTATTTCATATAAAATAAAACTGGTTTATGTTATTAAGGATTAAAAAATATTCAGAACACAGTGTTAATAAACTAATTAAGTAATTAATTCTTACATTGGGAATTGATTACTCAATTTACTGTGTGAATTCAGTCTGTGTATGAAGTTCAACTGGTGCTCATGAAAATTGAATTTTTTTTTTTTTTTCAATTGAAGCACGGGAACACTTTGATAAGTGTGTGTTTGTGAGTGTTTTATACAATTTTAATTGTTTTATCTTTTAAACAGAAGTTTCTTTTGAGTGCTTTTACTTACAATATGAATTATCGCCCAGAATTTTGGATTCATGATATGGAGCCTGCCCTGCCAGACCTTGAGAAAATTTTTATTTTATAAAAAATATAAATCTCTGTCAGGCTACCTGAAAGTAGAGCTACAATTTTAGCTAAAAGCAGCACTTTCTAGCTGTAGAAAGAGTAACAACTGAAGCTTTGATGTCATCACAACATTATTTTCACAAAAGAAAATTAAAATTGTTGTGAACTTTCTCATGCATAAAGATTTTTCAATGATTTAAGATAGAAAAGTTAATTTTTTGATAAATGGCAATTTTTGACCATCACGAATCATATAATATCATATAGAAATATATCACATAACGGAATTATTTGTATCAGAAAGGTATTTTAATTTTTATCTTTAACATAACATATTTCCTAATATTGGTAGCATTCACCAGAAATTTTAAACAATCTTACTTTGCGAAAATAAAAGTGAGATGACATCATATAATAAGATGTAGTGATGACGTCAGAATATAAGTTGTTAGGCTTTCTATATGGAAAAGGTGTTTTATGAGACTCCACAATGTTACGTACAAAAATGGTAACATTTAAGAAATTCTCCCTCCCCACCATTTCCTTTTGAAAAACAGTTTTTTTGCGAAGAAACCCCAAATTTTAGCTAAATTTAAAAATACGGATGAATGCAAGACGATACGAGACAGATATTTTTATCATTACTATACAGGAATTTTACGAGCCGAGACAAAACCTTCCAGCGGTTTTACGAGACGAGACCGGCATATTTTTTTCTCTCGCGTTCATCCGTAATTACAAATTATTAGTGCTCTCACGAGTTTCCTTAGTGTGGAATCAAAATTCTCTGAAACTTCACACCGATTTGAATATTTAAATGAACATTTTTGCAATACCCTCTTCCTTATCTTTCGCGTTTCAATTTCGAAAAGAAAAGCATGAGAAAGCCTGAAACTTTTATTGATCTTGCAATATATTGCAATCAATGTCGCTAAATTTCAATATAATTCATCCCCATTATTGATCAAGAGATACCAATAGGTTGCCAAATTAGCTGTAAAAATAGGGCAGCTATGATAGAAAGCATTTTGCTGGATTCATATTTCTTTTTCTTATTATCTATGAAACACTGCCAGTTAAGGATCGCTTTTAGCTATGCTAGAGTTAATTTCGTAGTTATTTGTGTGCTTAGACCCACCAGATTTTTCCGCGTCCCGCAGTGGTCTAGGCGCTAAACTCCATTCCCATAAGAACACGGCAAGTGAAGCAGCATACGGCTTCGCTAGTGCTTGGGAGGGTCAACTTCCTCACGGCTCGACTGCGGTGGGACCGTACACGCTAATGGGAGCTGGCACTTAAAATCCCTCGTGGCTCCAATGTCCCCCAAGTTGTAAACGATACCTCTGGGACTGCCGATATCAGGGGGTTGGTCCCTCCTCTGGGATTGGTTCAAAATTTAGGGGACACTGGGCTAAAGTTGGACTTCCTCCCTCTGGGGCCCACTAAAAATGGAAGAAGCCCCCCTCTGCCCATCGCCGCCCTATTGGGGGATCTGGCACTGCATGCGGTTGCAAGGGGCATAAGCAGCAACAACTACAGATGATTTCCTAGGTTTTAATGTATACTTTTTACATGAAAAGAATCATTATCGATGATCCTATTAATGATTTTTAAGCATTATTTAATGAAATTCTTAATTAATATCATAAAAACCTCGTTCAAAGAAGTCATTATTGTTATATTTAGGCTTTAATGGAATATTTTTTGAAATAAAATACTCTGAAATGCATTCAATATGTTTGAACTTATTGTTTCAACTTTAAGACTTATATCATTAGAGATATTATTTCTAGTGCATTCCAACTCACAAAATGTTAATGAAAAATGAATTTAAAATTAGACTTTTGACTTTCTTTCTTTCTTCTTTCTTCTTCTTCTTCTTTCTTTTTAATTCTAATATTTAGATAGATCCATAGAGAAAAGTTCACCATATCTAATAACATACAATATCTACTTAAAAATAAAGTAATTTTTTTATTGTGCGACAATAAAGCCTGAAAACGTTCTTCTTAATTGTATTTATTAATATTATTATAAGATTTTTTTCTCCATAGAATTATAACGCTGCTATCAGTTCCAAGAAATAAGTACTTTATTCTTTTGTAGTTATACAAAGTTTGGAATTGTAAACATTTGCCCTCAGAAAAACAGTGTCCCATATGTTATTTTTTCACTCAGCGATAAATTATCTAATATAAATATCAAAACATATACCAGATAATTATCTTTATATCATGCTTCTTTGCGTTAATTTGTGAATGTGAAGCAGAGGAAGCATAAAATATTATTTCTTTCAACTAATTCAATTTCTTAAAGATACCGGAGCTTCGGCAATGTATAGAATGAATGTCTGCTATTCATACTATCAAAATATTTTTACTAATAATTTCCATGGATTTTTCTTCCGTATTATGAATAAAAGATAATGATTTCCAATACTGTCTATTCATTTTTTTAAATAACTATGAAATACGGAGAAAGCTATATGACTTCAAAATCACTTTGTTTAACTAGTTAGGTGTATAATACAGCTGTATAAATTTATTTCCTATTTCTTGTGCACAGAAACAATGATGATTTTTTTTTTGTAATATAACACAAAATTTGAAAGGAAGTTCTAAAAACTGAAACTTTGAATAAACCTTAGTAGAAAATTGGAAATGTTTGACATTTAGTAAAGAAGGTTACACAATAATTTAAATTTAATAATTAAAAAACATTTACTTTACGTTTAGATAATATTTTACTTTCATCACTTTAAATATTTCTAAGTACAATTAAAAAGAAAGAAAACAACTGCAAAGTGCCTTACTTTCTTGTATGAAGTAAAGGGTGCAATTGCAATCCAGAAAAAATCTCGGGTATTCAGATTTCGAGAGAAAAAAAAGATTTTCGCCACCGTTAAGTGACTTCTGTAAGCTTTTATGTGGCGTACGTGTGATCTCAGTCTAATGTACGTATGCAATATGCACTCTTGTGCGATCCAAACCCATTTTAAATCCCTTGATGAATCCACTTTGACTAACTTCCCTGTGACCTGTGTACTTCCGTATGAATCTCACATAGTACAAAAACGTTAACCGTAAAAAATTGAAGTTTGGTATTTAGGACTATTCGAAGCATCAAGTTGAACACAGCCTTTTACTTGCATCTGACTAGATAGTTTATTTAGAGACTTAACCAAAAGAACTTTCAATGCATTAATGTCTATGGACATCTTTGATGTATTAAAACTCTGTGGTTAATCTTTTCTTCGGCCATTGTCGTATTATAGCAAATTGTTGCCAAACTTTCCAAGTTACTTGAGAAATATCGCCTAACTTGGCACCAAAAATGTTTCCAAAACGGAGACCACCTAGATGATATATCGTACATTGGGAGAGAGAAGCTCCAAAACTTTAATATAATAGAAGCATCGTACTTCGAATTACATTAAAATCAATGAATATTCAATTTTTGGATTTAAAAGTTCTCCGCCTAAAGCCTTTCTTTCTTTTTTTTTTCTTTTTTCACAAGCTAATTTCAAATGTCATGCAAAATAATATGGTTTTCCGATTCTGCGATATAATATTAAAATTTGTGTTCCTGTGAAATTCTAATATTTAGATAGATCCATAGAGAAAAATTCACCATATCTAATAATATACAATATCTACTTAAAAATAAAGTGATTTTTTATTATTGTGCGACAATAAAGCCTGAAAACGTTCTTCTAAATTGGATTTATTAATATTATTATAAGATTTTTTCTCATTCTCTATAGAATTATAACGGTGCTATCAGTTCCAAGAAATAAGTACTTAATTCTTTTGTAGTTATACAAAGTTTGGAATTGTAAACATTTGCCCCCAGAAAAAACAGTGTCCCATATGTTATTTTTTTCACTCAGCGATAAATTATCTAATATAAATATCAAAACGTATACCATATAATTATCTTTATATCATGCTTCTTTGCGTTTATTTGTGAATGTGAAGCAGAGGAAGCATAAAATATTATTTCTTTCAACTAATTCAATTTCTTAAAGATACCGTAACTTCGGCAATGTATGAATGTCTGCTATTCATACTATCAAAATATTTTTACTAATAATTTCTATGGATTTTTCTTCCGTATTATGAATAAAAGATAATGATTTCCAATACTGTCTATTCATTTTTTAAATAACTATGAAATACGGAGAAAACTATATGACTTCAAAATCACTTTGTTTAACTAGTTAGGTGTATAATACAGCTGTATAAATTTATTTCCTATTTCTTGTGCACAGAAACAATGATGATTTTTTTTTTTTGTAATATAACACAAAATTTGAAAGGAAGTTCTAAAGACTGAAACTTTGAATAAACCTTAGTAGAAAATTGGAAATGTTTGACATTTAGTAAAGAAGGTTACACAATTAATAAAATTTAGTAATTAAAAAACATTTACTTTACGTTTAGACAATATTTTATTTTCATCACTTTAAATATTTGTAAGTACAATTAAAAAGAAAGAAAACAACTGCAAAGTGCCTTACTTTCTTGTATGAAGTAAAGGGAGCAATTGCAATCCAGAAAAAATCTCGGGTATTCAGATTTCGAGAAAAAAAAAAGATTTTCGCCACCGTTAAATCACTTCTGCAAGCTTTTATGTGGCGTACGCGTGATCTCAGTTTAATGTACGTATGCAATATGCACTCTTGTGCGATCCAAATCCATTTTAAGTCCCTTGATGAATCCACTTTGGCTAACTTTCATGTGACCTGTGTACTTCCGTATGAATCTCACATAGTACAAAAACGTTAACCGTAAAAATCTGAAGTTTGGTATTTGGGACTATTCGAAGCATCAAGTTGAACACAGCCTTTTAATTGCATCTGACTAGATAGTTTATTTAGAGACTTAACCAAAAGAACTTTCAATGCATTAATGTCTATGGACATCTTCGATGTATTAAAACTCTGTGGTTAACCTTTTATTCGACCATTGTTGAATTATAGCAAATTGTTGCCAAACTTTCCAAGTTACGTGAGAAATATCGCCTAACTTGGCACGAAAAATGTTTCCAAAACGGAGACCACCGAAATGACAAATCGAGAGGGAGATTGCCAAAACTTTAATATAATAGAAGCATCGTACTTCGAGTACATTAAAATCAATGAACATTCATTTTTTTTTCGGATTTAAAAGTTCTCCGCCCAAAGCATCTCAATCCCTTAAGCTAAAAGCCACCTTGAAGGGTTCTTTTACTAAATTTATTTTTTTTAAACGAAACAGACGAATCCTAGATTGTTTAGGGCGCGCCCAAAATCTTGTCAGCTGTCACCAATTTTGTCACTTTTTTCCAAAATGTCACCAAATTCGGTAGCCAAAATTAGTTTCCAAAATTGAATCCAACTCGGCGATAAATTGTCGAACATCAGTTATATTCAAGAATCGTATCTCACTTCTTAACGAAATCAATTTAAGTGAAGAGCATTCAGATTACGTACTGTTTCAATAGGCTTAGAAGGAAGTTATGTGGTGTCCACGTGGCATTTTTTTTTTTAGAAGAAACCACATTGTGAAAGAATTATAAAAAGTAACAACGGAATTTCACACGCTACCGTTAATAGGTTTTTATTCGGAGCAGACCAAGCGTCTATAAGCAACGCTTCCAGTCAGTTCTGTTTCCTCACAGGAATTGAAATAAACCTAATGGATGAAGTTAGTGTCATTTATGGCTTTTATCAGTGGCAATATATTTGCTTTCACCGTACCGTAAAAATGTGAGGGTCCTCCTACCCCCCCAGCTTTGTTCTGAAGATAAATCGTGAGTTAATGGTTTCCGATGGTATACATTTATTTCCTGCAAAAATATATCGTAAGGAAATATGGAGATCGTTTGTTGTTTTTGCTAGTGAGAGATATTGATTGGACAAAGAGATTCTTTCCTATGTGACTCATTTTTTTGTTCTTCTCATCTCTTGCACTATGTTAGTTAAGCGATATAAGATAAAGGTATATTTACGACCGAAGATAGCGTTTAAACGTTAATCGAAATCAATGGGATTCTAGTGAAGTAGATATGCATGTTTCCAAAATTGGGCATATGTGTCAGGCTTATTAAATTCTAGGTCTTAAATTACTATCGTAGGTGCTTGCGCATTTTATCGAAGTAACGAATTACGTATGTGAATTTTGTAGATAAAAATGTACATGCATAAAAGTGTCACTTTACGTAATTTCCACATTCTTCCCCTCCCCCTCGCCTCAGGCCCGGACTGGCTCCTTTGGTGGCCCTCGGCTAGAGATTGCAAAGCGGCCCCTTACTGATCAATTTTGGAGGGAAAAGAAAATTAGAATATGCAACTTTTGGAATTTGGTTTAACGAGTATAAAAACCGCATTTAAATATTTTGGAGCTTTTGGGGCCCTGGCACTTCGAGGGGCCCGTCGATCCGCGAGGTTCATAGAGTCCGTCGCTGCATCGCTGTGTAAAGAGTAAGATTCCTGGAAAATAAATAATCCAGTTTCTCTGATATAAATCAAATTACTCTAATTAGAAAGAAGTATATCTATTGTGGAAGCCTCTACGGGGCCCCTCGGCAATCGCCGACCAGCCGACCTGGCCAGTCCGGGCCTGCCTCGCCTCCAAGTAACGATCTGCAATTGTTAATCCGCGGAGAGCTCTGCACTGAAGAAGATGGCAGCCATCCATAACCAACCGACTATTGCGAAGAGTTATGTTCAATATGTAAACACTGAAATCATGAGTTTTAATTATGGAATAGACAAAGTAGACATCCAATTAAGGAGAGTGCGTGGTGAGAGCTGGTATCGAACCCAGGAAATGCAATGCAGGGACAATGGCATGTGTGCAGGGACATGGACAAATGCAATATGTGCACCTTTGTCTAGCCTCCAACTACTGCGGTAAGACGCCGCAGCAGCAATATCGTATTCGCCACGCTACTACTCCCATTGAGATTCAGCTAAAGGCAGATGAACGATCTGATTCGTGCTGTGGACATCTGTTTCTATGCGTTGTAGTTTCTGAGTTATGGGATTTGCTGCCGCGTATTGTGGACATTGAGTTGAGTGTAACTTGTTGTATGGGTTAATGATCGGCAGAAGGATAGAGATGCTCGCATTCACCGTGAATATACTCGGGTAACTGAGCATTTGACTTTAGAGCGATATATTAGAAAATTTAGTTGGTCTTAAGTTCTTATGGTTTACACAAGCAAAATGTTGTCTTCGATTTTATACACGAGTTCATGGTTTTAATGATATTAAAGTTAGTTATTTCAGAAAAATTATATAAATTGCACTATTTACAGAAGTCGAGTTGGCATTTAAAAGTAATGATTTAGCCTTATCTTTAAATGCCAAAATAAAAATTATGATTTAGTCTTAATGATAGAGATCATTGATAATTTTAAGCGATATTTGTAGCTTCCAAAGGAACATGAATCTTAAGGTAAGTGCCTACCTTCGGGGCACTTTTTTCCAAAAAAGTAAAATTTTAATGAAACATTCATGTTTTTCATTAAAATGGGATATAAAACTAAAGAATTGAATGCAGTTTTCATTAAATTAAATTAAATTTTTGAAATATTGGTAAATTTAAGGGAAATTTTGGTAAAAAATTGCAGTTACGCAAAACCTCCTACAGCAAATTCTAATAAATATATCTTAATAAGATTTATACAGTACATTTCTAATATATTGATCTGTGCTGTGAACTAAAAGATTTGCAGTACTTCTAATATATATGGAAATATTTCAATTTTTGTCTGAAATCTCATTATTTTTTCAAAAAATGTCATTTTTGTAAGTAAAAAATGGTCATAAAATAAATAAATACCTACACAAAGCTTAGATTCTAGTTCACAGCACAGATAATTATGATAAAAATATCCTGTAAAAATATCAAGTCATTATATTGAATGAATTTTGAGAAATGAAGTTTGTCGTGCAGAAAATTGACGAAAAACAGAATTTCTCAGAAAACGCAATTAAAGATTTTAAAACCGAATAAAAAAAAATCTATTCAATGAATTGTCTTAAAACTCGCTATATTTATAATATAAACTCTCCTTAGCTTCTATATAAACTGATTTTCACTTCTCTATAAAGTCAAACTGTTTTTAGGGTAATTTTATAGTAAACAGTAAATAACGTCTCGATCAACTTCGGGGCATTTAAAAAGAAAATAAATGGAATTTTACTTGAATTTACATGTTTTCGGTTGAAGTTGGACATAAAAGTATAAAATTAAATATAATATGAATAGAATTATCATTAAATTTCAAATTTTAAGCTGTTTGAAGTGAAAAAAAATTGATGAAAAATGTCATGCATACAACACCTCCTATAACAAATTTTAATAAATATATCTCACTATTATTTATACAGTACATAACTAATATATATGTCTGTGTTATGAACTAAAATATTTGCAGTATTGTTGAAAGTTATTAAAATATTCCCAACTTAGTGCTAAAACTCTATCAAAACGAAAAAAAATTTTTTTTCAAAACAAATTTTGCTATAAAATAAATAAATAAATACATATATGTTATATTTTAGTTCAAAACACAGATAGAAATGATTATAAGCTTATGATAAAATTCCAAGACAATATCTTGAAAACAGTTCGTGAAATAACATTTATCGTGAACTAATATATACTGAGCCATAAATACTGTTGCCAAATGTAAGTAAAACAATATAAAATAAATGAACTTAACTTCGGCGGATATTTAAAAGGAAAACGGTATTTTATAATTCTTTATGAGTAAGAAAACAGCAGTACAAACTGTTTCTGTACATTGTAAGAGCGCTTTAAATGCCCACTATTGGTCGCTGAAATTTCACTTCCGGTTTATCATTTTCGCTATAACTTCACTTCTACTAATCGTACAAACAAAAATAAAACATTTCCAAAAACCTAAATGTACAGGCTATAAAATAAGCAAATAAAAAAAATTTCGAAACTTTTCACGAAAACGTCCATTTTTGGGTAGGCACTTACCTTAAAGGAAGCCATGGAAACAGCCACTCCAGAATTTATGAATACTCGGTTCTTATAATAAAGGTTATTCTAAAACACATCATTTTTTTAATGATGCACTTCATTTAAAAAATCACTGAATAATCCTAATGCACTGAAACAATGCACATGGTCCACGAACAAGTTCTAGGTGGTCAGTGAGGCGAGTGGCTTTTGAAAAAATAATAGTGTCTTAAAACTTCATGAGGTTAAAAGGCAAAAAGCGGAATTGTTTAATGTCATTTTTAGAATATTAATTTTTTTAATTCCATGATCCTTGCAAATGGCAAAAAGTATTTCTCCAAGAATCTCACAGCCAGTCAAAGGAGTAGGTGTTAATAAATAACATTAACGTCAGAAAAGCTGAAAAAGAACTACATTTCCTAATTCATTTTTTTTAAATAATGTATACATTTCTAATTTTAGTCAATAATCTATTTAAACTTTTTATTTTGTAATTACATTTTGTGCTTAAAGTTTTGTATTTCTTTATTCTTTTTTTTATTTTATTCCTCCTTCCCCCAGAAAAAATTCTTTTAAGTGGTCCGTGGGTAAATCTAAAGTGGAAAAGTTGTCTGCTGATTAAGTCTATTTGGGAACCACTAGTCTAAAGTATCAAAATAATACTTTCGTTTTGTCCATGCTTTTTTTTTATAGAACCACTGATAGCAATACCACTGATATCACGAAATTTCTCCCCATAATTTTAGAAAATATTTTATTGACATAAAATATAGGTATCGTGTTTTTATTATTTTTTGTATTCAATAAATTTTTTTTTTCAATTCCAGTAGAAAATGTGATACTGCGCTACATTGCTTCCAAGCTAACAGAAAAATCCAAGCTGTAAAATCCAAGTTGTTATATTACTAACAGAAAATGCTGAAGTTTATATATGACCAACACTAATAGAACAGCATAAAAATCCATGAATACCGTACACGCTAGTCATCTAAACAATTCCTGCATAAATTATTTACCTCAATTTGATTTACCGATTCAGACTTAGAATTTACTGTCGTTAGTTTCCTGATACCTCAAAAGAGCGAAACCCCTTTACACAAACGAGGAGCATGCGCAACTGATAATTCATTAGGAATTTCATAGATACTACATAAATCTTAATTAGAATTTCGGATAGCAAAACTGCAGAGATTAGTAAGTTCAAAGCTGCACGAAATCTGCTCTTGGAATTACAACGTTCAAATAAATTGAATCGGCTTACGATTCAATTTGCACGGGCACCTAAACTGATATTATCGAATATAAATACTTGCAGTGTGTGGTATCGGCTAAATGCATTGCACCTGTGTCCGTCTATAAATGTAGATAATTAAAAGTGATGAGATGAGTTATTGGAGAGCATTGCATTAGTAAAATTCGGTCCCTGCAGACAAGAGTAAAATAAAATTGTGCAGTTTGTAGTAAATAGTTTGATTATTTGAGTTGTTCTTTATAGATGTAGAACGAGGTTTCTTCTTGTGAGATTTTAGTTTCTTTGGTGAAAACAATTTACGCAAAAATGATTCTTCAATCGTAATGTAAGATACGATAATGTCTCATAGTAGAACGATTATATAGTATACAAATATAAGATGATTTAATGGAATTTGTTAATGCATTAATAGTTGTATAATAACATATAGTGGATGAATGGATTTTATCAAAGTACAGTGACAAATTACAAAAAGCAGAAGGTTTTCAATCCTTGACTTGTCACATTTTAGTCTTTTGAAGCGCAAGCTAAAAGCCCATCCGGCGCCTCAGAGCTAACTGGAAGTTTTCTGACACAGCTGGCTGTGCGGTAGTTAAGTGGATCGATGGCACACTTTTTCAGAATTGGATCCAATTAACTATGTTGTGTTTTTTCGTCTTGCAGTGAAAGGTCTAAAATAAGGTGGTTTCACGGCGCAACCACCGCTCGTCAAAGATTTAATATTATTGGTAAGATTGACTAACAAATACTTCATACAACGTTGAATAAAAATAAGCCTATGAAATCTAGAAAACAATTTCTGGAACTAGAATTTGAGTCTGTGTACTCCCTATAAGTGCTAGATCATAGTCCGAGACACTTCTGAACCCACTTACCCGATTTTTAGATCTGTCTTCTATAATGCGATGCTTGTACCCTTATGAAAATATTTCTCTTAGTCGATGCGTTCGCAAGCGGGTAGACACACAAACGATCATTCTAGTGCATGAGTGTATCGAACGATAATTCCTCGTTACACATACTGGTCATTGTACTGTAATTAACTAGATTACAACGGGCTAGAAGTTCTTGACCATTTCATGTATACCAGTTGTGTGTATCATCTAAGCACATAATGCTACGATCTATTCTTCTAGTTTTGGGGCACAGAAAACAGACATCAATTTGTTCTACATGAGACATTTTTTTTTTCTCAGTGAAAGCCTTTCCTTGATCAATTTCTGAAAAGATAGAAAAAATCCTCAAACGCTATCTTATTTTCATACTTCCGAGTGGTTTATTGAAATTTATCCCATTCACAAAAATCCAACAATATTTTATTTCCAAACATCATCCCCGAGGAAGACACTGTAAACGATTCCCAAAGATTGCGTGTTGAAAACCTACTTATTTCGGCCGAGAAGCAATCTCGGCATAACACACCTGAATAAATCTAACACAAAATATCCAAATGCAACTTTCCATGTGCAGACGTGCTTACGTGCAGACGTGATAGAGCCCGCATCTCTTATAGGAATTGTTAAATTCGCATAGGAGAAGTTTCAGCCCTCGCATTTTAGTGATTTATGACTCAGATCAGCGTGCCGTATAAATAGCTGTTTAGAGGAAATGCAGGTTCTTTCGAGTAACAAGCTTTTAAACCAGTACGTTTATGAGCATGGCTTGTGTAAAAGCTTTTTACTTATAGTTTTAAGGATATGTATTTATGTGATTTGAAGATATTTGAAAATTACTTGTTATAGTCATGTTTATTACTTTTTTTTTTCTTTCACTGGCGGGAACTTGTAGTGCAGTTATTGGCCACTACAAAAGCCGGAATTGCTGTGACTTCTTCTGCACTCACTAAAGTTATATCTTCAGTTCACGGAAATTTTGTATCAATCAGTGCTGACGGAATATTTCCGTTAATTGACGAATATCTGTTTCGTTCTTCTCCTGACAATTGAAGAAACTTCTCTACAATAAACGAAAATTTTCCTCGGCTTCAGATTTTCGGGAAGAATTCACGGAAATATTAAGTTTCCAAGGAGTACGGAAATTATTCGTTGAAAGTGAAGAATAAATTAGTGTATAAAGACTCACTCAAAAATTGTTTCTTCAATTCCAGGAATTTTTCCTATATCTCCGTTATTTGACGAATATCCGTTACTTTTTCGCCTTTCAAATGAAGAAACTTCTGCAGATTCAAAGAATTTTTTTCCTCTTCTTCAGATTTTGGGAAGAAAAATTCGCGGAAATCTTACGTTTCCAAGGAAATTAGTACGGAAATTATTCGTTGAAAAATGAGGGATAAATTAGTCTATAGAGGCGAATTTTTCTGTGAGTGTAGGGGGTACCCAGAGAGTAGAAATATACTAAGCCCATTGCCGTTCAAATGCCGTTTAAAATGTGAGGCAAGGATAAAGGAGTCGAAAAAAGTTGTAAAATATGAGGATTCACGAAAAATATTTAGGAGTCACATAGGTATTGAATTATATTAATGAAAAAAAAACGTAGTCACCATAGGATATTTTCGCCTACACGAGCTGGCGTTATCGAACTTTGATGGATGAACTATGTGACTTTTGGCACGGAAATGCTCGGACAGGCTAGAATTCGACTTTATCGTCACATCTGCGAGTGGATAGGGTAACCTACAAGCAAAATGGACTGTCAATATGCAAATCTTCTTCGCGTGACAAAAAATATCTCCCAGTTTTAGTGAATGTGAATATATTGAAATATTTATAATATAATTTATATTATTTATATTTTTTAAGAAAAAGCTTGTTTATAGAAAGTTAATTAAAAGAAATAAAGTGTATTAAAAGAAATAAAAAACACTCTTCTGTGTTTCCAGAAACCTTCGCGAATCATAAATTGCATCCATATCCAGAGCAGCTATGCACCATTTTTTCTTAAAAAAACAGAATGATGAACACGGAAATGAGAGATCTGGCCGCAAATGCTCCATAGAAAATTAAGGAGAGTTGGCTGCTCGAAAATCATGCACGCGAGATCGTGCCACAAGTCAGCTTCTGGGAAAAGTGCCTCAAATTAGGGATACCACAGCGTTCTCTATTCTTTATATGTGATCTAAAGGGCTGCCTTATAGGTGGACCAACATTGCACAATGAAAGGTTCGGCTAATTCTGTGCGAATTCCAGAAGAGACTTGCACCTAGAATGATACCTCCATTGCTATTGTTTCAACGCGACAAACATTATAATCACGACAGAATATATGTTTGCAACCTTCCTTTAGCATACAGGTTCCAACAGCAGTCTAGTTAAGAGAGATTTTTCACCCTCCCGAGCTCTGACCAAGATCGGCCCTAGTTACTTTCGGTGTTCTAATGGGAGATTTTTCACCCTCCCAAGCTCTGACCAAGATCGGCCCTAGTTACTTTGTGTTCTAATGGGAGATTTTCTTCGAGCGTCTGAGCCACTTTCAATTTTTTAAACAATTAATACAAAGCTTATTCCTTTTGGTGACATTAAATCGGTACAAAGAAGAGATTTTCAAAAAAGTAGAGCATTTGAATATCTTGTGAATTTTTTTAAATAAGTGAGATTTTTCAAAAAAGTAGAGCATTTGAAGATCTTGTGAGATATTTTAAACACAAATTATTTTCGGACTTCAACATAAAGGCATTCGCTTTATTTTGGTTTGAAAATTTAACTTTCATGGTATTATATTGTATTCCTTGTAAGTTTTTTAATATTTTTGAACAATTTTCAAGGAATTCTAAAAATTCATTCCACTGAGGCAATTCAGTTGAATTTAAACTCGTTTCATATTGTTTACCAGATTCTTTGTCTAACTTTTGTATTATAATATTTATTAATAACTGGTAGGCCAGATCATTTGCTTCTAATTTAATCAATTTTAAGCTCCATCAACTTTTATTTATAAAATCAACCAAATTTCTAAGATTCAAAATTCAGTTTATCCATTTTCAAAATGTTCAGAATATGAGTGTTAACAATTAATTTTTTATTTTCATATCTATTTATATAAAGATGCAATATGTAACCTCAGGAGTTCCTGTGTTTTTTTCCTTCCTTTTTAAACAGGAGCGTAAATAAAATATTTTTTTTGTATCAGTTAGAGAGATGGGTTATTCGTGATTAAAACATCAAACAGAGCTTTAAAACTGTTCCATTGCTCAAAATTACCATGGAATTCTGCTAAGCTTACATCAGGTAATTTAGTATAAGAATTCGAACAATTTTCAAACTTATTAGATGAAACGTTGATACTTGAATGCAATAATTTTTGTGAAATTACCTTTACTTTCTGTACAACATCTTTTAAATTTCAAATTTCATTCAAATTCTGATAAATCGTTCTCTTCAATAATTTCATAGTACTCCAGCTTAAATTCTTCTGATTTAAAAGGAATTCTAATTCTTCTATTTTAAAACGATTTAGAACAAATGTCTAAATCGTTTTTCTTAATTTATAATTTCCTTTCCGACAGTTTAAAGCTTTTAAGTTTTCGGATATTTTTTTTTCTTTCGAATTCGCCATTTTCAAAGCACAACAGCGATGAGCGACAATCAGTCAATCGAAAAATTCTAATATTCAAGCCGATTTTCTTCTGAAGGGTCTGTTAAGGCCAATGTTGTCGTCAGACTGCATTAAAAACAAAATATTTAATATAAGAAACGCCAGTTATTTAATTTTTTTTTACCATTTCATATGCTCCAAAATGAGCCGAACAGTGTCAAACTTAATTTTTATAGTTCTAAAATAAGTGCTGCCACAAACGACAACATAATTGTCCATTATAATGTCGCAGATGCTGTGTGAGCGTTGCTAGGCGTCAACAGGAGCAATCGGAGATATTATGGATGACATTTTTCCATAGTGTCGCTGTTGTTCATTCTTTTAGTTGTAATATATGTATGTTCCTGAAAGCCAGATTGATTTTGGATGAGACAAATGATACTTACGTATTATCCCGGCGGTCTGGCCGGACGAAGCCAAGATAAATGCCTAACACATGAAGTTATTGATGGTTTCGAGTATGATTGGTAACAGTTTGCGAGCACACTTGACGAAAAAATAGTTTTGCGGGAATGACTGCTGCGATAATATGTAAGTGCCAGATGGACTTATAGCTTACATGATAGTTTGGAGCCCGATTGACAAAACATCCTTTATTGGCCAATTTATACGCCTTTTCATTCCCGGAGTTACCTCAACCCACTGTAAAACAACCGCTTTAAATTTCGTACGCATATCTCTAAATAAGGATCTTCATTGCATTATGGTCATGGAGCTAGGAGCTTGGCAACAATTGGCAACTGACAGAATCGCTTCCATCATTATTTTTAGTAAAGTATTACAAAAATTAGGGCGTAAAATATGTCAGTTAGTACTTTGTGACATATCCCTTGGCTTCTACACGCCTAAGAAAAATTCGTGGTTCTATATCTTGTAAAATGGGAAAAGGTTTCAAGAGAGAGGGATTAAAAAATATTTATGAAAAATATGGTAGCATACTATATAGCTCTTGTCACGTACAAAAGGTTATATTTCCTCAGCATCTTTATCAATCTGCAGCTCTTTTATAATTAAAATATTGTAAAACATAAAAACAGCTGTAAAACTTCGTCTATCTCTTAATATTTGAATTGTAGATATATTGCGTGGTATTTTAAATTCGTATCAAATTGCAATCAAGCGTGTGATGCAGTTCATCACATATTTATAATTACTTCAGACTTCCTTTTCCCTATTCTAAATTGAATACTCTTTGCTATTTTTAAAGTCCCATCTCTACTCTTAACTCTTTTAATTCTGTTTCCTAAATTACTTAGGCTTTAACTTTTAGAAAGTCCTTAGCAGGCGTCTGTCAGTCCGAAGATTCCTTTGTTTTCATCCCATTCCCACGGGGTTTCGATAATATATCTTAGGTTACAAGTTCTCCTTACCTATCCCCCTTTGGCGACCCACCTTAAAATTTGGCAAACTTGCATTAACAGTTAACGATCTTAACATTTTTTTCAACCTGGCGATTTATTTGGCGACCGTTCTTTCTCGCTCTCAGTTCTATCGCCAGATTGGCTTTCGGTGTGTTCACACCTTTTTCGCTCACTTAACACTTTAGTTGCCGCCTAAACATTTCACCCTTGGTTTTGCTATGCTACCAACCGCCGTTAAAATAATTATTTATTATGTTTCAATAAAACTACATTTTGGAAGTATATACTGATTTGTCTTTCATTTTAAAGTGCGACGATCCAAGGTTATTACATAGGTAGTGTTCACTATATATGCGATCATTCAAGTTCTACAAAAGCTTTATCTATAGCGCCCAACTTCACCATAAAGCGCACCCAAACTAATTGAATAAATGTATGACTTTCGATTAGCATTTTTTCGAGTCCACTGCAGAAAACAATTCTACAATCAAAAACCACAGATGTGAAGCACTATATGTACGCCGACAAAAAAATAGCATTTAGTGTACCATAAATTCCTCCATTTTCAACTAAAACGGACATGTAAACTGTACCCATTGCGATTTGTCTCTAAAATTAATTTTCCTACAGGAATTAATTCCGCGTTTCCAATATCAAACATGAATTTCACGTCAAGAACACTTCCTCTGTTTTAGGTTATAGATTTCTACCCATTCCCTTAATTGAGCAGGCATGATGCAATGCAGAGCCTATTCTGTTTAAGCATGTAACAGACCAATTTATCTATTGCGCCCTACAGTTAATCAAAATATATTGTCCTCTGAGTAAACTATATCTGATGCGGACAGAAACTGCGTCACTAGTTATACAATATTATGCTCAGATGAAAATCATTTTAAATGCAGCGAATAGGTCATCCAAACCCCAAGTGGCATTGACCTGTACCAAATGCATCATGTTTGTTTGAAAAGGAATTACTTGAGTAATATCGAATAACAAATATTTTTAACATTATTTTATAACATAAAATCAGGCAAACTAGATACGCAGATTTAGATATGCAGATTTTGATAATATTTTAGGAATCAGTTTGAAGATTACTCCTAGAAGCAAGTTTTCACTCCGGTAATTTCTATTGGTAAGATGTCATTTAAGAAATCCAGAGAAAAAAATGGTGTTTCTTGCAGAAAACTTAAAAATTTGCATAGGTAATTAAGCCAACTGTGGTGTAGCCACTGCTGGCTTTTATTAAGCATCATTTATCTGTTACAACCAGGGGCGTATCCAGAAATTTTTCATGGGGGGGGGGGGGGGGTTACGACTACTGGAACTCATATATATGTATACATATGTATGATAATGTAGTGAAGAATATACATTTTGTATGGCAAAAATTTTCTCATGGGGGGGTTATGACCCCCCTAACCCCCCCCCTTGGATACGCCCCTGGTTACAACTGTACCATTAAATGAATAAAGTGATATTTATTACTCAAAATATGATTTAATTTTGTAAATTAATTGTAATTTTTGTCATACGGCTAATTTTAGAGTTTTTTCTCTTCAATTTTCTGATAGCAGTTTACTTGAATCTTAAAAAGTGCCAAAAGTAACTGCATAATTTGAACAGATACATTTATTTCATGTCTGAAGATAAATTGCATGTGAAGGATATATATATTCTTCACATCATATTGTAGCAGTGCTCTTAAAATCTGTGAGCATTTTGAAACTGAGTACTAACACATTTGCTAATTTCAGAAAAAATTACAAATACCCATTAAGCAAATCTGAATGTTGGAAAAACTCGAAGTTCTGAAAATTATAGGCAATAGTAAAATGTGAAATACTTCAAACACTTATAAACCAATACTTCTGTTACAATAGTGCATAGTTTGCTATGTAAAACTTATAAACTTACTTATGAGCAAAATAATAGAACGCGAAATATCTGGGAATAACTTTTAATCTTCGTGTACGTCTTTTTTTCAAATCGGAACTCTTTACAACAAATTATTACATACGTTGCCAAAAATATCGAAGCAAACTTAGAAATAAAAATATTCTTTTTGGCTATAAAGAAATAACATTTAAAATAATAAATAAAATTAAATTACAGTCTTTAAACCACGTGCACTTTCAAAATGATTATATACTTTTTGTTATTATTTTAGAAGGCTT
Source organism: Cheiracanthium punctorium (assembly GCA_038373885.1). NCBI lineage: Eukaryota > Metazoa > Arthropoda > Arachnida > Araneae > Cheiracanthiidae > Cheiracanthium > Cheiracanthium punctorium. Next base: position 382,211 of record JAWZYV010002418.1, read on the forward strand.
TAGTAGAAATCATTAGATATCGTTGTGTTAACTGTGAAGCAGCTAAATAAAAACGATTATTTTGGCCTGCTTAAAATGAAAAGATTCTTCTGCGTAGTTTATGTGTTTCTTACACACCTTTAAACAAAGAACTTAACACATTGAATAAATGCATTTCCTATAATTTTAGTTAGCCTTATTGTAAATATTCGAGTTTAAAAATATGAACATTAAATTTCGGGAAAGTATTTGTAGCCATTATCGGGAAAAGTCAAACATGAGTTTTATATCAAAAATATGTTAAGTTATTACGGTAAACAACATTTAAAATAATTCTAATCTCTATGATTAACTTCACAAATATACATCTATATGTACACTAAATATCACGGATTTATCTTATAAAATCATTTAAAGCATATTCGTATGTATCGTTTAAACTATCACTTTGTAAACGCATACCTTAAATAAATCATATTACAAGTGAGAAATCCTAAACTGTGTAGAGAAGTGCTTTCATGTAATTCGCAAGCTTGTTGAAAGCTACTTGATCAAAATGACTTCACTTTATAAGATCCCGTACATATTAAATATGATGATTATATATCACCTGAGTATCCAACTGCGGCAAATATCTACGAGGATAAGATCCTTTCTAATCCACAACTTACTCCCCGTTCTGGCATAAAATTAAATCATGCTCAATGACTTCCTTATTCAGCAACCATATATATATATATATATATATATGGTTGCTATATAACCATATATATATATATGGTTGTTTATATATATATATATATACTATTGCATAACAGACATCTATTATCCCAGGCTGTTTTATTAGATGGTCGTTCTAAGCAAAATGCGTTTATGGTATCCAAATACATTTTCCTGTTGATTAAAATTTGCAATCCTTGACAAAAAGGACCATAACAAGTGATAGTTAAAAGAACAGAAATAACCTTTTTTTAATGCTTTTTGGAAGTCAGTGGTTACAGAAATATTCTTTCTTCAAAAAGTTTGAAATCGAGTTCTGCAAAATGACACATACACCGAAAATAATAATAATAATAAAAATATAAAAGAAGGTAGTATTTTAAATGTGTCGAGCGTTATATCTATTTGATTTATAAATAAATGTACATGTATCTACATGTACTAAATTCTTTTATTTAAGCAATTTAAAAATTCTTTTTGGAAATTTACATACATTATATGATTTCTTTTGTTTATTTTCTTAAAGTTTAAATACTATTTATAGAAATAAACGATGCAAATTATTTCCCCCTTTAAAAGAAATCCGAGTGGCACCCTTGAGACATATGCGAAAAAAATTTTGTTTTCTGTCAGAACATATTGAGTAGCCAATAAAATAGTTTAGATTTGCTCAACTGTATATGTTTAACATGAACCATTAACCAATTGGGCTGATGAGTTTAAATATCATACAGCCAGATAGATAAATGTAGAAAACAACTATACTTTAAAAATCTGAAAAATCCATCGGTTTTACGATATTTCGTTCTACAATATAAATTAAATATCAGAAATACTATCCATGCAAACCCTAAATTTTAGTAGATAAATCTAAAAAAGCACTTAAATGTTGAACTGAAATTGATTTTTGCTTTTTGTATTTTTAACAAATTTGCCATGCGTTTAATACTCATATTTTCACATAGCATTTAAAATGTGTTTCCTTTTTTTATAACTACATTTATTACTGAATCATTTAATAATTATATAACTAAATTACCATAATACTATGTTTCTTTTTCAAACTTTGCAGAACAGATGTAGTGTATTTTAATTAGGTTTACGGTGCCCTGTTACATTTATTAATCGGCAAAATATTCAACATTTTTTCAAGGAACAATGATAATTATTTCTATACATTATGCATTTTCTTTTGTGTTACACAAAATCTAAATACTGCATTTGAAAATGAATAACATTATTTATTCAAGACACACTAATGTTCTTAAATATAAATTAAATTGAGACTAATTTGTCCTTCAGTATTAAAATAATAACATGTAATAACTTACATATACACAAAATTAATCGCTTAAATTTTAAAGCAAATCCAATTTTGCAAGTAATTTCTGTATTTGATCTTGAAGATGAATCAGCTTCTAAACTTTGGTTCGTTAGTTTTATAAGAAAAAAATTACTTTGACTTCATTAAATCAGAATTTAAAAAGGTTTAAAAGAATAATAATATTCAACAATGATCCGAAAATGTAAGGAAATCTCATTATCAAAAACATTTTTCCGTCAAATTAATTACAAACGCAGGTATACGTTTTTTTATTATTGCTATCTTTACTAAGTACTAAGAAATGAAATAATATTCAGCGAAAATCATAAATTAATATATCTGAAATAAATCGATACTAATGCCTGCAAAAGTAAAAAAATAATAATTTCGAATTTCGAATTTTATATTCATTATAAAAATTTTGCATAAGATTTTGAAAGAGTCATATTAATCATGATGAATATTCATTGAGCAGATGCATTAGGCACGTAGGAGGGAAATATATGGTATTGGGTGTCATATTAACTTATAATATGCATTTATTTTGAGAGGTTATATAAATCACACAGGATGAAAAATACATACTTTAGGTTTAATTTGCAATCAAATGATAATGCATTAGATATTTAGTATCCTAATTTTACAGAAATGCTTATTATATTTTTTTTATACTTTATATACGAATCTAAGTTAAGATAGTTTAACTTTATATTTCGTATGGTATTTAGTAATTATAAAGTTCTGAGTTAGAATTCTATGCGCTGTTGTGATAAGAATGAAATTTTAACCAAAGAATTATTATTCAGAATGTATAAAATGAGATATGTTTAAATTAATTCTCACTTACATTTCATAAATTAAGAAATACAATTTAAATAGATACAGGGTGTTTCATAAAAGACGGTCAAAACTTAAGGAAGTTATTGTGCACTTTCAAACAAGCAACTTTTATCAAAAAGTGTGTTATCGGAATTGAAACACAAATTCTCTAGGGAGCATTGAAGATTGATGTCCTAAACAAAGCAAAGTCTCATTAGGAGCAATTATGTTACAAAAACATGTTTAGTGATACGTGATTGATGCTTTTCTAGCGATTTTTAAACAGGAATAAGAAGCAATCATCTTCTCGGACCTCATTATCTCGCAGAACGCTTTGACGGTGGAAAATCTGTCATGATTTTGTAGCAGGGGCTTCCAGACATCTTTAGCTGCATTTCCCCACACTTTTGGCCGGTAACGTAGTTCCAACAGGGTGGAGCTCCAGCGCGTTATATTCGTGAAGTGCGAAACCATATGGACGCAATATATCCGAATCAACGAATTAGACAAGGTATTTCTGCATACGCCATCACGAACCAACGAATTAGACAAGGTATTTCTGCAATTGCCATCACGATTTTCAGATCTTTCATGTTCATATGTCGACTATTTTGGAAGGGACAGCTTAAAACTCTTATGTGTAGTCATTCAGTTGAATCTGCATAAGAATTCTCACCAAACTTTGGCTGCAGAGGAAGTACTCCAAATACCTGCTATGTTTCAAAATGTTTATCAATCCTTTCTTCGCCTTTATACTGTGGGCACAGCTGCTGTCTGTCCTTGCTTTGAACATTTGTAGTAATCAAATGCTATTAAATTTTATCGTACTTTCTGTGTTTTTGCCTCGTACAACAATATTACCATCGACGCTTGCTAGTGCCCTTGTGTTTTAATTCCGAGCATCCACTATTTGATGGCAGTTGATTTTTTAGAAGCGTAAAATCACCTCTTAAAATGTAGCTCATCTTTATAAAATGCTCTTCATATATGCTGTATGCATATCGTCATTGTCTTACCAATGTCTGCTATGTGCACTTTTTCCAGATTTCAACATTATGACTAGTTTACTAACCAAATAACCCAAAATAAAATAATTTCTGGGTGACGGAGCATTGTACTGTGAACAGTGGTCGCTGAAACAAATATGCTATGCGCATCAGCCAGAATATTGTCAAATAATAACTGCTAATGATAAATAAACTTTTTGCCCATAGCAGATATGGGTTTGACAACGACGACAAGTGAAACTGAAGGTTTTAAAAACTCTAATTTCTGCTGAAATTAGTAGAGCAGATAGTTTTTGTCTACTTCATAAAATGCAGGATGCTCAGTGCTAACCGCGAAGAATGGCTACATCCTAAACCGTTAGTCAGAGACACATAGGTGCAGTTACAAAATTGCTTTAAATTGTATAATCTATTACATCAGAAGCACACAAACGAAGTCAATGAACCAATTCCTATAAGAATTACGAAATCTGAATTTTTATACCGTCCTCGAGTCCTATGAGTTATATTTAGGAAAAAAAAAATCCCAGCAAACACATGACTCACTGCTCGATAACTGAACTATATGAAATTATAGTGTAGCCAGATAGTGTAGATATCAACTGGACACCAGGCAAACGTAACCGATCTGTGTCGAAGTGTCCGCCTAAGTGAACACTCAGCGGACACGGTAAAAGATGTCGATCGGTTATAGGTAGCGAGTTACGATTTCAATTTGCCACGAATCAAAACCGAGAGGTTGGGCACAGAATCGCAACTTTGAAAGCATAATAAAATTACAAAATTATAATTATCTATGATATTCCCCATGATATTGTTACGGTTTTTGTGCATATCATTTTTGAGAGGAGAACCGAAACCCATTCGATGCAGTTCTGACCTCGCTATCAGGTCTGCAATGTGGCATCTTTCTGAATACAAGAAATTGCTAGAAATAGAAGTGCACAATTTTTATCGTACTTTTCACAAAAGTTGAATGGCTTGAAATGATGTATCTTCGATCCTATACCTAAAAGATTTCCGATCGTTACTTGCGATTCGGCATTGATGGCACAGCTGAGAAGTCGGACATCGAATCGTAAGGTTTTCGGTAGTTATGTCTTTGCTAGGTTCTTTTTTTCAACATGCAAAATTTAAAAAAAATTGGACGACTTTTTTTATTGTCGCTTGATTCGGTCGATCAAAGTTCACCGAATCCTGATTCTACGATTTAGGTTTTAATTTCATTTTCTGGCGTAATGCTGAGGAAGAAACAAAACTAGATTTAGAATAAAGATCTTTTAGCAGAGGGTTATAGTCACGCTCTATAAAAATTTATCCGGGATCAGACTTAATAAATAATATATGTGCATCATGCAGATGTGTAATACGAAATGTGCTACACAAAGCAGAGGAAGAGTTTTCTACACGGGTGCATATTTGTATTGCAGTCGAAGGAAGCTACTTTGAGCAAATGTTATTCCGAGAGGATTGGTAATATTACAGTGGAACCGCGATCTATCGTTCCCGCATTCATCGATTTCCTGTATTGATCGTTTCATTTCTATGGTCTCTGTACAAGTTGTATCTAAATAACGTTAACGAAACCCGCATTTATCGTGCGTCAAAAAATCCTTTTCCCGCGTTCATCGTTGTAAAATATTTCTCCTGGCCGAAATGAAATTGAAATTAAGATGGATCCATATGGCATACAAACTTAATTATTTTCTGGTATAATTTCTTAGTTTGATGAGTTGTTACATGAAGAAGAACATGTGGTGTGAAATTTAGTAATTATATTTCCTTTCATATGGACGTAGCAACGTATCTTAAAATGGAAGAAATGTGTGGTGATGCAAAAAATAAAAATAATGTTCAAGAAGCGGAGAATAATATTTGTGCCCATGAAACTGAGCCTACACTAGTGCCGAGTTTATTGGACGTAATTACTGCATTTCAAATTGTATGAACTTTTATGTACAAACATCAAAAAATTGTATGCAAGAAAAATGTTGTAAATCTTTAAAATTTTCTTTTAATATTTTTGGTTTATATACATTGTGCGCATTCATTCATAAGCATTGTTTTATTCGTACTTTGACTTTAACCCGCATTCGTCGTTTTCCCGCATGTATCTTTTTTTTCAACGCATCGCTTGAAAAACAACAGATGGAGGTTCTACTGTATTTTAAGTTTCTAAAATGCATACATCCGTATTTTAAAATGTTTCATTTTCTAGTTTAATGTTTAATGAAGTGTTTTATTCCTTTTTTTTCTTTTTACAGTTAACATACGTTCATTAAAAAATATCTTTAAAAATATTCTATTTCCAGTATCAGCTATATTTTTATGTTATTTTATTGATACAGATAGTTAAACTTTAATCTTCATTATTACAATCTACATTCATAAAATAATTAATGAAAGTGCTAGTAAATATTGCAAAGCTCAAAACCATATACATATATTTTTCTCAAATTCATTTTGTATACAACCCCTATTTCGCAGATCGAAAAGGGCTCAACAAAGTTCTCTATTTTTAAGGATCTGCAATTCGGTGAATTTTGGTCGTAGAAGGACGATTTCTTTTTGTTGCATGAGATTGTATAAATAGCCTTCTTCTAAATATAACTGATAAGACCGGTGGACCGTATAAAAATTCAAATTTCGTAATTTTTATAGGAAATGATTTATTGACTTCGATTGTTTCTGATATAATATATTATACAATTTAAAGCATTTTTGTAACTGGAACTATATGTCTTTAACTAACGATTTAGAAAATAGCCATTGGACACCGTTAGCACCGGACACCTTCTATGTAAGTATATTACTACATCAGACGATACTTATCTTTATAAGTCGAAGTAAGCATGCATTCAAGATATTCTTACTAGAATACAAATTTCAGAAATACATATTTTTCTGCATAATCTGTGGTACACATTCGAACGAATTATGCAACTTTCACATTGTCTGTTCGTTCATTTTTACCTTTAAAATCGTAAAGGACGAAAATTGATGGTCATTGCGTTTGACAGTCTGTTGGCTGACTCCACTGTGGGCTTCAATTTTCTGGAAATTTTTTTTTCAGTTCTCCTTTAAAACTGGAAAAGAAAAAATTGACGTATCTCTAAACCCGTATAAAATACAAGATTTCAGTTACATCAAATTTAAGAATAACTATAACGCTGACTTAAACCCTTTTTCTATGGCTCTCGAAGGGAAAAACAAAATTCGAATGATCGCACTTAAGGGATTGTACAGAATCTACGAAAAAAAATATTTTCTACTCCAGGAATAAACGTTTACATATAAAATCATGTATAGTATCCAATCATCTTTCTTTGAAGATATCTTTGCGATAAAGATATCTTTGCGACTTCGTATAAACTTCGACTTAAAGATATCTTTGCGACTTCGTATGATAAAGGCTTAAATTTGGTGCATCACCTCATGAGTGGGTCCCGTTACCAACTTTTTGGAACACCCTGTACATATACATACACACAATTATATATATATATATATAACTTTATAACTTGCCCCTACTTTAGGGTAATTTATAAATATTCATAAATGTGCAGGAAGAGTAATTTTAGAAACATATAATAAATGATTCATGGTCCATATTCAACAGCTTATTCGACAGCTTTATTCAAAAGCCATTGGGAACGCTTTGGATTAATTATTAATCTCTGGTTACGTCAGATTAAATTAAGGCATCCGAGAATTATCGAACGTGGATACTTTGACTTATGCATATCATTATATGAACGATAATCACGACTCTTTGAATACCAATATGTGAAATTTTGGGAAGTTAACCTTGTTCAGTAAGTAATCTTTCATAATCAATCAATAGCTTTGTCCAAGTAGAAGGAAAGTATTATGTTCTTAAATATTGAAGAGCTAACATAAATGCTGCGTAATTTTTTACAAACAAAGAATTAGGAAATTGAAACCTTTATCCATTTTGTCCCATAGATGATTGCAACGATAGGAATGTAAATTGTACACTTTAAGTTTGTAGTTTTGAGTATTTTTTTAATAAGTATAGAAATTTTGGTTATGTGTTATATCTTATTCTTTTTTTAAAGTAAAACCTACATTCAGTTTATTGTAGATTAGCTATTGTTTTTCAGAATATTGTTGTTTTATTTCTTGAAAAAAAGTTATAATTAAATTTTATATGTATACTTCTTAACTTCTTGGTCTAAAAGGGATTTGTAAGTTAGCCATATTTTTTTAGTTTTAATTGGAAAGATTATTTTCATATTCAAGTCATTATTTCATATTCAAGTCATTAATTTATATTCAAGTCATCATTTTCATATTCAAGTCAATTTTTCACGAAATTCATTTTCAGATCACTTATGTTCCTTTAGGAGAAACGATAATATCTTACTTGCATATCAAAATACAATTCATACGAATCTGTATATATATATGTGTGTGTGTGTATGTATGTATGCACAGGTGTGTGCATTTCATGGGAAGTTCCAATCCTCTTGTAAAAATCCATAAATAAGAAATAGGAGGTTTTTCGGATTTAAAGAAAAAAGCAATGTAACACTAGAGTAAAAATAGGTTAAATACATCATGTTATAGTTTAAGAAATATCAACTACTGTCTACTGAACATTGACAACATTTTTTGGGAGCGAATGACAGGATGTAAGTAGTCATTACCATGAAGCAGAACCACTCCAGTCCATTTCAGGGCAGTCCCCTAGACCTTAATTGCTACACGACTGCGTTTCGTGGTAATGCAAAACTGTTCTGTATTGATCGTTGAACCAAAGTTCATAAATCCAAGGAAAAACGGTCTTCCTTGATCGGTAAAACGCGTCACCTACATTTTTTGTTCCTTTATCGCATAACTTTTGGTAACGTTCAATTATCTAAGGCACGTACCTTCAGCAAAAAAGGTATAGTCTTTCTTATCTTCGGCTCTTCCTCCAAATATACTAGTTTCTGTCTCACCCACTCAATACACCCGGTTATAACCAATGTTCCGTTTTCGTTTGATCCACCATTTTGAAGTACATGCAAAAGAAAAGAGGGGGACTGTAAGAGGAGTCGCACAAAAAATCAAATACATTTTGTGAAATTCTACGTATACTATGAAATCTAATGTGCTACAGGGCTTATCATTTTATAACCCCTTATTCGATTAATATACACAACAAAAATGTTGGTGACACGGCGCATTTTATTTACTATGAAGCAGATTTATTTATTGTTTCCCAGTTTCATTTACATAAATCATGTTCGTTTTCTTTGTTCGTTTGCGATTTAATTTAGAACACGTGCATTCTTCCATGAAAATGTTTTGTGTTGGAGTGCTGTTGCACTCCAACACAAAAACGTTTGGGGTTTTTATTGACAAAATTTGCTTCAGAAGATCTGGACTACTTGTCTCCAGTCTATAAAGTTTAGCAACCAAAGATAAAAGTTTAGCAATTTTTTTGCTTTTTCCCGTCCACATACAGATTCAGGAATTCCTATAAATTTATATATAACTCAAAATGTGCTCAGCTCAATTTGGATTGCTTCAAAACCGACTATAGAAATGTTATATTAAGGTTGCGAGGCATACAAATTAAATTTAGTTCTTACTCGTGCCCTATAAATCAATTTGAACGTCGGCAAAACGGCTGATGTTGACACTTTCGTAATAATATATAACTTCTAATCACTCTAAACATTTAAAGCGAGCCATAAATTTGAAAGCCTGGAAGCGGCGGATTACCGTAATGTGGCTTTCGATTTGGGGAATTTTGATGTCACATATACTTTGATGATTAGCCATTTATTGCATCATAAAATTGAGGATGTACATTTTTATAGGATGGCTATAGTCATCATTTTAGTATGATAGTTCTGACACGAAGAAAATATAGTTTGTAAAATTTTATTTAATTGAAATATTTATATTCCCATTTAGTTAACTACATAATTGAAAAAAAAAAGATACATGATTTGACCAACCAGGTATAATATTTATACAAAAGAATGTTATTTTGTAGGTATAATTAAAATAATTATTATTATTCAATGAGTATATCATAATTTATTTGAATATATATTGGTTCTCTCGTGTGCATAAAATGCTAATCCGAAATAAGGAAAATACGTATAGTTCTTACAGGTTTCATTTTATGCTGTGATCGTATAAAAAATTCAGTAACGATTAACAATCTTACACTAAAGATTAATATTTGAACACGATTTACGATTGGTAAGTTTTAGTTAAGTATAGAATATAGTAATGACAGTAATCGTAATTACGATCGGAAATATTGAGTAATTAATAACGATATCAGTAATCGTGATTAATTACTAAATATTTTCGATCGTAAATTTCTAATCGTGATTAAACACTAGTCATTAGTTTTCTACCATTAATTCTGATTAATTCTTTCTCAACACTGATTTTATGTGATATATTAGAAATAAGTTAACTGTCAATACACAGTAAACATTGGGTTTTTATTGACAAAATTTGCTTCAGAAGATCTGGACTACGTGTCTCCAGTCAAGTGTTTAAGTTGTTTGTCCCCTAATATCCCCCCCCCCGCTAATTTATCCCTATTACAATTTCGCCGAATTTTTTCCTTGTAATTTCTCTCTTGATTAGCCCAATAACTCTTTCTAAAGCATTCTTTCTTCCAGTAGTATTTCAGTATTTTATACCGCAAACTCGCACACCTTGATTTTGCCAAACCCGAAGTAAGGAAATCTTGGAAATTTAAACCAAGTGACTGTAGAATTCACATTCTTAGCCAGTCGCGACCAATCTATCTCCTAGGGAATGTGTGATTGATGTAATCTAGGGTAATCAGGACGGTGTTTTGTTTTGTTGGAGTCATAAAAGTCATATGCCTCAAATAGTTGCTACAACATGTCTAGTTGCACTCTAATTCATGCTCGTGATGTACAAGGAGACACTTTGAAATGTACTAAAAGTATGTATACATGTATTGCTGCCTCTTAACTTCGAGATAATATGATCTGTCAAGCTTAAAGTTGTTGATGTTTGATCGTAAAAGTTGTTAGGATTCACAAAAATGTTCTCTATATATAGATTAAGATTACATTAGTTTACATTTACTCAACAAAATGAAGATTCGAGTTAACGATTAAATTTTCAGTAAATCAGATGTTATGTATATGCGAAACAACATCAATTTATATGAATTATTCGAAACTTCTGAAAAAAAAGTAATTATTCAACATTATGAAAATTCAAAGTGTGAATGTATGTTTAAATGTAATAGGTCAGACAAATCTTTGGCGTATGTGGCCTAGAATAAAATCTGTCGCCATGTTCCGTCTGATATATGGCCACGATTGCCTATGACAACATCTATAGCGCATCATCTTGGTTCCTGACCCTTTGTGCACTTTTTGTGATCCCTACGAACAGACGGAATTGCCTCACCTGTTTATATTGTCTGCTCTTCCTCAGGCATCTGTCTGAGAACGCTACTATATCCCTTTAGGTAGGGAGGATCTGACTGCAGTTATATATTCGTGGTATGGGAAAGTTTAGCACAAGATTGGTTGTACTTTAAGGAAGCGTAAGCCGTGAAAACATGTTTTGGGGCATCCATCAAAAAATTAAAACATTGCTGTATACACAAAATTTACTGTTTACAAAATGCGGTTAATTATATTTCGAAATTGTTTGCTGCTATGGTAATCATATCTATATAAATTTCCTAGCAGATTCGTTCATCAACGTGCAGAGAATGTTTCGTGAACGTTTCGTAGGTGCCTCCGATGGGCGGTGCTAGTACTCAGAGGACGTTTCGTGGATGCCGCCAATAGGTAGCAGGAGTACCTAGAGAACGTTTCATGTCCGTCGCAAATCGACGTCAGTAGTGACGAAAGGGTTAAAGCTCGCTTTCATTTATAACTATATTTTTAACTTTTTTGATATTCAATTGTCTTTGTTTGTGCCTTGGAAATAATTAAAAAAAATCTTTGATCTAAAAAATAAACGAAGTTGTGCACTGTAATAAAGTAAGGGCCATTTTGACAATACATATATCGTCAGTCGGGAAACCGTAAAGTGTTACACTGCATTATTTTTTACTGTTTTGGCGTAACAGAAATGTTTAGTGATACTGGAAAATTTCTATAGTGCAGACGTTTGTTAACTATCACTCACTTAATTTTACGTTTTTCACCTTTAAGTTTTATCAGGTAAGTTAATCGTTGTTTTTTCAGTGCGACGTTCTTGCAGTGTTACTTAAACGAATTAAATTGTTAAAAAAAGAAAAAAAATTACAAAGACTATATTGAGAATTTCCGTAACTTAACATCATTCGCGAAGTAGTTTTAAATAACTAGAACATAATATCATTTTAAACTTGTGACCAATTCCTTAATTTTATGCTGATATTCCTGAAAAGCAAAATCATGTTTCAGATTGATAGATAACCAAAATTATGCACTTTGCTGCATCTGTCGGATGGAGGTTAATAAAGTTGGTACGTTTTAATGCTGCTGATTCTATTCTAAAACTTAAGTTTCAGGTATCGCTTTAAGCCTTCGCTTAAAAGTGATTAATGCTAATAAATCAAATTTATCACCCACTTTGCGGCTGACGCCAGCAGTTTGGTGTTAAAGTAAGGCTATTAATCACTCTGGACCACTAATATAAATAGGGCGTAGATCTGGAAAAGATTGAAAAAGATACTTCAGAGTTCATACATCTAAATGAAACTCAGCAGATTTATTCAGTTTGGGTAATTAAACTTATTATCCGCTTTGCTTTTACAGTTAAAATTACTAAACTAAATATTTACAATTTATGAAATATAAGACTGGAAGTCTTTTTAGTTTCATTTAATTTTTAAGTTGTTAATTTTTATTTTAAAGTCAAAAATAGGGGAAGGTGGCCGTAAATGATCCTAGCAGGCAAAACGATCCAAATGTGGTTTCCGAGATACAGGCAGAGCTGTCTAATAGGTAGCACATAAACTAGTTGTGTCAAGTCAAGTAGAAGCAATGGCAGCATTTAAGTGATCGGTGTATCATGTGCCTGAGTAGAATTCTTCAAAATACTGGGTTTTTATCATATCTATTATAAGGTAAACATTAATTTTCCTGTTTACTTAGAAAAACAGCATTTGCCTAAATATGACTTGGTTTTCTGAATAGAAATGGAAATGGAAATGTGGGTTACGGCCAATTATCTGCTCTAGGGATGTAGGCCGGAAGTGGATTGCCCTCCGTGGGGGACTTTCTAAGGGGTCCTAATTCATATTTACGCGAAGTTTCGGAGAAAACCAGATCAAAATGAGTTCAAGATGAAAGCTCTGAAAAAAATGAGTTCAAAATTTGTTCAAAATGAAATAGGATCTATTTCATTTTGAACGGTACAATTTTCAGAGAAATTCAATTATTTTCAGATCTTTTTTAAAATCGTATCCTTTAACTAAATTTTAAATTTGATCACTAACTACATAAAGAGAATATTTTCATCATTCATTACGATTCACTTATAATTAATTACCTTTGAAGAGCCCTACATTCCTCAAAAGTATGCATCCCTTTTATTTGAAATTGGTCAAATATTTGTCTTAATTTTATTTTTATTCGCTTTTTATTATTTTAAATTTCGAAAAATCGATATGATATTAGCCGTATGGATATTGTTATAATTTCAGAGCTTTTATTTTTAAATTCATAACTTTAGCATTAAATGCTTCTCTTAATCTGTGATGGTTAATACCATAAGAGTCGCTCTCGGCACTGTGACGAAGTTCACATATTTTTCGCGTCTTAAAATAATGTTCCTATGTTTCGGCTTTCTAAATCAAAATTTCGTATTTCGTATAAATCTCTCTCCACTTTGTTTTTCGGCTCGATAAAATGCTCTTTCCTTTTGCGCGACGCTATGTCTGGGATTTTTCGGGGTTTCCCTTCTAAATTAATTTCGCTTTAGCATATGCTGTGTAAGTTCTTGGTGCCTTCCGGTCACCCCCTTCGCTTTTCTCACGGGGTTGTAGCCTTATGTATTGGCATTCGCCAAATTCTGGCACTTCTGTCTTGGCGTTAATCATTTAATCCGTTTGTCTCAAATTTTTATATTGTTTACGCTTAGCGGACGGTGGTTGTCACGTGGGGCAGTGGCTTATGAGTGCTCATATTTTACTCGCCAACCTGTAGAGAGCTGGCAGTTTTGTGGGAAGATTTTAGTATCACTTCTCGATTGCTCTCCGTCAGAGGAGGTTGTGTTCAAGTTTTTAATGGAACTCCGGCATGCCGTGTGGCCGGAACAATTAGATATATTCCTGGTGTTATTTTATGAAACCATGTACTGTACGTAATTGAAGTTGCTTACGTCAAGACTGTTTTTGCTGTTACCTTCAATAAACGTAGCTTTTCTGAATTCGAGTCCTCTTCCTGTTTTCAAAGTCCTCAGCGTACTTCATGGATATGTTAATTTTACTATACGTCACGTAAACGGCCGAGAGGATGTTCTCTTAATCCACCTCCGATAACTCCCACAAAGGCACAACATTAAATAAAAGGATATTTATCTTATGAATTTTATCTTATTTATGTTTCCTTATTTTTGTTTTTATACTGCCTCTTTTATTTATCCATTTTTAGTCTTTACCTTTTTCCTCCTATTTAATATCATTGGTGGTATTTATTTCTAATTAATACATAAGTGCATTGATTTTTATTCTTAACATACAATTACATATTTATACACCTGCAGGGTGGTTATAATAAATTTCCCCAATAAACAGGGCTCTACAACTAAAACGGCTAAACGGATTGCAACAAAATTTATTATATAGATTTCCGAAGAGATGCACTGAAGGAATTTTTGAAGAACTAGTGCTTTGGAGCTTTAGTACTTTGAAACTTTAGGAGCTTTAGTGCAAAAAGTAGCCACTAAGTGGCGGTATGCACAGTAAAACAACAAATTTAGTAATAGGAATGAATAACTTGAAGTGTACAAAGTAATAATTTTTAAATATTTTTAGCTAATCTGAGACGGTTTTTAAGCTAAATTTCTATACAAAGCGCCACCATGCGGCCAATTTTAGAACTAAACTTTAAAAAGAACTTCCTTGTCCTTGAGCGCGTCTCAAGTAAAATTTTTCATGCCAAAATTTGCTGATATAAACCCACATCTTCTTTTTTTTTCGGGGGGGGGGGGGGATTGAGTTTAACTATAACCACCTTCTCTCTCCATATATATCTATATCTACACACACACACATATATATATATATATATATAGATGAAATCAATAAATTCTGAGTCATATTATCTAAAGCTTTTCATTTATCGACATTTTCAAATATCAACCATTTAGCCATTTCTTTGCTCGAGGTAAATTCTTCAATGTACTCTTTTCTCTTGTTTCGCAAATTCCAGGCGGTTATTGCCGTTAAAATACATAGAAAAATCAGCATTAAGAAACCAGGCGAATTTTAGAATTCCCCGCCCACGCCTCAACTTCGGTGCAAAAGTCAGACTCTGAACCATTGAACTAAGTTGAACGTTACGTAGCGTGACGTATCGCCTCCAATGGCAGACAAAGTCACATCCTCAGTGGTCAGGTGACGGAGTATTTTTAAGGTGGTGCAAACGAGAAAGGTACGGCAATTCTTCATGCATGTTTAGGTATTTCTGAAAAAAAATTATGTTAACCTCACGGATAACAGAATAAAGTAAAGTAAAATTACGACGGCTGTGTTCTCTCTTCATCATATATCGTATTGTATTTCATTAGTTATTTTGGTGTGTGTATATATATATATATGTGTGTGTGTGTGTGTGTGTACATAATATCCATTATACGCATATAAATATAGCGCGTGTTCTTTGCAAAACACGGCAACCTCTAACAGCTATTCATTTGAATACGTACTTTTTACTTAAGAGATTTTATTGAAGAAATGAGATGTATTAGGAGCCCAGTGGACGAATTCGAAGTGAAGTGCCCAGCGGCAGTCTCAGCCTGGCCAGGTTCGATGGTCGGCAAATGATGAGGGCCCCCGGCCCAAGGAGCCCCTGGGGAGTCCCCCATGATGGATATACTATAGAGTAATTTTATGTACATATAGCACAGTAATTTGAATATTTATTTCCTAGTAATCGTACGTCCTTACGCAACCCCCAGAAACCTCGATTAGTCAGGGGTCCCAAAAGCTCTAAAATAGTTAAATGTGGTTTCCAGTACGTAAGCCTAATTTTCACAAACATTACATACTCTATTTTTTCTTTCTCTCTAAATTCCTCAGTAAAGGCCTCTCTAGGCGGGGGTCCCCAAATGAGCCAGTCCTGGCCTGCCCAGCATTTATTTAATCATGTATATGTATACAACGATTTTTTGTCTGTTTTTTATTTAATACACATTTTGTATTTTTTGTTGCTCCAGGCTTGGCCAGCCTAAATTTAACCCTTTAACGCGCGGTGTCCTCGCCGTGAGGACACCAAACTCTTGACGTTTTGGCTGTTGCCAGTCACGAAGAATAGATTTGATTTCTATAAAAATAGTTGCGGGTGACATAGGTCCACGAGAATCCTTTACATTTTAGCACGTCATTTCCCATAAAAAAATTGTCACGATTATTTTTAATAGCAGTGACATCTGCTGGAAAATGGAAGAACACGAGAACAGCTGGATAGATTGCCCAATGCTGAAAAAAGGGCAGCCGTTACCATCGCTCGACTTAACTACCAGCAAGATGGCGAACGATCGAAACGTTCATCTTGTGCCACAGATCTAGAGACCCTTTTTTGACGACAGCTGGCTGTGCTCGCGCTTGCTGGTAGTTAAGTCGAGCGATGGCAACGGCTGCCCTTTTTTCAGCATTGGGAAAGGGTTGCGCCTCAAAGGGTTTTAAAGGAAGCTTCTAATTTTCATAAATAAATCACATATCTTACTTTTATGTCAATTTCCGAGATACTCACTCGTTTTATCTTGCGTTGTATTTACAGATGAACCTCCAGTGTTTGAGGAACTATTTTCGGAGAAAACCCTCTATCCCGGAGTTTCTGTTTCCATAAAGTGCATGGCAACGGGCAGTCCATTACCGCAAGTCACGTGGCAGCTGGATTCTTTGTCGTTGCCGGAACAATTAAGATTTCGCGTGGGAGATTATGTAACAAGGGACAGCAGGGTCGTGAGTTACGTCAACATTAGTGGTAAGTACAGTTAAATATTTGTTCCCTGCTTATAAATATTTACTGGAAGATTTTTCTTCGTCCTGTCACAGTTATAGCGATTCTAAATAGCTCCTCGAGATGGCACAGTTTGATGTTTTCAGTAGACAGAACTATGGAGGATTTATAAGATATCTTTATATTGGATACATGGATATTTAAGTTGGCACCGCTTGAATATTTTTCACCACGGTGAGATTAAATGTTTTGCGGTGCTAAATACGCCAATCCTACAAAACTATGCATAAATTAAATTTGTATGGAGAGCTTCCTTAATAGCAACTATTATGGGAAATGAATAATGTTTATGGTAATGCGTAAATTGCTAAAGAATCGCCATAGAATATAAAGGTCCCATTTGTGCCAAATAATGTAAGCTGTTTCGTTAAATTGAGCATTAAAGAGGGAGAAGCGAAGATAGATAGTATTAATATGCGTAATAGGTAGTATTGGTAGATTTGTAAGGATGATATGAATAAATCCCATTATACAACGTTAATAAATATTTCATGAAATTAAAAGTGTTCTGTTTATCCTTTTTCAATTCAATTTTATAAAATGAGCTTACTGAACTTGTTTAAAGTAGTTTTGTGATTTCAAACATATATTTTTGTCTGCAGGTGAAGGAAATTTGGAAATTTATCAGTTTTAAGTGGCATTAAGTCTTTGAAGCACACATATATTCGAAACCATCTTACGATATAGTTACGCTGATCCCTGACTCACTGACTCACTGATTCAGAGACTCAAGGATTCACTGATTGTGCAAAAATCCAGGGAACCACTATAACTTTTACCATCATTACTCAAAAACGCTTTAAAAGTTAAGCGTAAAAAGCTCAATTATTTCTACACTGTTTTTGTCTGCAGGCTTGAAATTTTTCATAATTATGTGTGAAAATATAGAAAACAATCTGCGCTACATTAAGAATCTGAAAATCCACACCCGTTTCCTAATTTTTAAGCGATTTTTCGCTATTATCAGCTCTATTTTATTTTCGTAAGTAATATATATATATATATATATATATATATAAATAATCATTCACGCGAGAAGAAAAAAAAACTGTCGCAAGTGACAATTACGTCTTAATCACGGTTATCAGGCGTTGGAGGAAAAATTTTCTATTACAATTCGTTAAAAATAGTTTTTTCTAGATTACTCAGTTCTTTTTTTCACATTTAAAATGATTTTGCCTACATGTAACATTGATATAAGCGGAGATGATTCTGTCGAAACGAAATTTTTCACATGCGAAAAGTTTTCGCGCGTTTTTAGAAGAAAATGCAAATGCGATTTTGGCATATAATAAAAATTTAATATGAAGTTATTAATTTTAAGTGGTCGAAAATTAAATATATTAAGAGCAGACATTGTTTTTTGCCGCTGCTATTGCTTCCACAACGGGTTTAATCTTTTAGTAGAATAATATCGCATTTTCAATAATGAACATAATTTACGATAAAAGATTTTAAAAGATAATGTGAAAAAGGCTTCCATTTAATTAATATAAAATATTTACTTATTTCAGGATATTAGATTATTGTATCTTGAATTACAAAATATTCCCATTTATTAATATAAAATATTAATTTTATGTAGTACTATACGCATTCCAATTTTTTAAACCTTAAATAATAAAGGGATACATCTTGTTAATCGAAAATTTTAATTTATTAATTATTTCTATGTACATTCTTTACTATTACTTTACCTTGATAAAAAAAATAGTTTATTTTTGAAACATGCATGTCTAGTTTGAAATGATTACATAAATGTAATCTTTTCTATTCATTTACTATTTATGAATTTAATGTAATGGATTGCTTCAGCTTAAATAATTTTTCTATTATTATTTTTTATATCAGTGATGAATATTCTCGAGAATAAGATTAATTAATCTTGAACAAAAACATTTAACGTTTTGCAAATGCAAAATCTTTAATTTTTATTTAATTTCATGACCATTCTTCCAGATAATCCAAAATATTTCCTTCACTATAGGTACGATTAGCTGATGTATTTTAAGTATTTGTAAATATAGTGTGAAAAGAATTAACCAATATCCTAAAAGAATATACAGGGTGTCCAGCCTTAATGTGAATCAATAGCACGAATTCCCGAACCGTTCGGTTTAGACATGCACTTCCAATTTGAAAAATGTTTTAAAAAATGTAAAGAATGTTTTTACGTGCTTTTCAAACCAAAAAACCCATTTAGAAAAAAATTACAAAAATTAAATTTTTATACGGTCCCCAGGTCCTATCACTTATATTTAGGAAAAGATGCAGTACACAAAAACAAAGTAAACACAAAAAGTTTCATTTTATTACGATAAAAACTGACCAAGTTATGGAACTTTGAAAATCATACATTTCATCCATTTTCTCGGCCAATTTCAAGAAGCTAGTAAGGGACCGTCTCCAAAGTGAAATTAATTGGAACTCTGCCAGGAAACATTCGCTCTTGCACGTCACTCTTATGTAAATCGTTTTTAAATTTAAAAGCACACACATTACGTTAATATTACAATAACTGAGTACTTAAGAAACAAAATTTATTCTGTGTACGTGTAAAACATAGATAAAATAAAATATTTTGGACGAAGAAAACTTTTCAAAAGCAGTTCCAAAAAAATAGACTTATTTGCCTGCGGCTTCAGACTGATTTGCTGCGATACTGATCATGGCGAACGTTAAAAATCTGTTGTGTAGTCGCTTGCAATTGCATACAGCCGTATTCTAATATTACGAATTCTAGTATGGGAGAACGAGATGTATACAACTGGTCTCCAGGCATTAGCTCCTGCGCCAGGACTGGACGATAAGGAAATGCACCGTGCGTATGTAATATGTTCCACACCGTCGATTTTGAGTAGGAACAAGCCTTGCTAATATCCTGGACACTACTTTCAGGATGAGCCAGGGCATATCCTAGAACATCCTCAGCGGGTATCCGCAAGCTTGAAGGTGTGGCACGAGACAAGGGAATACGTCTATGACAACTCCCAGTTCTATACAAGCGTTGAACAGCACGGGCAATTGTACAATAAGACAGATGTCTTCGACTGGGAAATTTAATGCCATAAAGTCTTGTCGCCTCTCTCTTATTTCGATTACACTGCCCATACAACAGTACCATTTCGCAGTATTCTTCATTTGTATACATCTCGTTCTCCTGTACTAGAATTCGTAATATTAGAATACGACTGTATGCAATTGCAAGCGACTACACAACAGATTTTTAACGTTTGCCATGATCAGTACCGCAGCAAATCAGTCTGAAGCCGCAGGCAAATAAGTCTAAGTTTTTGGAACTGCTTTTGAAAAGTTTTCTTCGTCCAAAATATTTTATTTTATCTATGTTTTACACGTACACAGAATAAATTTTGTTTCTTAAGTACTCAGTTATTGTAATATTAACGTAATGTGTGTACTTTTAAATCTAAAAACGATTTACATAAGAGTGACATGCAAGAGCGAATGTTTCCTGGCAGAGCTCCAATTAATTTCACTTTGGAGACCGTCCCTTACTAGCTTCTTGAAATTGGCCGAGAAAATGGATGAAATGTGTGATTTTCAAAGTTCCATAACTTGGTCAGTTTTTATCGTAATAAAATGAAACTTTTTGTGTTTACTTTGTTTTTGTGTACTGCATCTTTTCCTAAATATAAGTGATAGGACCTGGGGACCGTATAAAAATTTAATTTTTGTAATTTTTTTCTAAATGGGTTTTTTGGTTCGAAAAGCACGTAAAAACATTCTTTACCTTTTTAAAAACATTTTTCAAATTGGAAGTGCATATCTAAACCGAACGGTTCGGGAATTAGCTATTGGGTCACATTAAGGCTGGACACCCTGTATATTAGACAGTGATATATGTGTATTTTTGAGTAAAGTATTTGGAAGCCCAATCGAGAAATGAACGCAAGATGCAGCTGTACTTTTAGTGCATTTTTCTTCTTCTTTAACTGAATATTTCAACTGTCATTCCTACTTCCTATAATGCGAGAAATAAAATGTTTATAGTTCTGAATTGGCCTAATCACTAAACTCCTCTCCCGTAAGAACACTGAAAGTAAAGCAGCACCGGTTTGGCCAGTGCTTGGGACGGTGAACTCCCTCCCCTGGACTGCTGTGGGACCATGTACGTAATAGCAGCTTGTGTACGGAAAATCTAATGTCTTCCGTGCTCAAACGATACCTTTGAGGGTGCCGTTTTCAGGTGCCAGGTCTCTCATCTGAAATTGGTTCATCATTACGAAACCCTGAGCTAAGTCAAGCTTCCTTCTAGTAGGGCTCTTTAAAATGGAAGCCGCTTCCTTTCGCCCATCGCCGGCCTATAAGGAGGATCTGGCACCGCTCTGCTGTTGCCAAAAGTCATTAGTAACAGCAGAACAAATAGATAATTTTTTTCAAGATAAATGAAGTATCATCAACATTCTGTTTTCCTGCTCAATACTTTTCCTTACTTTTTTTTTTTTTCAGTGAAACATTATTAATTTGAATGCTTAGTTACAATCCTTCAAATCTGTTCTATAAATATATGGGGTTTTTCCCTAATCTAGTTGTAAATTTCCATTAGGAGACCAACATTTCAAACTATGTGTACTGTATTTACTAACTGAGAATTTGTTTTATTACATTTAAAACGTGATGCCATAAATTGAAAAATGTGTGAGATTCATAAACTCTGCCACTGAATGTAAGACATATTCGGAATTTATGGTATGCAAAATTGCTCTTTCAGATTATACAGTACGGTATTTTTCAAGATATCAAAAAAATGTGTTTGTTACTGCTGAATTATGGATGATTTAAATATTTAAATTGAAAATATAATTAGAGTAACGAAGGTAGATATTATTAATATAAGAAATAGGTAGTACTAGATTTGTTAGGGTATCAAGGATTCAAGCTCAGCAGATCGTGTTAATAATTATTTCGTGCATATTAAATTAAAAGTATTTGTTATATTGAACACTAATTTTCAACTAATCAAACGATGAATAGTCCTACGGATCTTTAGTATATCCCGCGGTATTTGCGGCAGAGACACAACCTTAAAATTTTATTAGCACTCGGGTGCTATTTCTTTCAAGCACTGAATTTTTGTCTACGCGGTGCGCCGTGGTCACTTTACCGTTTGATTCATGCTTTCTGCAGAGTGATAATTTATATTGCTAACGGAAACATGGACTATCCCTTCGGATGATTTTCAAGTACCAGGTTTCACTTTGGTCGAACGCATAGACAGTGGTTTCCAAAACAGAAAGCCATCTGGAGTTATGATTTTTATAGATGAAACTTTATAAAAATCATTTTATAAAACGAATATAAAACACTTTACCCGTGCCTACACGAGCCAGATCAATGGTGTCCAAATGGCCATTGCTCATATTCAGGATAAAGTGAGATTTGCAGTTACATACGCTAGTCCTCGAATTTATTATGAACATAAATTAGACGCTCTATTCGAAACGTTACTGAAGGAGGATGACTTTAAGACTGTTTTAGTAGGAGATTTTAACATAGAATTCAATTCCGATCAAGGATCCGATTTCATAACTGAAATGAGTACTTTAGATTTTCCAATACGCACTCACCCAAAACATTTCACAGCTAGGTGCGAAACAACAATGGATGCAATTTTCAGCAACAAAATTATGTGAACAGGAGTCTATATGAGCACTTACAGTTATCATTTTCCTCTATACGGCAGAATTGATTGAATAGATTAAAAAAGCTGAAATTCTTCCAGCCGAGTGCGTAAAGAAAATCTGGAAGAATTTCAGATTAATTTTTTATTTAGTTATTTTATTTATTTTTTTAATTTAAAGGGTATTCGTATAATGAATGTTCACTGTATTGACTCCTAATCGTTTTAAAGGTATTCAAGTTGAAGATGGCGGACTTTTCTCGTGCAAGGCAACGAATGAAGTCGGAAGCGTGCAACACTCTTCACGAATAAATGTATTCGGCCCACCGACGATACGGGCAATGCCTAACATCACGGCGTTAGCTGGTGATATCACTGTAATACCCTGTCCAGCTGGAGGTCACCCATTGTCAGGCATCACGTGGTCTAGGGGTAATTATATTTTCGCTATTTCATTTATTATTCATTTCGCTATTTCATGATTATACTACTAACTGAATTCATCGGCACAAAAGCCAACTTGGTCCAAGGCCTACGCGCGGGGAAAAAATGTTTTGTTGATTAAAAAAAAAAATGCTTTGTTTGATTCAACAAATATTTGGCTTGCACTATCTGCAACAAATAATTTTGTTGGCTGTAACAGTCAAAATATTTCATTGAATTAACAAAAATTTTGTTGATCCAACAAAAATATTTCTTTGAAATAGAGCCAACCGAAGTTTTGTTGAATCAATAAAACAATTTTTTCAGTGCGCTGCCCATTCGGGTCTGCACGACCATGGCTCTGGCATGTGCCCCAAGCAGGTGGTCAGCCTGACGTGGAGTCCACGTGTTTAGTCCCTAAGCATGCTTGATCCTCATTTTATCGATCCACTCAAGGGATGGACAGCTGGGTCACATCCTTGGCCAACCCGAGATTTGAATCTCAGACCTATGGCACGGCAGCTAAACGTTCTTAACATTATACTATTGGGATTCGTGATGTATATTTTATTTAGTTTATTTTTCTACTTATTTTTGATAAAAAGAGGGAGGTTAAAGAAGGAACAGTTACCTAAAAATATTGTTAATAATTGAGAATAATGAATTGCGCAATTGCTTTATTTAGAGAATATACATAATATATATATATATCTTATTTATTAAATATAACCATAATATATATATATATATATATAATTGTGATTCATTGTGTTTTTTGATAAAAACTATATAAATTATACATGAATTTTTCTAAGTGCCAGCATAAAGTATTGCAAAAATTTGTAGTAAAACGAATAGTGTTCGACATTTCTAGTGAATATAAAAACTTAAAATATTGTCGATATAATTTATAGATTTATAGACGAAAATGTCAGAATCTGAAAAGAAGACATTTCAACAGAGAAATTTTATTAATACTGCGCTTATTGGAATTCGGCGGATAAGAAAATATAAGCATTTATACAGTCTAATAGGGATTGTGTAATTTTAGAAGATAAAAACTACACCCAACTTTCTAGAGGCTCTGCTACATTGCATGCTATTCCTTTCACACCTGGTAAAAGAGTTACTATACTTTGAGAACACGTTTTCATCTTTTAATTTTTTTTTTCTGCCAAACAGTTTTATTTTTACTTAGAAAACATCGTCCTTTCAAATTCAGATTTTTTGTCGTCTTTAACGGCGAATTCAAAATCGCATTCGCTATCGCAAGAACTCCACAGTTTATTGTCAGGTTAATTTTCACTCGCTTGATCAATTTCTTCTGCAGACGATTCAACTTCATCAAAAACAGTTCTCAAGCGTCTCATCTATTTTTTCATAATCCTTTAATTTGCGTCTGTAAACCGTTAGCAGCTAGATAATCAAGCAAATAACGCACACAACACGAAGTTAGTCTGCTTACACTGAAAATGTCGATATAAATACGGTCGCAGTCACCTCATTATCGCAGGATTCCAATAAATTATCGTCATACACTTGGAAAGAAAATGATACTTAAAAATAAGCATACATATTCCAAGGGGAGTGTCAGGATACTGTAAAAATGATTTCGGACGAACATTTTAGGATTTCCTAGGATTCTACATTTTTGATGCATGGGGTTACTCTATGGCCCTCACAACTTCTTACGGTCACCTATTGTCACCCAGTCAAACCATTGTCACTAAGTGACGACAATGCAAGCCCACGCAAGACCAATGAAGTTTCGCGCACAGTATAAAGTGAAAACATTGAACGTATGGCATAACCTACTTGCTCTCCTGGCATAAATCTTACAGAGCATGCATGCAATGCTCTTGGCAAACGTGTTTCTCAAGGAACACCCCCATCCAGAACCATCCAAGAACTGAAAATGTACAGATGAAAAATGTACATTAGTGACCGATCAGGACACATAGCTTACTGAGGAATTCATAATGGTTTCAATCTGGCGGGAAAACCCATTTTTGTGGTTTTTTTGGAAATGCTCCAAAGAGAACCTTATATGTTTATATAATTGCACATTATTTCTACTAAAAATGTACTAAATTCAATTTCATCAAGAATTGTTTTAATATGAACTCTTCAGAAAAATGTAACCGTTCCTTAGCAGTGTCAAGCAGTGTATAAATATGCAGTCAGTCATTAAAAAAATTCCTGATGTACTATAAATTCGTTTGCAACGAGTTAAATGTGCACAGATCTTTGATAATTCTTCTTAGCGTAAAATTCCATTGATTTTTTCTCTTTTTTTAGACTTTTCTATGCTATTTTTACCGTATTTCAAAGTATATTAACCATTATTTTAATATTTTTCCATACTTCTCTAATAATTCCTTCGACAGTCTTGATTGGAAAATCTATGTGAGGAAGTGCTATTGAGCAAGCTTTTGCCTTATCTGATTAGCTGATGCGATGATTAATGATGCATTTTCGTCTTTGTTTAGTAACATTTCTGGGAAGCATCAGTTGTAGTTGGCTGTGGGTTAAGGACGAAAAGAGCCGATTTCTACCTGTGAATTGTAAATTGTCAAATTGTTGTTTGGGGGGGTGTTGGGGTGATATACGAAGACTGGAGACCAGAGTTATGGGGAGGGGGCATTCTGAAGGTACACCGTTCCTCTTCACTAGCGACAAGTGATTTATGATCCTTTCATGCGAAGAAACGAATTGCCACTAAAGTGCGGTAAATAAAAGGTTAGTTGGAAAATTAATCTAAACGATTTTATAGCAGAGCCTTATGGGAAATTCACCATTTATTCAAATTCTTATTTTAAGGCTGTAAAATATTATGCTGCAAACAACGCTTTTAACTTGGGAGGAGATAGTTAATTAGTTAATCGAAACTCAACCGACTTTTTATGAAAGTGGGAAAAGTGGGAGTTTTGTGAACTTCACTTTATGAGAACGTCGGGCATTTTTTTTTCTCTACCTCCGTAATAAAAACTTAAAAATTTCAGACATATTCGGCTAATGTGCAATTGCTGCACCACTGCAAAAATCTGTGGTATCAAATTGAAACTCGTAGATATGTTTTAAGAATCTGTATTTTAAGGAATACCTACAACTTTTACTGCATTTCAGATAATCGCCTCCTACCACAGAACCACAGGCAGCAAGTCTTTTCCAACGGTACGCTGATTATACGGGAAGTTAACAAGAAAGCCGATGAAGGAAAGTATACGTGTGTGGCTGAGAATAAGGAAGGCGACAGAGCTGAGAAAGATGTTTATATGCAAGTGATGGGTAAATGAATCAACTTATACTATGTCAATTACTTTTTAATTATATTTACAATTTATTTAAGATCTGTTTAATTAATTTATTCCTCTTTAACCCTTTAACATGCGGTGTATTCGCCGTCAGGACACAAAACTCTGGCGTTTTGACTGTCATCAGACATGAAGAATAAATTGGATTTCTATAAAAACACTTGAGGGTTACATAGTTACTTGAGAATCATTTACTTTTTAGCACATAATTTCCCACAAAAATTGTCGATTATTTGTAAAGGTGTCATTGTTGTTTTTAACAGCACAGGCTGTGATGCAGATCATCACATATCTTATTTTTAATTATCATTTACTTAATTGTTAATTATTTCTAAATTTAATCTGTGTTCAAAATTTATTCTTTGCACTTTCGATTTGGATTTCTCTTCCCTTCACCTGTAAAGTTTTCATTTCCTGCACCTGCCGTATTTAAAAGCAATCTTCCGTTTTCATTTATTTTTCCTTTTTATTTCACTTTTGCATTGGTAAATCCTAGCGTTTCGGTCTCCATGGTTTGTTTATGACCATATAAGGCATCAAATCTATAAATAACTTTGGCTTTCTTTTGGGTTACAATTTAGCTGATCGATTTTTTATTTTATCCTGTGGCACGTCGGGGATTCAAAAATAATTATATAGAAATGTATTTAACGTCTACTGACGCCAAGTTACTTTTGCACTTTGTTTGGCATGCCCTGTGGCGTGTTTTGCTTCTGTACTACTTTCTTGGCTTGAATCTCTCGTCATCATTCACGCCTTAGCAGTTGTCTAGTGAACCTGCGTTTTTGAGGGCTCTGCCCAGCCACCGTAGGACTTAATAATTTGGATGTCCATGTATTGATATGTTTAAATAAAAATGTAAAAGTTTCCATCTTTTATCACGGCCTGGTTGTGAACCTGGGGAAAGCTTCCCCACACAGGCATCTGCTGAAAACCGGAAGAACACGATGGAAATACATTGATAAAGAAGAAAACCTGGATAAACTGTCCAATGCTGATAAAAATGGCAGCTCTTGCCATCGCTCGATGTGGCTGCGCGCACGCACAGACAGCTGTGTCAAAAAAGGTCTCTAGATCTGTGTTAGAGATCTCTGATGAACGATTAAATCAAGCCTCACCATGACACTGTGGTTATGTACCTGAAAATGGTAGACGCCCGAAGTGTGAAGGTCCCGGATTTGGGTCCATCTCGTGGCTGCCGATCTAACGGTTTGAAGTTTTGGTAGATTTTTTCCAGATGTAACATGAATACGCGTTAGAACCAGTTATAAAGTCCTCCTAGCAAGCCCCCCCCCCATCCTTGGCAGATCGCCCTAGCGTAGCGTTGTCATAATCACACAAAAACGAACGATTAGATCGGACGCCATCTTGCAGGTAGTTAAATCGAGCGATGACAACGGCTACCTTTCCCAGCATTAGGAAATGGTTGCACTTCGAAGGGTTAAAACATGGGACGATCACACTTGAGGCTTGCTAAATATACTCCATCAAACTGTGTGGTGTTTCCGGTGTTTTATTGCACGGTGAACTATTAAAAGTATTTAAATATTTACTCTATTTACAAAAGAAGTTCCTTAAAGTCGCACGCTTTTCTACCAACAGTAAATAAGTGTCTTGCATTAACAAGTTTTGAAATATAGTTCATGCGTGAATCTTTCAAAAACACTTTAAACTAAGGCTTGAAAACAGGCAGAAAAAGCAAGTACCATGTTGAATACATGCATCAGCTCTCTTCAAAGTTTATTCAGTTCCATCATGTTCTATGTAATTCATTGTTAATTAAGTTGTCAATAAAATGCTTTTCAGTGTACAGTTTTTCAAAAATAATCAAAGAAAATGCAAGGAATAAATCAACTAAATAATGTCAATAACAAATTTTTTAGTTGGTTAAATAAGCGATTTTTCACACCCAATTTCATAAAAAATGAATCAGACACATAGAACATAGGTTTAAATGTTTTTCCTTTTTTTTTTTTTGGGGGGGGGGGGGGATACCAGTGAAATGCATCTTCTCAAGCTACTATCTTTTTCTCTTTTCAAATTAATTTCAGAATCCATTACTTTCAAAATATCTGAGTGCAATGTCAACAGTGATATTCCCCCCCCCTTTTAACGAGAACACTGAGCGTACTGATGAATAAACAATGCATTCAAGATAATTTAAAAATAGCTCTTCAGAAAACGACGTTCTCCTGGGGCTTAAAACTACTGCGATAGATAAACAACTTCAAGCACTTGAATATCAACAAATGAAATTAAGTTGCACGTAATTTTCTCCCTCCGTTCGATTTCTTTTCACTGCTTTTTCGCCTCCATTCCATTAGATATGATTTTTGGCAAGATTTGAGGAAGACTGTTTAAAATACGTTGAGTGTAATGAAATTTGGTTTGACGCGTTTAATTTGAATGCATATTTTAAAAGACAAGATTTGCTTGAAAAAAAAAAAAGAGAAAAGAATTTTTTTTTTTAAGATTTTGTTAAAATTTATATTTCTTGATGAGCGAAAGTTTGGTCTCATAAAAATTTACTATAAGATTTTTTAGAAATTTAAATAATTTAAAGGCATACGATTCTGTATACATTTTAAAAAATATACATATAAGACTTATATTTTTATTATTTTTTTTTTCCAAATTAAATAACGTTGAGACTACCACGTTTACTCGTGTAATAGTTGCTCTTTGTCTTTTTCTTTTCTTTTTTTTTTTTTTTTTTTTTTTTACATTGTTTCTTGGTGAAAGTGAAAGTACAACTATTTTGCGGGAAAAATTTACTACATAATATTGTAACTCTAAAGCTATTTTTTCTGCTTGAAAACGGGGGTGAGTCTGTTATGCGGGAACGACTATTACGCGAGTAAACACGGTAAATTAAATTAATGAATGTTAAAGTCTTTCAGTTAAAGGTTCTATTTCACTATTACTTTAACATGTTATTAAAACCTTTTATTGTATCAATTTTTACGGTAATGGCCTCCAAAAATAAAATGAACTTGGTTTTGTTTTCAGAAATAGTCAATATATTGAAATAATTGATTACATAAGGAAAATGTCTCATTTACAAATTTAAAATTTCTCATTTTTACAAGGGATTTTATAATGCAGAACATTGGTATCAGGAAGTTGCTGCATTAGTACTAAAGCCGATTTTTTCGTCCTTTTATTCATTCCATTAGCTTGTATTTTTCACTTAGATAAAAATATCAAAATTTATTTA
Source organism: Cheiracanthium punctorium (assembly GCA_038373885.1). NCBI lineage: Eukaryota > Metazoa > Arthropoda > Arachnida > Araneae > Cheiracanthiidae > Cheiracanthium > Cheiracanthium punctorium. Next base: position 411,857 of record JAWZYV010002418.1, read on the forward strand.
CTTTCCTCTAAAACATGACTGATATCATTCTGTATGAAATAATAGGTAATGAGGGGTCTATAGATTGAAAACCTGCAAAAACTACATATACTACGTCATGTATTGTTTTTTCTAGCGCTATCCAGTTTGACTGCAAACAGTATACAATACACGAAAGGCTTTCCTTCTAGGCCGTCTTGTAGAAATTTTAAACTTTCTTAAAAAATACTTCAAATTAAAATTTACCAAGGTTCACAGACTCCGTAAAAAATGAGGAAGTTATTGAAATTAACAAATGAATTTCTAATTCTATTCGATATTTTTTACAATATTATAAGAACATGTAAACATCCGCCCTTATTTATGTGCTATTTGCTACATATCTTTTCTACAATTAGTAATCTAAATTTCCTGAAAATGTTTAAGGTTCTTTATTTTTGTAAATTGAACATCGAAAACTTTACATTGACAGATAAAAAATAAATAAATGATATTAAAATTAAAAAAAAATCAGTTCAAACTAAACATATTTGATCAATGAATACTTTTTTTGTTACAGAAACTCTTAAACACTTTTAACATTCACTTTTAACATTCAAACAAACACTTTTAACATTCAAACATTAACAAGCGACAGTAAAAAGACAGAGTGCTGGCTTCAATTTCTCTTTTTCACTGTATTTCTTCAAATCTTTCAAGCTAAAATAGCAGAAAGGAAATTTGCACAAGCGTTTCGGGCATCCATGATTAGAAGGCACTTTTATTTGCGATATCTAGCCAAACGATGCACACAAAAAATCAAATGCAAAAGAAAGCAAAAATAATCTTATTCTGATAAACTGAAAAAAAGATAGGTAGCTGGAAGGGGTTTTCTTTCTTTGCATTTTTTTCTGTTTTCAAAACCCTTTTTTTCTCTTTCAATTTTCTTCGTTTTTTTCAGCAGTTCAAGAATGAAAGAAGCATTTCGAATATTATATGCTGTATTAACAACATAGTTAATGCAGTTCATTTAGTTCACTTGGATGTCTCAATAAGAAAATTAACAGTTTGCCTAAATGGTTTTAGTTGTATAATTATTAATAATTTGTTATTAACACTTACCATGATTAATTTTAATAATGATATATAAGAAAGTTAGCAGAGTTAAATTATGTGTAATTGTTCTGAATTTTATTATTTTGAAAATTTTAACAACATAGAATATAAATATTACCTAGCAGAAGCATCCAGAACAACATCAAAATAAACATACATGCTCTACGTATGTTTGAAAGTATTGTTCTTTCAAGCATATTTGACAGAACAACCTTTGGTGTGCTTTTTCAGCGACTAAAACCTTTGGAATTAAAATGTGCACATATATCTTAAATTTTTACAACTGTTGAACAAGGAAATTTAGTATAAATGTAAATTATGTTATGGAGTAAGGTGGGGCATTATTAAGTGCTGTAGAGATTAGTAGAATGTTACTATTATAGGACATCATGAAAATTATGGTTGAAATTTTAAACATATTCTTACTGGTTACGTAAACAATACTGCAACGGAGCTGTTTGCGTTAAACATGAAAATCTCACAACATTGTCTATATCCTAATGCATTCTTCAAATAATAGAATAAGATTCATTTAGTTTATTTTTTAACTAAACTTTAGTTTATTTTTTAACTTAGCAAAGTTAACGCATAGTTAACTCTGCTAAGAATAGTGTTAAAAGAGAGGAACAATAAGACGGGTTTCAGAGATAAACATACGGGAGTACTCTTAACATATATCATTTAGTGTTAATAATGCCGTCTAATTTTGAACATGAAAATAAATTGTTTTAAATCATCGCTATATACACTATATTTTTAATAAATGTAGGCATGTGTAGGATGTTCATAATACAGAGTTATCTGTTCAGAGCGGTGCACAGAGAAAACTACTGAGACAGAATTCTACCGAATTTGCAAAAAACCTTAATAAGAAAATGACATACAGTTTTAAGAAGGAAAAAATACTTCAAAATATTGCCACCCGGTGGCGTTTCATAAGGTTTTACTGCGAATAAAAGGGACAAATAAACATTCTCAAGTGAAGAAAACAAGGAAGAGATTATTAGGAAGATGTTTAATACCTCTTCACGTTATAAAATTTGCATATCAACGATAATGACATTCTAAAACGAGACCTGCTAGCAATTTTTTTCACTAATCTGTTTTTTTCACCCATATCTTTCTACAAGGGTCTCTGTTAAGATTTTTTGTAAATTTTTTAGCATTCTGACCAGTAGTTTTCGTTGTACACCACATTGATTATTAAACTTTAATTATATGAACAACCTCTATTTTAAAGTAAAATTTAAAGTTTAAAGGAAAATTCCACCAAATATAATTGCCCTTACCTAATCGATCTTTTATTCACTCATAAAAATAGCGCAAATCCAACATAAAAAAATTGCTCCTATTTCAAAAATATTAGGCCACCTCTTTTATCCCTTGCAGCATAAAACTTATTTCTTCTCGATAGTTTATCTCGCCGCTTAGAGAATCTAACTTAACCGATCTCATTCAAAACAGATTCGTTGCAAAAGCCCTATCAGCCTCTGCAGAAGTGCACCGTTAACCTGTCATCGAACAGTCTCTCTTCCTTTAATGGCCACGTCCGCCAGCTATAAAGCTCGAAACTGTTTCTACTGTAAATTCGATTCAAAGCCGAGCAGCATCCAGTCAAAACGCTGCTACTTAATGTGCGACGTTAAAACGAAGACGGCGTATTAAAGCAATACGACAGCTCTGCCGCAATTAAAGAATATGCCCCTGCGCCTTGGGCTGTTTGGTATTAGCTATTCCCGCTCGACAGAAATCCAAGATGGGAGCTAATCTGAGGTTTTCTGCACAATATCATATGCTATTTCCCCTCTCCCTTTCGTTCAGCTGGGCGCTCTCTCTGTGAATTGCCCTAGAGAAGGTCGTTTCCTTAGGAAACGGCTACGATGTCGAGCCAGAATGTGGAACCTAATTTGCTTCTTAAATTTGGGTTGAAATGTACTTTATTTTTAAAGAAGTTAGGAATGAGCTTATAGATAGGTTTGGTGATTACTTTAAGAAATTTTCCCAGACAGAGATTTTTTCATTTCGAGTCCAAATTATTATATAAATTTATATTAAAAAATAAATAAAATTTACAAAATTAATAAACAGCTAGTTGGAATATCAAAAATACAATTTTATGATAATGTATGTTATTTTTTGCGAAACATTTTGTTATATTACTATCGTTTAATACGATACTTTCATAAAGAATTGCATTATTTAGAGATGAGTTTATTTTACAAATAGAACACTTTCCGACATTCCACAAGATTTTAAACAATCCATTCAAAGATAATTCTACAGTTGCGTAAAAAACTTCAGCACTCATCAATAAAATAGTATCAGTTATATATTGAAAATATGAATGACTTTTCAACCCAAACAAAATTGTGATGAAGCCTGAAATAATCTCATATTTTGCACTCAAAGTAGTAAATCAGTATTTCAAATAAATAAAGGCAACACATTTAACACAGACATTTATACTTTTTTCTCTCTCTCTAAATTCTTTATAGGACAAAGTGCAGCATGTTTCCAAAAGATGACACGAGTCTGTTAAGAGATATCACCTTTTCTCAGCTTTCCTTGCACAATAAATTTGTTTAATTTTCTTCGAGAAACTAGAACAATCTAATTACAAAAAACATACATAGCCGCTGATAAAGTTCTCTAGAATAGTCCATATTCCTATAATTATACATCAGCTAGCGATAAAACTCTATTTATTCGCATCAAATGCAAACGCGCATAGTGGTTGCTAGACGGCTGGTTGAGACTCAGTGGTTGAGAATCATTCCCATTATCATATGCTATTAACCTTTTCGTTTGGTCTTATATTTGTTCTGTAAATGACGGGGAAAGTTCACTTTCCAAAGTAAAGATAAGACGTGAGTTGTATTTTCACAGGAGTAATGTAAATAAAGAGGCATATTTACGGACGGTCATAAGACTTTATTTTTCAGTAAGTTGGGCTGCAGTTACGTGTAATTTACACCCACTGAAAAAAATTTCAAAAATGATTGAAATTTCCTGTTTGAATAATGTAAGAAATTGATTATCTTTTTCAGAAAATCATGCAGCTCGGAATAAATATTAGAAGTTTTATTATATACAGCATAATCTGCTAAGTTTTATGGAGATTTTATTGAGTTGTATCTGAAATTGACATGTACATTTTTTTCGAATAGGAAAACTAATTTTTATCATCGTTTATGCACATGAGATGAACTGTACTAATAGAAAATTTGTATCGGAAGCTAATTAAATGTTGCAAAGAAAAATGTATAATGAATTTTATATATATATATTCTGACAAATTATTGTGTGAAAAGTAAGACAGTGTGTACATTTTCTCGTATTCAAAATATAACTAAGATAACGAAAATTTTAAAAACATTATAAGACACACACGCGCGCATATAGATATTATTTTAAACTAGATATTTTTATATAATAGCATTTTTTTGCTTTAAAAATATGTTTTTCTCGTTAATATTTTAAAATTATTAAAAGATTAGCTTTACAATTACTAACCATAAAATAACTTCAAGCACACACACACACATGTAGCACGTCTCTTGTAATACCTATCAAAATCAGATATGAAAACCGAAACCAACCATCTATTACAGCCATTAATTAACACCATACAAAATTAATGAGTTTGTTTAAATTTAGATCAAAAATTAATTAAATGTTAAAACTTAATTAAAATATTCAAAGCTGTAAAATGAAGAGTTATTATACGGATCGCTTTTTTTTTTTTTTCCTTCTCTCCTTTAGTTTCGATGTTCAGACTTTCTATAAATATGTAATTTACAAATAATGAAACACTTTGAACATGATTAATAGTCAGAAAACTCAATTAAGGAAAAATAATTTATTGCATGAGAAAAATGCCATTTTTTTTACTCCATTAAATAAACTTTTTTGTGAAAGGTTGATTGTTAATTAAAATTCGTGAAAGCATATGAAAAAGGTTCCGCTTCACCAATTTCCGAGAAAACTAAATGCTTAAGAAATCTTACAATCATTTTTTTCTTTTTTATGTGTGTGCTTAAGCCTAAAAATCCTTTAAATCATTGCGATTAGCCTCTACATTTTAAAAATCGACGTTTTTATTAAACATTAATAAAATATCATAAATATACAGGGTGTGCTAAGAAGACCGCATAGACTATGCACAACCAGATACCTTGCTTATAGATCATAAAAAAAGAGCCAAATAACTATGCATTTTTTTTTATGAGAAATATTCTAAAATAAATGAATAAATGAATAAAAAGGTAAATAAATAAATAATAATAAATAAAGCGCTGTGTGTGAAATTTTCTTAATATTTATGTTAATAGATTTATAGACTGATTAGTTTGAAAATAAGAGCGTAATACATTGTTTATTTTGCTTCTTCATAAGTTGCGATTTTGTTTAGTACTAATTATGAAATGTTTACAAAAAAGCTCCAAAGCCCACATTTTTTAATTTTTTATATTTTCTTATTATTTGTTTATTTATTTATTTATTTATTTATTTTTTACGCTTTGGCGTAAAGTTGCATTATTTCGTTTTGCTGAAACTTCCTTCCCCTACTCTCAAAATCATAAACAGTAATGATAAACAGTGATCTACCTCACTGTTTATAGTTTGTTTGCAGCTCAGTATACGTGTCAAAGTTCCCACAACCAATAACTTTGCACACATTCTTAAGTTTATTGTATTTTATAAATATTGAGATGATGGAAACTTCTTCGAAGTAGTTTTCTTTATATTATTACGCAAAAACTCAATTAGATAAGAAATGTCATTTAATTTAGGGATGGACGCGAGACGAAAAATTGGTGTCTCGCGTCTCGCAAAACAGCCGAAAAGCTTGTCTCGTCTCGCAAAAACCCTATATCATAATGTTAAAAATGTTTGTCTCGTCTCGCAAAAAAGCTGTAAATCTCTGTCTCGTCTCGCAAAAAGTCGTCTCGCGTCCATCCCTAATTTAATTATTGTTGATTCAATATTAAAATTTTAAATAAAAGCTTTAACTTGCGATTATTTAACTTTCATTGACTAATATATCATCGTATTATTTATTTTTATAGTTGGTCCAAAGATTAAGTCATTTTCCTTTCCGAATGACCTTGAAGAGGGAATGAGATCTGTCGCAATTTGCGCTGTGTTGTCTGGAGACCCTCCAATCACGATAAAGTGGCTGAAAGATGGAGCCGAAATCACGCCGGAACTACAGTCCAGAACGGAAATGATCGACGACTACACCTCTTTCCTCACGTTCACTTCCGTTGGCCCCCATCACAATGGTAATTACACCTGCGTTGCAAAGAACCCGGCCACAACAGTCAATCACACTGCATTGATGGTTGTCAATGGTAAGTCAGGCGTGGTCATTTTCAATAGTGCAATGAATGGACTAAGTATATAACGTTTGACAACAGCATTAAGTGCAGACACATTGTTCGATGTGCGAGGTTGTGCCTGGATATCGGTAGGCAAGCTGTTCTTTGAAAAGGGTTTGGAAGATTTCCGTGGAATTTAAGTTAAATCCCATTATTTTGGTTTGCCTAAATAATGGAATTTTTCTTTAGTTTCAGTTAGTTTCAGTTAATGTGTATTCCTGAAATTCTAGTAGAAGCAAATGAAGCTTTGAAACATGTTTGTATTACACAACTGAGAATGGAAAACTTGCACGAGACTGTCTTCGGACAGTCTTCTGATTTGTACAGTAATTCGCTCCGTGATCCATTGCTTAGGTTCCGTGACCAACTGCACTGGTTTAAATGAATGCAGTAGCTTTATTTTTGCCAGTGTTTTTCAGTTATATCATATTATCGTGAAGTATTCATGACATTTACAAGCATTTCCCAAGTAAGGAATTAGCGATTAGTTTAACTTGCAAAAGCGAAAGGGGGATTGGATGATACATCACAATAGAAAAACTGACAAACAAAAGAGAACCGAAGACGAAGTTAACCTTTTCAAGAGAGGAATAATTTTGAGCTATTGACGAATGCTATTTTTCTGTCCCTATTTTCAACTGAAATCTCCCTTATACAACAATCGGTAACTGTAAAAGAACTTAAAAAATGAAAAATTGGATCATTTTCGATACGGAGTTTTAGCAAAGCTGGCACAGCAAGTTACCTTCTTAATAAGAGGGTTTCACTGTTCACCTACTAGGGAAGGTAGTCATATCAACCATCCTAACCTGAGTTGAAGATAGTGGTTTCGTTTATTTATCTTCCCAGACAATCAAGAAAATGTCTCTTATCTTTAATTGCCTAAAATTTAACTCTAATTCAGCACTGCCTAGAGTATATTACGTAAAAGTCAATTAGAACAACTTTAAATAATTAGAAAACTAAAAAAAACCACTATATTCAACTCAGGTTAGGACACTAGATGGATGAGATGACTACCTTCCCTAGTAGGTAAATCTTGGACAGTGAAAGCCTCTTATGGAAAATGATTTCATCACTTCATCATCAAAGAAATAAAACACCTTGAAACTATCAGCAATGCTGGAAAACTGTAGCAGATTGGGAATGAAGGTTTTTGTTTCACAATTTTAACTCTCAACAATATTTCTGTTAAATTAAAATGTCACTTTTTGCCGGCACTGCAGCTAACTCATACATCGTTACAAGGATTCCATACATTCTTTCTTTTATCTTGACTGTTAAAGGAAGTTTTAGTAAATTTATAACAGAAATACAATGAGATATACAAATACAGGGTGATTTCAGATGATTATGAAAACTTTGAATAGTTGCATTTAAAAGATCTCAGAAGATAATTCATTTCCGGAAAAAGAAATGCAAAGTAACTATGTAACTGTGTTAGAAGCATAGGTTCATAAATTTTCATCGTGACCATTAGCAGAAACGGTCACAAAATCTCTGTGGTGAATTTGTTATTCTTTTTTTGTCAGTATGTCTGGTACTGTATCTTCTACATCTGATCATAGACTCTTTTTTCAGTTGAAGCTGGAAGAGGAGAGAAAAAATACTTTTTTCTAGTGAAAATTATCGCAAGCAGTTAAGTCAGAGCTTTTTGCAGGCCAGTGATGAAAGTCTTCATTCCAACTCTCGAAAGAAAAAGGGCAAGAAAGAACGAATGTAAAATTGAAAAAAAAAATGAAATGCCATATTTTCTAACTGAAAACGATGTTTTAAATGGAACGCTGAGTTCTTCTGTTTAGCATATATGAATTTTAAGCTAATCATTTGCTATCATCCTGTATATTAAACAAAGAAGCTATTTCTTAAGCTTTCGACAAAAGTTAGAAATATTAGTACAACAAATGTAGTATACGAGTAAGCACTTCATAATTTTTAGTGCACATGAAAATGAAAGTGTTTAATTATTGAAATTAGTTATAAATGTTAGAACCTATTTTGAAACTTCTTGTAATGTAAGTACGTACAGCCAATTCCGCTTAATGAAATAGAAATTTTTCTGTGAAAATATATTCTGATAAGCGAGACATTCTATTATCCAGTATTACATTAACTAATTACTGTGGTTTGATACAGTGAAAATTTATGACATTAAGCGGAATAATTTTTTGCCCATATTCCTTTAAGCAGGTTCATTTACAATTCATAGCAGATTTGAATCATCACATCTTAAATATAAATACTTAAGAAAGATACAAAGGATTAAAAAAGATTTATAAAGATTTTAAGATTGGATTAATAAAGATTTTAAGATTTAAAAAAATAAAAAGTTTTTTTTTTTTTTTTTTAATCTGAAGCACTTCAATTTTAACTGGAATACAAATTTTTCGTGTTAAAAATTTTCTAATGATTTAAGACTTACAATACCAGTCGATGCAGCACTTGACACGTTTCAAATAACAGATTTCTACACAGATATCCCCCTTGACACATTACCGTATCATACTTTTTATATATCCCCTACTCATCATATTTTCAATTTTCTTGCTATTGTATTTATTCATTTTTTTTCTTATTTTTCTTACATTTATCTTTAGTCCCTCCTTACTGGATATCCCAGCCAAGTGACCGATCAGCTGTTATGGGGGAGAGCTTGACCGTAGATTGCCAGGCAAATGGATTTCCCGTGCCACAAGTTAGGTGGAAAAAAGACTACGGTAGGTTTATGTTGCGAAGAAATTTACTACAGTTCATGAGAAAATACACATATTTCTAATCGAAGAAAATGTTTTCGATTAGAAATATGTATTTCTTATTTTTTAAACATAATTAAATGATTTAGATTAAAAATATTTTTTAAATCTTAAACAAGCTGAATTATTCTAATAGTTCCAGTTATAAATCTGCTTAAAAAATTTCTTTTAAATTTTGAAATTGATTTGTAACCCACAATATACAGTAACTTCTTATAAAATAATCAAATTTTTGGTAAATCATTCATCATACTAAAATTAATGTGTAAATCAATAGTACGAAATAGTTTCATTAATCTAGTAGTAGTATTAGTTATAAAATTGTAGTAATTATTCTTTATACTGAAACTAATTTACAACACTAGTACTAAAATATTTCAGACATTTGGTAATGCTCGGAATAAAATTATTGTCTTTAAATTAAATAAATAGCTTTACTACATTTTTTACAGCTTTGCTACACACCGTGCAGCATACTTTCTGCTTATTTATTTCAAATTATATTATCGTAAATTTGCACTATATTTTGTTTCTTTGCAGCTTAAAATATGTATATGGGAAATACGATGCTTAAAAAATCTTATTTTTCTGTAACCATAGGTAAAGTTTGTCAGAATGTTATATACATTTATATTTTTTGCCACGATATACTTCGTTTTACCATAAAAAATATTTGAAAAAATATTAAAAGCAACAGCAATAAAAAATGTATCAAATAAAATTTCAGTTTCACTACACATTGCTAAAACTTTTCTATAGTTTTTAGGTAAACGAATTTTGGAAAAGTATCATTTTTCATTTTAATCTTAAGAAAAACTCATTTTAATTACTTTTAAGTTCTTAATTAATTTATAACATTTTATGTTGTTAATATGATTTTTAAAATAAGTCTTTATTTATATTTTGTGTTTTCTTTTATTATTAAATATCTAAACATTTTTTAAAGTTATTATTTTATATCTCAGTTTCTCCTTGTATAATTTGAATAATAAAAATTTTGTGTTTTTCATCCCTTTGTTTTGTTTATTTATTTAAAAAATGAGCACAACATTTTATCTCATTCTTTATTCATATTAAAAAGAAAATGTTTTTTTTTTCGATGAAATTCCTAAATAGAATAAGAAAAATAAGAAAATAAAACTTTTTTAATAGTTTTCTATTACATTCATCGGCTGTAAGTGGTAATTTATTATTTTTATTCAAAGCAACATCCCTGGCTTTCTGACATTCTTTTCACATTTTAGAAAGTTTCATAAACGTATTAATTACAATATGTTCGATTTTTATGTAGCAAAAAGTTAGAAAAATTGACATTTTATATAATTGCAGTTTAACTGCTTGATAAAGACGTCACTTGAGTGATACGATTAAACAAAATGCAGTTGTTTGATCATAACTAAATCAGGTTGCCCCACAAATGACAACAATTAAATTCAAGTATTTCAAAGTTTTCCGCTGTAATTTACGGTATTCGGTAATTTTTATATATTTAATTTAAATATAAATTTTCTATAAAGAAAAACTTTTATTATACATAAGCGTAGATATAAGATATACAAAATTTCACATGAGTGGCGTAACAATATTCAATTTTTTTATGTAACACGGTATTTGTAAATAACTGCGGTGTGAATCAGATCAGGAATATTTAATATACTACTCGCTAAAAGATGTACGAAACGGTACATTGATATTAGATCCACGGATCTTAGATTGTTGCTATACCATGCCTAAAACTAATATTAAAGGCAAAGAAATGTGCTACGGTATACTAAATAGACGTAAATTTTCTATTTTCATTGATTATTTGAAACTGGAAGTCCGTTGTGTAGGCAAATAAAACGAGCGCTACAAAAAACATTTGACGAAATTATGTCTACTCTCAATAAATTTAATATTCTTCCTCCTAAAATAAATAACTTCATATTATATTTTTTATTATATACCTAAATCAAATTTCATGCTCTTCTGGAAACGCGCGGAAGTTTTTGCTTTCGAAAGATTTCGTTTTGTGTAAACAACCTTTCTTATATCCATGCACACGGTTTATTTGTGAAAAAAAAATTTAAATTATGTAATCTAGAGAAACTATTTTAAACGAATTAGTACCACTTTTTCCTTTCAAAGCTTGATGACCTGATGAATTTGACGTCATATCGATTACAACAGCTCATATTTTGTCACGCAAATGATTTTTTTTAACTCGGAAATAAAATGAAGTTGAAAATAGACAAAAAATCGCTTAAAAATGAGGGAACTGGCGGAATTTCCGATTTTTAAAGTAGCACAGTAGTTGGTTTTTTTTTTTTTTTTCTAATAGTTTTATACATGAGTGAGTCATGGATCAGCGTAATTATATAGATACGGGATGTTTGCTTAAATTGTTGAAACATTTTTCTTTTGATGAAAAAGAAGAGATGCGGCTACCTGTAATGCGACAGTCCAGAACTTCCTTAATAATGTCTCTAAAAAACTTGTTACTTATCATCTGTCATGCATTCCTCAATTCTGTCGTCAAATAGCTACAAAGCTTAAACAATCTAACGCATAATTTAAACGCACAATATACAGAGAGCCTCAAAAAGGTCATTGCCAAGCTTAATATGCTGGTCTCTCATAGCATGACAAATCAGATTTACATAGGAACTTTGTGCCCGGAAATTCAAACGGTGACCACTAGAGGGCGACTTTATGAGAAACTAAAGAGCAAGATCATTTCAGCTGAGGACATTGCCGGAGAAGTATGAATCGGTTTACTAACTCAGAGTTGACGGATATACATTACGTGTATGGTGTTGCGGATAGGAATGGATGAGCGGTGAGAATAATCGAATGTACCCTAAGCATCTCCCAAACAGGCGTCAGCCAAGTTGTGCTTTGTTTGGACAGTTCTGTCCGTCTGTCTGTGTTTCTCATAGATTATAGGTGCTTAGGCACTTCTGCTTTTACACCATTTTGTACCAACCCCAACCCCAAATCCAGATTAGATCGATAGCGGTAGTACTGCCAAGGGTATTAAGTTCTACCACAAACTCCCGAAAAGTTCACTTCTACTTCGTCCGGAAGCCGATAGATGGAAGCACTAGCGATCTTTTTGGACAATTGCATCGCAGATTGCGTGCGGCAGAACCTTTTCAATTGAGTAGTCATGTCGTTCGAGAACGTGCTCATACCTAACGTAGAAGAAGCTGTGTTACGGGAATTCAAAAGTAACGCGTAAAAAAGTGTTAGAGCAAGCGTAGGCATCTTGGGTATAAATCACTCCACCACTATGCGCATACTGCACAAGAACATGCTGCGCCACATCCAAAGATTCAAGGCATTGTGCGGTACCGATTATCACAAACGTATTGCACTCGCACGCTGGTATTTGCAAAAACGGGTTGCAAAGCTGTATTTTTCAGCATTTATTTTGTTTACCGTTAAATCATCTTTATATGGCACGTTGTCCTGAACCTGCATAACACGCACGTGTGGGCGAATGGAAACCCAAGATGTATACATAACTATGCAAGTCAAAAGCGTTTGGTGTGGTATTACCGATGGCGTGTTGACTGGCTCTTGTGTACTACCTAAGAACCTTGAAGGGAATACCTATTACACATTTTTAGAAAATATGTTGTTGGATCTAATGATTCACATCCCAGCATCTGCACTCCGAAATATAACGTTTCCATAAAATATGGAAATTATTCGTGTAAAAATAAGGTGCTGCTTGCGTTCCGATTACATAAAAACGTAAACATTTGTTTTAAAGGAGGAAACGGGTACGTCCATTAGTTGTTGGAGTCGGCAGTAAGACATGTGCTTGCCGAATTACTTCGAAATGATTTGTTCTTAGATGTTCCAGCGAATTTCTAGTTCAGGAATATTATATTTACAAATACAATCACAAAATTCAGAAGGATACTATCAAATCAATTGAACTAAGAATTCGATGAACACGAGGATAGACGTGCATTCACTCCGCTCACTCGGTTCCCTCCTCCACCGTTTCATTTGGGTTCACCTTTACTGGCAGCTTGCCAATTTTCCAAGCTAATCACAGTCAGACATAAATGTATACAGAGACGAATTTCTCTGAGAGTGTATCGCGGGATTGCAGAGGTGGACTAGTCGTATTGCCACTGAGATCCCCCACCGTCAGTTCCCTGGATGTACCTACTTGTAGGGATACAGGAACTCCACGGTGTACGAACGACCACAACATCGGACATGGATATCATCGACAGGAAGTGGGGACACGCGTCCGTGACACACCTGCCCATCTTGAAAGGGTCCGTGAATTGATCCGTCGTCATTGTTATGCATTGAATTGTGATGAAAGGTACACTGCAAATAATAAAAGTGTAAGTGTACACCAAAAATGGTGGCAACTACTTTACACCAAAATTGGTGTACTTGAATATTTGGTGTAAGAAAACACCACTCATAATTTTCTGTGTAATGAAACACCAAATATGGGTCTTGGTGTTTCATTACACCGCACATATTAAATTACACCAATTTTGGTGTAAAATAGTTGCCACCATTTTTGGTGTACACTTACACCATTAATTTTTACAGTTTACTGCTTAAAATAACAAAATAGCTGCCACATCAATGTAAGGATAGGCCGAATCTAATTCAAAGATAGAAAAAAAAGTAATCTCTGTTAAGGTTATTGATCACTTTCTGAAAGGATATCACCAGAAACGATATCACCAGAATATTGTAAATAAATAAATAATAAAATATTTAAGTAAAATATTAATAATAATAATAACAATAGTGATTTTATCGTAAAACAAGATAAATTACATGAAAAGTAATATATTCCATAACTTTTAAAAAAGTAATATTTAAGATCTTTCCTTAGGGAATGGAATACCCATAATCATCAATGTTTATTAAAATACACAGAAAAATTGAAAAATCATCACATTTATTTCGGAAAAATAATATTTTAGAAATACAGCAATAAAATACAGTTGGTAATACATATAATAAGAGCTCTAAACGAAAACAATTAAATACTAAGATACTTTGACTACCTCTTCATTAATGCCCTTATTTGGGAAAAATAAAAATTTCAGAAATATAGCATTTAAGTACAGTTGGTAATACATATGATAAGAGCTCTAAACAAAAACAATTAAATACAAAGGCAGTATCACTGCCTCTTATTTATCTTTTTTTAAAGTGAATTTTTACAAGTTTGGTTATTCTAAATCGCATAGAGGAAAAAAAAAATTAAATTTTAATATTAAAGATTATTATTTTTTTAATACGGACAACACATTAACTGAACAACACTACGCAATAATGCAAAGTGATTTTGTCTTTTCTTTGTTTATAGTCATTGAGTGATTTGGAAAAAAACGCATTAAGCTTCGAACAGTTAACAAATATTTCTGAATAAAAAGATACATTACGTATGACCAATTATTAATTTTAGAAATTTAAATGCCATGTGCAATTTTCCTCAGAATTCACCTATTCTGATTCTAATAATTAATGAGAATCTTGATTTAATGATAATAATGGCAAAGACAATATAAATATTGTTTCCTATTTTCCTTGACCTTTTATGAAATTTTTTTGCTGTTTAGCACATATACTAATTAATAAAATTACAAACTTTTAATTCTAAGTTATTTAAAGTAAGTCATGTTGAATAATAAAGCAGTAAAAAGTGATATTTTTAATCTATATTAATTTAAGTAGTCATAATAGAGCAGTTTTTTTTTTTTCAAAATTTTCTTATCAGCTCTATCTTCTTAATCAGCATCAAAGAACCATGAATTTTCACAAAAATATTTATCACAATTTAATTTTCTGTGCAGAATTACATCTTTTAAGCACTAAATTAAAAAAATTAATAGTAATTCTTGAAGAAAAAAAAACTTTAATTTCCGAAATCCGTAATTTACTGCAACATGCTTTCAATGCTATAGTACAATTGAATACTGAGGCATATATACAAGAAATGGATAGTTAGCAATTATTTATATCATAAACTAAACTGAGAATTGATACGTACCTATAAATTAATTCAATAGGTATTAAATCTTCCACAGAACAATACAATAGTAGAATAAAATACTGCCAGCCACAGGATCGTCCGTTATAAACACGGTCATCAACAAACAAACACTTTCGATTTTCAATTCGATGATGCCAACAGACTGAACTGAAACTTACTGAACACTAAAATTGGTGTAAGAAAATTCACAATTGGTGTTAAGTAAGTGTATCACAGATTCGCAGAGCTCAAGATTACACCAATATTGGTGTTTGACATCACTAAAAGTGCATATTAACCCTTGTTAACCCGAAATAAAGCGCTTGTTCACCCGATTTCGGGAGTGACATTACACCAAATGCAGTATAGCAAAACACCACAGTTTTTACAGTGTCGGAATTTTGATCATCTTTTAACCATGTTTTTTAATAACCGTAATTTAACCATGTACTTTAATAAAGTCACACAAATAAACAAGTGATTTAATAAAAATTTCGCATCTTTGACATAATTTCTCTGGTCACTTATACGCTTGCGAACATTGTCCTCTAGAGGTCGCCGATGGTATTTTCGGACGCCATTCCTGGGTAAATCTTGCTTTTCATGGCATGACAGACCAGCATCTGAAGAACAGAAACGACCTTTTGAGACATCTTTAGATACACAGCGATTCCTCGATATATATAGAATTTCACTTTCCATGGATTTGCGGGTCATGATCGAGGTTTTTATGTCATATTTGCCATTCATGATATCCTTACTTATCACACCCATATGACTTTACGCTTGTGCACTGTTACTTATGGTAAACTTCTCTAGCTGTATATGTTGCGATCTGTATTAATAATGAAAAGGGTACGATTGCAAGGAAGGCTTATAAAGATTATTTAACAAGAAATAAAATAAACACGGCTGCTTGAACATCAAGAATTACTGTAATTATGTCCACGGTGTTACTGTAATTACGAACATTTATGCATACAGATCTACAATAAGTATCCATGTAATAAGTATCCTAATTATACAAACTACTTTTACATATTGATCAGTATCCCCCCCCCCTTGGTCGTATGTTATCTTGACGTTTATTTTCCTTCAAAAGGTGTGAAAGCTGGAAATCGTTTTGATCCTTTTAGTAAGCATCTTAGTGAAGATATTTCAAGTTTGTTGCATTTTTTCAAGTGAACTTCCAACGTAACACTACAAAAACTTCGAAAATGTTTCAGTTTTTTCCTCAAATAACTCAAAATCTATCAGTTTAACGAAAAAAAAAATGTTTGATTAAAAAATTTTATGGCGCAGATTTTTTCGTCTGCGCAGTGCCTCGTGCACCGTGCATAAGTGAAAAAAATACACAAAAAGGACAGGATCATTTTGAGAAAAACTGAAAAAATGTTCAAAGTCTTCGAAGTTTTAGAGGTTCCACGTGAAAAGCTCACTCTGAAAAAAATGGAACTAACTTCAAATCCCTCCCATAGGATGCAAATTGAAGATATTGACACGATTTCCAGCTTTCCGGGAATTATTTGCGAGGCAAAATCCTAATAATACTTACTGGACTAATAACACCGGTCAACACGATTTTTGGGTCTGACTTCTACATGTTAAATTTTAGTTTCTCCTACGCCAAAACTAAAGAATTTTTTTTATTTAGATATTTTTTTTAAATGAAAGTTTGCTTTTGTAGAAATTAAAGCAATTTTTCAATATTTGGGCAAAAATTACTACTTTTTATGGATTTCTTTTATAATTCCACTCTAAATTATGATCAGAAAAGTTTTTGCTGGATATAAAAGTCTTTTGTATTCAAGATTTGTGAAAAACAATAACATATAAATGTAAAATAATAAGAAATGAATGTCTAAAAGTGACTATTTTTCGTATTTCTTTTATGTTCGTATGAGCAAATAATAATACAAACAAATAATACTACAAATATTACTACAAGCAATGCTACAGAGTTACAAATAATAATACAGTTTACTTTCGGGTTAATCAAAGTGCTGCCATCTTTCGTTTATGAAATAAATTATACTTATCGACGAAAATCAGACAAAAGCAAACTTTAAGAACTAAAAATGAAAATTTAAGTGTTTTTCAATGTCTAGAATCAGAATTTAAGCATGAGAACAGACCCCTCCCCAATTTTTTCTTTTTTTTTTCTTGTTGGCCGGTGTAATGGATGTTATCTGGGCGTATTGTATCGTAGCTTTCTGAAATTGTAACTTTCGTCACAGTATGGAATCCTCAGCTCTTAAATTATTTCTGTTTTATCTCTATTTTGTATTGATAGGGAATCAGACTTTAATTTTGTTAAATCCAATATATAAATTTCAGAAAATTTAATCCTCATTCACAACATAAACATTTTTTTTTTTAATCAAAGATCTTTGCTCTTGTCAATACAGACAGAACTAATGCATATTTTTGGCACTCTGCGTATGCTGTTTGATTTTATTTTTTTTTCGTTTCTAGGCCCATAAAATTGGCCATTACTTCTATTCCAATAGAAAATACTTTGGGGTGTACTATAGCATGCGGCATCATTGACCTCAGTATACAATGTGGCCTATTCAGATTACCGTTACTTGCATTAAATGGCGTAGAACAAATTCGACGACTTTGATACTTTAGAGGTGTGAGCTGTGAGTGTCGATAGCTAATGGGGCAGAAAATTCGATATATATGCCTATATATTAAGATTGTATTCCGACTAAACATAAGGAAAAAATATAAGTAGACGAAATATTATTGCTTACTGTATATTGAGCAACTTGCTTTCTTCGCTTCTATTTAAAATTTTGCTGAAAATTTAAATGAAATATGTACATAAAAGTTAAAATAGTTTACAGCATAATAACAAATCTTACGAAAGTACTATCAAAAACAGTTGAAATCTCATGAAAAGCGGTTCATTGTTAATATTTTTAACACTAAAAATAATATATTTTAAGTATATTCTTAGGGCTAAATATAACATGCTTTACTTTATCATTCTTTCAATACTTTGCAACAAAACTGAAAAGTTATTTCGCTTTGTTTCTTTATACTTCTATTTGTCTGTACTCAACGTACCGAAAATGTATCGATGCATTAGCAGTTTAGTTATGCTATTTTCATGTTATGAGCAGCTTTAAGGAAAACTGTTTTCTCGGTCTTGGTTTGTCATGCAGCAAAATTATATAGATAATTTATTTACAAAAAATGTATACTTAGATTGACTAGCTATAAAATTTGCATAAGGGACCATCTTTATACATAATTCTGATTCAACTACGTCTTTTTAAACAGCAACACTTTATTTTGACTTAAATGAAAGAAAGCATATAAATTACCTAAACATCATTTTTCACTAATTCTGTGGGGATATTTTTGGAGTTGCAGCGAATTATTTATTGCTATATTTTAAGGGGGTATATTCAAAGTATGAATGTTGATTTGAAGATGTGCAATTTTTTCCAGAATAAAAATTTCATTGAAGGGAATTAAATTACGTAATATTTATGTTTACTAGGAAGATAATTTTTATAGACATTTATTTTCAACGTGAATGTAAAAGATAATGTCATTCAGTATTTCGTTAAATTTAACACTTGAAGTTTCATGTTTAAACTTTTAAAATTACAAGGGTAATGCATTATACAGTATTATATAATACAACTGGTAAATGGTAATATACAGGTAGGAAATATTTAAACAGTTAGAGGGATGGTTTTATGTGTCTAAATTAGCTGCGCATGTATTATTAAAACTCGCACTTACTTACGTGACGAATTTTTGAAAGCATCCCTCGCGAGAGAATTCAAGAGAGTTCAACTTCAAGACTTCTAGTTAACTTCAAGGCACTGTCAAGATATTGTAATTAATAAAGGATTGGTACATGTAACATCGTTGTACGACGAAAGACAACGACCGAATAAAGAGAAAATGGTTCTTTTTTTCCGTAACTGTAACTTATTGAAAATGCAGCATGTGTATAATATATTAATATATGTAGCATTTATAATTTTCTACTCAAGCAGTCGAAATTATTCTTTTGCATTACGCTCCAAAGGCAGTCATTGTTTAAAGCTTGTTCTAGAGACATTCATTTATTTAAAATAAACCAAAATTAATGTATTTTATTAATATTTGAAATATATTTCACCATTGAAAATAACTTAGCATTTATAAATCTTCTGCAAGATTGTCTTGCAGAATTCGAATACGTTAAGCAATTTAGAGACACTGTTACATTTCAACCATAGTACAAAAAATAAGTACACGTTTATAAAAGCTTAATCTTGATGTAAAAGTATGTGAATAGAATCTATAGGGTTTCTCAAATTACATTTAAAGTGAATGCAGCCTTTCGGAGGCTATATCGAAATATTTCGCCAAATGGTCACAAAGTTTGGCATTTTCAAAGACATATTGTCAAACTTAGGTATCAAATATGCCCCTTAAACCGGTTATTGCTTGATGATATCATGCTAATGTTACACGATTAACCTAATATGACCAGAGCAGTCATGAGCCGTCAAGAGGCGGAACTGGGGCGGGGCAAAGCTTTACGTGGTGGACCATCAGAGATTATCAAAAGATCTTCAGCCTTCCAGGTTTTGGCTGGTTTCTGTCAAGTACCATCTTTCGGCTGTTTGGAGAAAAAAAATTATGAAAATCACTTTAATAGTTTAAAAGATAATTCAGAGTAATTAAGCTGAAGAAATCTAAGGTCCTTAGGAGCAAAAAAATGAGGCTGTTCATTTTAAGGGTATCCCTGAATCACTACTAATTTTCCCTTGAGACTGCAGCAGATAATCTAGACACAGAATAATTTCATCAGATAAAGTGGTCATGCTGCCCATGCATAAAGAAGTATAAGTTAGTAAAAGAAATTTTTAACCAAAATGGATTTTAGAAAAAACCAGTACTTCCTTTATACAAGTGTAAACGTTCTTGATAAACGGGAGTCTTAACTTTGATTGATCGTTGATTCGTACTTTGTCAACGAATGAATACGGAATTTTCATTACTTTAAACTTACAAAGTAAGTATTTTAAGGACGTGAATACTAAACCTAATATACAGCCCATAAAGAAGAAATTTTTAATTAAACCTTTATACGAATTCGGGAGATTATATGCAGATGTAAATATAACATTAGCTAAGAAAAATAACCAATGGTGCGTAAGCACCGCATTTGCGATTAAAAAGAAGACATTAAACGGTTTTATTCTCTATTTATTTTTTAAAAGATATTTAAAACAAGAGAACGTACGGATTCGCAGACTGGATGAATTTTGAAGTGGACTGAGACAAAACACAATTTTATTCAACACTTTCTACCTACAGTTCACGCAGCATGATCCGCCATAATCTTAATAACTCTCTCAACACATTATTTCCGTATTTCACGTACTTCCGTTATCTACCAACTCACGAACGAAAATAATAATATACTTATATAATACACTAACGCATGCGGTACCAATATCGACGGTATTTCCACGCTGCCAATGGCAACAGTTATATGTAAGCATTGGAGCAATAACAATAACACATGTGCAAAAAACCATCAACAGTTCAATGACGCCGAATGGAGCAATGTAATGCAGTAGATAGATTACAAAATAACAATAATGGATACACAAAATCTACTTTTATAGTACTCTAACGTATGCGGTACCAGTATCGACGCTATTTCCACGCTGAGACAGCAACAGCTAGATGTAAACATTAGTGCAATAAGAATGACACATGTGCAATCTATCTTCTACTTATATAATACGCTAACGTATGCGGTATCAATATCGACGATATTCCCACGCTGCGAACGCCAGCAGTTAGTGGAAACATTAGTGCAATAACAATAACGCAAACATCCAAATTAACTGTTCAATGACGTCAAATGG
Organism: Cheiracanthium punctorium; assembly: GCA_038373885.1. Classification (NCBI taxonomy): domain Eukaryota; kingdom Metazoa; phylum Arthropoda; class Arachnida; order Araneae; family Cheiracanthiidae; genus Cheiracanthium; species Cheiracanthium punctorium. Next base: position 432,963 of record JAWZYV010002418.1, read on the forward strand.
TGCAAGCATATGCCATGCAGTAGCTTGATTACAAATCTAACGATAATGGATACACAAAAATACAAGATCTTTCGGACTTTTTCACAGCTTTAAAATATCGAATTTCTTACTCGGTGCATTCATCGCCCATCTAAAAAATGTCCCCATGCATTGGGCTACAGCACATTTTAGCCATTTGCTATTTCAACATCGGCTTTTATGATGACACATAAAATGTGCAGCAATCCCAACCTAAATAAATTGAATGACAAATACTGCTAAAACAAAGAAACATGATTTTCATTGGGGAGGGGGGGGGTGAAATGGGTCGAGGTATGGGACGGTGAAGCTTGCCGCCTTGGTGGCTAGTAACTTAAAATTTTCGAAGATTTGTTTGCACTCAGTAACTTTTTGAAATATCGAGAAGCTACTAGAAGAACAAAAAACAACGCTGAATCTATCGCCTGCTTTGGCACTAAATATTGCTTGTTAAAAATCTCTCCAAGAAATCGGAATCATCATTATTTACAAGGTTTCTAACATGATGAAATCTGGAGGTCTTCTACACGTAGAATAGAGGCGGTGTTAAGCAGCAGAAGAAATATAAGTTTCAAGTGACCTTTCTGGTTGGTAACAATAAAATAAATGAGGAAAACAGAGCTAATATAAATTTAGTCCAATGAAGAAATATCCGTATGCAACGATTAAATAATTTTCTAATTTTCAAAGTAAAGTGCATGACATTGAAAAATTAAGGTAAAAGAGCCAAAATTGAAGACCAAAAATAAAAGCCAATTGGTGAGTTTGAAACAGAAATTTTAAATATGTTAAGGCTACTAACCGAAAAAGGAAAATGGAATTTTGGAACACAAAACGTCTAAAGTCAATGTTTAATAAAAACTCCATTACTTGAGTAACAGAGAACAAATATTTTGTAAACTCATGTAATTAAATAAAGGAGGAGAAATACAAAAAGATATAATGTTCATTTTTAACCACTAAATTTAAGATATGGTTGGAAAGTAATCAATCTGAAATGAATTTGAAATTTGTGATCTGCATCACACAGCCCTGGTACTGAAATTGAAAATATGATACTTTACAAAGGGACAAGGATACTTTTATAGGAAACATAAGTCATTCTGATGGGAACTATATATAACACAGAAAAATACTTAAAATTATTTATACAAGAATATTCACGTTTTTTATAATAAAGTTATCTTTTAAGACACATTAATTTAAAATCCATTTCAACAAACTTTAATATCATGCGGTATTACAATCGAAACACAAGAATTTTTAGGGGTTTGTATACATGCAATAAATCTATAAAAATATGGAGTAACTCCACTCGACTTTCCGAATACTTGATTTTTACCGAGGGCGTAAATAAATTTCTTCAAATAATCGGATGCAGCGTTCAGGCTTTAGAACACTTAAAAAGATTTGAAGTATATAGGCCGCAATCTATAAGAATACATTTTTTATAGCTCTGGAAAAAAATATAAGAAGTACACACACTAAAATTTATGCAGTATATAAAAGAGTGATCTATAATATGTGTGCCTAATTTGAACTTAACTCAATGGACCATTTACACACTAGCTGACTTTAAATTATTTGTGCCAATACGCCGTATTGTACAAAAATTATTTGTTGCAACCTTGTGAAGAACAAACTATAAACTCTACACACAACAAAAATCTATGCAGGTCATTTAACCGTGAATAATAATATACAGATCCAATTTGCGCTTAATCGAACATATGTTTAGACGCAAGCGCACTTTCAAGAATTTCTGCACATGGCTATGATGTAAAACAGTTCTCCTTTCTTGTCATGTAAAAAAATATACGCCCTATGCATATCAAAGTCTATACAGGTTGACGGTGACCTATAATGTATATACCTAATTTGCTCTCACCGTTAAAAAATCTATCGTGTTCGCTCAGTCGCACACGCACGATAATACTCACTCACCCCACCAGTAGCACAGTGCATTGCGCACTGTACTGGGAGACGGAGGGTTCCTGGTTCGATACCAGGTCGCGTCCGCCAACCTAACCGGAGTTTCCAGTAGTTTTGTCCGAAACTTAGAGTAAACATCTGTTAAGACCCTTAGAAAGAACCCCCTACGGTGGACACCCCACCCACAGGCCCAGATCCCTCGTGCAGATAATTGGCCTTAATCCCACAACACAAACACACATACTCAATCACACACACTCACGTACATACATACATCATGTAAAAGTAGCATTAATGAATTCAGAAGACCTCAAAACATGTAAATACATCAAAATCTCAAAGTCGATTTTTTTCATAATTACAATACTTTCCTTACATGATACTTATCGGGAAATTAAAAATAGTTAGTTAATTAAAATCTGTAAACAACATTGTTATACAAAAATGATGTTACTGATTTAAAACCTTTTACCAAAGTCACTAGATCAGCGTACTCAGTTTTTAAAACGATATCTTTGATTTTTAAATTCTCACAAAAGTTGAAAATCCAGGGATTTCGACATCATAAATAATATTTACTGCATATTGATGTTTAAATATTTGAAAGCTTTTACGCACATTCTTTCGTGAAAATATGTTTTTTTTTTCGGTAATATCTTCCATGCAATTGCTGAATTCTTGAGAGGTAAACATTTCTTTATAAATCGTTATCGAATGCAAATCAAAGTTGATCTTTGGAATGTAAGCTAAACTCCGACTATGCAAATTTTGATTTTTTTGTCATATACATGTATCTATATATCTATCTATATAAATAGAACAGTGTGTAAACTGTCAGTTAGTTGGTTGGTTGGTTAGTTAGTTGGATAGTTAGTTTGTCTGTGTCTCGCGTAGCTCCGAAACGGGTGATCGTTGATCTACCAAATTTTGTATGGAAATTCTACAGGACGAGTCCCGACATACCTCGAAGCGATTTTTTTCAATATTCGAATTATTTTAGGAGATATCGATAAAAAAACGTGTCGAAAAAGGCTCATTTTTTCACTTGGCCATTCCGCAATTGTCACCCTGCAGTGGAATGAGTGAGAATTTAAGCATATCTAGCTTGCCACATTCGGCAAGTTTATTAAATGATTCAGACTCTTGAAGTAAAAATAAAAGAATAACGATTTTTTTGTTTAGATTATATGTAAGGTTATTTTATAATAAAAATATCGTGTACACCCTCTAAAAAAAGTATTCGAGCAAAGAGAGAAATTTCCTATTTTAGATTTGCGAATAGTAATGGAGTTTTTGAAAAACGCACAACATGACAGAAATATGGAAAGTCATATTTATACATAGCCTAATTTAAATTCTATGATAAATAATTTTTAATATACGAAACCAACGTAGGAAATTTCTCTCTTGCTCGAATAAATTTTTTGGAGGGTGTACATGTGAAATCTTTTTATACTCAAAAGAAAAATAGGATTTGGTAATTTTCCGAGATTAAAATGTGCAGCTTTTTGATTTGGCGAAAAATAAAATGGTTGATGTGCGATTTTGAGGAGATGATTCTAACGCTTGGCGCAATTTATCGTAATTTTATCGTCTGCTGAATACACCTGAGAATAAGTTTTTCGAAAGGATGCGGCTTGTATATATAATAAAAGAGCCTCTGTCTCTGTGTGTGAGTGTGTGCCTGTCGTTCACGTTGCGAACTAACTATCCGGCCGAATTGCATGAAATTTTCACGGGGGTTCCGAGTGTGACAGGATGCGCTTCTTGGGCATATTTTTTAATATTTAAATTAGTTTTTTAATTATTCTATATATTATTTTCGACCATTTTTTTTTTCTCTTTGAACCCCGAAAAAGATGGTTTCCGAACGTTCTACAGAAAAATAATTACACAATCAGAAATAGAAAAATGTTTTCTTTCGAAATAGACCAATATTTTTTAATTAGCTGCATTCCCCATTTTTTAAAATAAATTAAATCGGGGAACACTTTTTGATTTTAAAAGTTATGTCTCTCGTCGCTTCAATAGGAGCATACAAGCTATGGATTACTCTTTCAGAAATATACATATATATATATATATATACGGTTATGGACAAACTACTTAGCTTCCGTTTAAAAAATCAAGTGTCTAGAAAAACTTTTTGATTAGTTAAAATTTATTAGTAAAAATCATAAAATTGAGAACGATTTCGCGAAATCAAATGATTTATGCGCCATCGGGCAAGTTTGACCATGCATTTTTGGATTGCTGGTAATTTGCATTTCTGCAATCCACAATAAACACAACTTAAATACTTTTTGTATAAGAATATTTAAGATTTATTTTATAATACTTTATTTTTTAACTTTGTTTTTTTATATGTTAAATATTACAGTAAAGCTTTATTTCCTGGTTAGCCTGATTTTCTCATTAGCTGTATAATTTACAAAAGATCACGAAAGTACTGATAAGTAATATTTTCGTTAAAAAACAAACTGGTGGTGGCCAGAATGGCCCGTAACATATGTATATAGTGGGCATTTTATTACATGAAGTGGGCATTTTAATACAATCAAAAACTTAAGAATTTGAAAAAGAATTTTTAATGTACGTATGTTTTACTGGCTAATATTAGTCATAATTCGCCGATAGAAGATAAAAGTTTGATAATCATTTCACCTCAATTGATTGCGGTTCTTGAATGCATAAGCCAAAGCCTTTGTTTCTGAAAATGGTGGTAAAGTTTGGTTCACGATTCTTTGTTGTGGTTGTCAAAGTATACAGCTGGTGCCATTGGCTCACCAATTTAGCCTTTTTTTGCAACATTTGTTATTAGTAGCCATTGAACTTCTCACAAAATTAGTATGCACTCAAGCCGTTTGTTTACGTAATAAATTAATTAATTATTCACATTTCAGAAATTGCGATTTTTATATTTCGGGCAAATCCTCACATGTTAACGTTATAATGATGGAAAAACCAAGATTTATTGGCAAGAGGTAGAAAGACTTACTATGATTGATGTGAATTGATCAATTATGTTTTTAGAATAATTATCTCAATTATTGCAAAAACATAACTGAGGCAATAAGCCTAGTTTATATTAATGTAGTATTTATGATAAAAGTCCTGAATGAAATTAAAACAAGTTAAATTAAAATAATTCACACCACTCACAATAAAATATATTTTTCCAATACCTACTTCGAAAAAGTTATCAGAATTCACATCAATCATAATAAGTCTTTATAGCTCTTGTCAATAAATCTTACTGAAAAGAAAACACACTCAGCTCAGGAAAAGTACTCAAATCTCTTCTTGAAATATTCATACACCAATATGCACTAAATCCCCCACCTCCTTTTTCTCTAACACAGCAAACTTTTATCCCGCTGCTCTAGAAGAAATAAAGAAAAAAATATCTGCTGAAATATCTTTTTCAAAAAGCATTGACGAGTCTGTGTGTGTTTGTTTATATCTGTGCAAATGTCATCCATTTTTTTTTTCTCACCTTTTTCACTTCTACTTCACGAGATGGTAGTTTTTATCCCCTCTTTTACACGAAAGATAAAACGTATCTGGCGTATATTTTAAACTTCAAAAAAAAGAACGAAGAAAATGCGAAACCGCATGACTTTACTCAATATGTTCGTCCGTACTATGTAGATATTGTAAATATGCTTGTATAATCTACAAAGAATTATGCATGTTTCTTTTCAATAAGATTATCTCTTTTGAATATGAGGGGGGTAAGCACACACTTTGAATTATACCATAAACAATTTCCTATTTGATGCACTAAGGGCGATATTTTGAAAATGCGTTTAATTCACATTTATCCATCTCATACATAAAGTTTATTAAGCCTATTTATAATCATTAACTATTACATACGAGAAAATAGTATCACTTTATCTAAATTCTTTTAAATATGCCTGTACACATTGATCTGAATGTTTCACTATTGAGTACTCTTTTGATACTGGAATAAAAATCGTTCGATTTTGCATATTAAAGGTTTCAATGGATACGAAACGCAGTAAATGTATAATATTTAAAGCATCCTTAGTAATAGGGGTAATTCCTCACAACCCCTCTGTAACCTTTTCCACTCGACGACAAAGAATGCTCAGTGTCCTAATTTTTTTAACTAACAATCCCGCTTATACATGATGGTATTTCTCATTTGAAGCTGGTACTTCCGAATACGAGGTGTATTCGGAAAGTAAGTTCCGTTTTGGAAAAAAAAATAGTAAAAAAAAAAAAATTCCACACAATTTTATCTTTACATGAAAGAGCAAACCTTAAAATGTTTTTCTACATAGTTTCCGATAATGTTCAAACACTTATCGTAGCGAGTTACCAGCATTTCTATACCTTCTTCATAGAAACTTCCCGCCAATGACGATAACCACGACTCCATAGCATTTTTCATTTCATCGTTGGATTCAAAAAACTTTCTGCCTAGCTCGCGCTTCATGTCCTGGAGCTAGTGGTAGTCGGACAGTACCTAGTCTAGGCTGTATGGCAGGTGATTGAACTGCACCCAACGAAACTGCCATCCCCTTTTGAGAGTCACCAGCAGTACAAGGCCGAGCATTGTCATGGAGCAACATGATTGCTTTACTGAAAATTCCTCTACGTTTGTTTTGAATTGCACGCCCGTAGTTTTCTTCGCCGTAGTCGTAGTTATCGTCATTGGCGGGAAGTTTCTATGAAGAAAGTATAAAAAAGCTGGTGAGCAGCAGCGTAGAAAAATAGTTTAAGGCATGTTCTGCCATGTAAATATAAGACTGGCTTGAAAAAAATTCTTTTACTATTTTTTTTTTTTCAAAACGGAACTTACTTTTCGAATACGCCGCGTAATTGTCTTTCCACTTGGGCTGTGAATTTTAAGTTACTTCTTGCGCGATTTAACAATTCAAACTGGATTCGAACCGCTGTTCTGGAGCAAGAAATTCGACTTTTTGCCATTTGGGCTGCCATGGCGATAGTATAATCTATACAGAACTGAAGGGAAACTGAGGAACTTAGGGAGATAAGATATATTTAAAAGTCACATTCATTATTGTTGAAAGTGATGAATAGGTCTCAAAATAGATTACATTTAAATGAAAATATTGCTGGACCTTAAAAATTATTTTCTATAATGCACTCATATTAGTTCTCTGGAAGGAGGTTAGATAGAACAGTAATTATCTCTTTTTATTTAATCATTCTTTTTATTTCCCATAGTTTTTCTAAGCAAAACCTTCACCTTCTCGTAAAAAAAAAGTAGACAAAATATAACACAAACCTGAAATATATTTTTTGAAAGATTCAGAGACGTGACTATTTCTGTTTCTTTAGGCCTCTGCGAACGTCTTGAGAGACATATTTCAAATTTTCTACTTCATGAGTTAGCTAGTTTTTATTCCCTATTTTTACCTAACGATAAAATATTTTCGTCTGAAATTTTTCTGCATCATTTGAACCTATAAACGATCGTCTTCTTTTGTTCCGTACAGCACTCAAAAGTAGGTAGTCTGCTTATGAATTATAGGAGAAAAGTTATATTGTAAGATAGTAGAAGTAACATCGGGATGACAGGATATTTATTTCAAGGTCCTAGACGTTATTATATCTTTATAATAACAAAGATACTTTTATGTAAAAAGTGCAAATGTGTCATAGAGTTTGTAAGACTCTATATTTCCTATTGCGAGCGATACTAGCTTTTAAACTTCTTCGAATATTATAGCAAGTACGCATGCATTTGCAATAATTTCAAATGCATTCTGTAAAAGAATAAAATTTTGTAAGTCTTCAAATTAAAAAGTTAAGAGAAATAAATAGTAGTGTCATCGAAAGTTAACCAGAATAAAAAAAAAGAGAGAAAATAAGAAATTTTTGATATTTTTAGTGAAAATAATGCTTATAGAAATTTATTTACATGGTCTTTATATAAACGGAATTTAAAGCACATAGCACTGCTATCAATTTACAAAGGACGCTCTCTAGTTCACTTTAACGTAACCCCATTAAAACTGATGTACACAGTAAAAAATTATAATACAGCAACATAATTTTGCAAAAGTTAAAAAAAATGATGCTATTTTTTTTTAAATATATTGATGAAGTTAATCACAATAAATGAAGCCCAATGATGTAACGGTTAGCATGCTGTGCTGCCGAACCACTGGTTTGGGTTTCACTACCGGAGCCGGACAACTTTGAATCAGTATAACATTTACATAATGGGTCGGTACAATGAGAAACAAGCTTGCTTGAGGAGATAAACACTGGGGATCCGTGTCAGGTTGATCACCTGATCTGGGTATATTCTTAGGCACCCGACATTCCATGGTCGCAAAGGCCTGGATAGGCAGCGCAGGCGTTGGTTCCTCGATTGCTGTTGCTCCAGAGTTTAATTTTAACTAACCTCAAAGAATATTTAGTAGCCTTAAATGTGTTTTCTCACATAAAGCTACGTAAGGAGCGAAGTGCCAAGGACTATACATTTTTCCAGCTAGAAAAAGTTTGAAAAAAAAAAATGTGTCGGAAAAAGTGCACAAAATCCGAGCGTATTTGGCACCTCTGATTATACAAGAAAGGTTCAAATTAAATTAAGCACAGAAAGAGCACTAATTGATTTGCATTTGACAAATCTAGTCGAAAAAAGGGGGACGAGGTCTGTTAATTCTAGTGAATGACAGCGCAATTATGACGCCCCCCCCAGGCCAGTCATTGTTATTACAGAAATACAGCATAAAATAGCAGCGTCTCAAAGGAGGTAATAACAATGACTGGTCTGGGGGGGGGTCTTCTATTTTAAAGTATTAAACACATGTTTCTATTACGCGGCTTCTATAAGCGCTATGTAGCGTATGTAAATTGCTGTATTTTTATAATATTTTAAAATAATTTTTAATTAATATATATATATATATATATATATATATATATATATACTAGCTGACCCGGCAAACGTTGTTTTGCCATATAAATTATTCCTAGGATTATTTTAGTAGAAAGAAATGACTAACTAATTGTAAGTGTGTGAGGATGTGGTATATGAGTGGAAGAGGCATGGAGCAATGTGAACCATGCTGGAATATAAAAATAACACAATACCAAACATTTATATTTTTAATTCATTGTAATTTATTCTTTACATTTATATATATCGCTAAATACAATAATTTTACTAAAAAATAATATCAATCCCTTAACGGAATAGAGTGAACAAACATGGCGTGATCAAATCTAAGCCACAAACAAACATAGTTTGGCCTTGAGACTTATTCATATTCATTCCATAAAAAATTTTGTCCAAAAAAAATAATAATAAAAGGATGAAAATCTGAAACATTTTCAGATTTTAAATACGCACTATAGCGCTATATATTAAAATCGTATCATAATTTATGCGTCGTCCCTATTTTTCTCTCATATTCCATTAAGTTGGAAAGTGTATATTATTCATGACTGTGCTGTATTTTTTTTCTTGTTTCGTAAAACCCATCTTTGGAATCGAAATCTATCTTAAAATCATCTACTAAAACTATTTTACAATATTCGCCATGTATATTACAACTACACTTCATCGTTCTATATATTGTTTCGAATGCGCATCATAATACATGCGTATACCATGTATGTCTTTCTTGGGTTGATTCCTACTTTAACGCCTCTACTCTCGCCAAGGTGGCGATCATTAAACATATGCAGTTACAATGACAATTTTTTGCATTTATGTGGCAATCATAATTTAGAATTAAAATGGCGATTTGGAACAACATGTAAGCACAGCATGCCGTTACATTTTTATTTATTTTGGATTGCCAATTAATGTAGTTGTAATAATAAAGTGTCTTCAAACTCCTTAACTGGTGCGTTTATCGCTAATTTGTTTACTTTAGTTTTCATCTGGTTCTTTTGGGAGCGCCGAAACGGTACGTACGTATTATGCCGGCGGTCACTTCCGCCAAACTACTTTTTCGTCAAATTTGCTGGCAAACTATTGCCAATCGTATTCCAAACCATCAACAATTTCATGTGCCCGGCATTTATCTTGGTGAAAATTCCTTGTCTTGGAGGACCTCCGGGATAATACGTAAGTACCGTTGAAACTTGTGCATTACTCCCAGAGACCCATGACTGCAAAGCTCGCCAAAGTACGGGAATTTTTTCGGTTGGTGAGAGTGGGGGGCGTTAAAATAGGAATCAACTCTTTCTTGTACCATAAAACACATCTTTGGAATCGAAATCTATCTTAAAATCGCCTTCTGAAACTGTTTTACAATCTTCGCCAGGCATATTCGTCCTATAGGCATATTCATACTATGCCGCAAAGACATGAAATGGGAATCATAATCCATGAGTGTACAGTGTTTTCTATTCTTGTTCCACAAAGCACTTCTTCAGAATAGAAATCAATATTAAAATCGCCTAAAAAACTGTGTTACAATATACGCCAGGCGTTTTCTAACTATACTCGAAATATATTTATAATAAATTGTCACGTTTTGGCTCCCCATTTAGCTATCCATTATCAAAAATTACAAATCCTTGTGCGACTTTCAACATTTTATTAACGCCCCCCCCCTCTCCACGTTATCTGGCAAACACATTTGAAAAGGGACTCGATGCGCTAATGCCTAGACAAAAATCCTGATTGAACTTATTAGCACTCTGGTGCTAAAAATTTTGAGGTGAACCGCCCTTGTGACTTAGGGGTATGAGACAAAATCATATTCGCAGACCTAACGAATATACATATAAAATTTCTTTAAAATATACCCAATATGAGTTCAATCGAATGTACCGTTTAAACGCTAGAGCACTTTCAAGAATTTCCCCCCCCATTAGCCATAATGTAAAAGAAATCTTTGTAGTAGCCCAGTAGAAAAACTATATGTTCTATACACATCAAAATCAATGTCGGTCTTACGATGGTGGTTTATAACATATATACCCAATTTGAGCTCAATCGAATGCCCCGTTTAGGAGCTATCGTGTTCACTCACTCACTCACTCACTCACTCACTCACTCACTCACACACACACACACACACACACACACACACACACATACATACATCTCGTAAAAATAGCATAAATCAATTCAGAAGACCTCAAAACGTGTTAATACATCAAAATCTCGAAGTCGAATTTTTTTCATGATTACAATACTTTCCTTACAGGGTACATGTTCGGAAAGAAAAAAGGATGAAAATCTGAAACACTTTCAGGTTTTAAATACACACTATAGTGCTATATATTAAAATCGTATCATTAGTTATACGCTGTCCCTATTTTTCTTACTTATTCCATTAAGTTTCAAAAGTGTATCATTATTTATGACTGTGCTGTATTTTTCTTGCTTGTTTCGTAAAACCCATCTTTGGAATCGAATCATAGATACTATCTTTAAGATAGACTCGCCTACTAAAACTATTTTACAATCTTCGCCAAGTATATTACAAATATACTTCATCGTTTTATATATTGTTTCGAATGTGCATCATAATCCATGAATGTACCGGTTTGTCTTTCTTGGGTGGATTCCTACTTTAACGCCTCGACTCTCGCCAAGGTGGCGATCATTAAACATATGCAGTTACCATGACGATTTTTTGCATTAATGTGGCAATCGTAATATAGAAATAAAATGGCGATTTGGAACAACATGTAAGTAAAGCATGCCGTTACATTTTTATTTATTTTGAATTGCCAATTAATGTAGTTTTAATAATTAAGTGTCTTCAGATTCCTTAACTGGTGCGTTTATCGCTCGTTTGTTTACTTTAGTTTTCATCTGGTTCTTTTGGGAGCGTTGAAACGGTACTTACCGTATCGTACAATCGTATTCCAAACCATCAACAATTTCATGTGCCCGGCATTTATCTTGGTTAAAAATTGCTTGTCTTGCCGGACCGCCGGGATAATACGTAAGTACCGGTAAAACTTGTGCATAACTCCCAGAGACACATGACTGCAAAGCTCGCCAAAGTACGGGGATTTTTTAGGTTGGCGAGAGTGAGGATGTTAAAATAGGAATCAACTCTTTCTTGTACCATAAAACGCATCTTTGGAATCGAAATCTATCTTAAAATCGCCTACTGAAGCGGTTTTACAATCTTCGCCAGGCATATTCGTCCTGGCATATTCATACTATGCCGCAAAGACATGAAATGGGAATCATAATCCATGAGTGTACAGTGTTTTCCTTTCTTGTTCCACAGAGAACTTCTTCGGAATAGAAATCTATATTAAAATCGCCTAATAAAACTCTTTTACAATATACGCCAGGCGTTTTCTAACTATACGCGAAATATATTTATAATAAATTGTCGCGTTTTGGCACCACATTTAGCGATCAATTATCAAAAATTGCAAACCTTGTGCGACTTTCAACATTTTATTAACTTCCCCCCCCTTCCTCTCGACATTATCTGGCAAACACATTTGAAAAGTGATTCGACACGCTAATGTCTACACAGAAATCCTGATTGAAATGAATAGCACTCGGGGGCTAAACATTTTGGGGTGAACCGCCCTTATGACTTAGGGGTATGAGACATAGTTAAAAACCTATTCTATGACCTAACGAATATACATAGAAAATTTCATTAAAATTGGTCGAGTGGTTTCGGAGGAGTTAGGTGACTAACACTGGGACAGGAGAATTTTATATATTAGATATATATATATATATATATATATATATATATATATATATATATATATATATATATATATATACAGAGAGAGAGAGAGAGAGATAAGTAGGTAGATAGATATATTAGATAGATATATAGATAGATAGATAGATGGAAATTATCGAAAGTATACCATGCATATCACGTATGTAGTACACCCCCCAAAAAATTCTGATACACATTGAATGTGAAATTGCTGCCAGATATTTCGATAAGAGACTCATCATCACATCCGAAGTCATTGAATCACATCGACAGTCATTGAATTCACAGTAGCTCATCACCAGTGCTACTGTGAACTCATTGTCTGCCTTCTGACATGTATCATTTTCTGAAATATATACACAGCTTTTTTGTATATTCTGACATTTGTAAAGGTATATTCACTTTTGGCAATATATTGTAAATACCGCTTTTCTAAATTCCGAGTTATCGAGGTTTTACAGCGTATACATACTTCCTCTAATTTTATTCCTCCAAAAATTAGGTTTCACAAAACACAAATCCCTAGTTCTCTGCAGCTTACGGCAGTTTTGCATTGTGGTTACCTTTCAATAATATTTGGCCTTAAATACCATACACATCCCTTACACCATTAATTACCCAAACTAAAACCTTCTGCCTAATCTCTATTAACTGCACCATTATACAGCTAAAGATCCACTAAACTCCCTTCACCGCTCTTTGTGACTGTTTGCAGAAGCTAATTCTCCTATGGCATGTTGATTTTAAGGACACGGTTTTCCGGTGGAATATTTAAAAGGATGAAACTCCCGAGTTCGTGATATTCCGTGTGACATCAAAGTCACGTTCTCCGTTCCCTAAACACTATAAATATTTCTCTTTGGAGAAAAGTTTCGGAAGGAACATATATTCCCCGAATATCTGCATAGCAATGCGATTTCTTCTTTCTTGAACTTCGGCGCATTTAATGCAGTTTACAATCGAATAGGTTATGCATGTGTTAACGTGATTACTCTGAAGAGGATTCGAGGGCATTTGCAGTGCTCTATATTTGCGAGTTTCGAATAATCCAATAAGGAATGTTTGTGCTTATGGGAAAACGCATTTACAAATGTGAAATGAGAAAGATTAACTTGAAAACGGGTGCCAGTGTAACGCAGATCTCATAATTTTCGAAGTTAAAAACTATTTTTTGGCTCGTTACACTGTTAATAGAAGTAGTTCAACATTTCACCATACAATAGAGCTAAATTAGCTGCAACCTTTTAGTGAAAAAACGTTTAACCATGATTTGGTTCTTTTATTAGTTTAAGCTGAAAAACATTTTTCATCGTTTCTCCATAGAAAGGTTGCTGTTAATTTACGGAAAATTAGCTGAAATCTTTCTATGGAAGAACGATGAACCCCGATTTTTAGGCTTGAACTGATCAAACAATCAAATAATGGTACAACGTTTCTCCATTGAAAAGTTGCTGCTAATTTAGCTTTATTTTATGGTGAAATGTTAAACTACTTCTATTAACAGTGTATTTTAAAATAATATTTATTCTAATAATTATTATTTTAATATTATATATTAAATAATTTTAAAATAATATTTATTTATGAATTTATTATGAGTCTCATTTCTCGTTTTTTTGCCTAAGAAAAAACAAAATGTTCACGTTTTTCCTTCATGCCCTACCATAGAGCCTATTAAAAATAATTCCCATTTAAATTAACAATTGGCCTTTAAAATTAAGTACAGAGCTCTCAGCTGGAAGACGGAAGGCTTCCAGTTCGAACCCAGGTTTCATCCCTTGACCTAGCCGTTTGAGGTTTTCTGTGGTTTTCTCCGAAACCTCGCGTAAATACGAATTAGCACCCCATTGACTGACCCTAGGGAGAGAGCCTACCCCTCTCGGCTTAGATCCCTCGTGAAGATAAACGATCCTTTTCCCAAAGTCAAATCGGATCAAACCTGAATAAACAATCGGTTTCAAACCATCTGATAAACACACAGCTAGTTTGTAATTAAACATTTCTTGAAAATTTGTTTCGATTTCAATATAAAGAAAACAAAAAACAAAAACAAAACATCACTTAACGGTAAACCTAATATATAACTTAAAATTGTTTATAAAAGTAAAGAGAATAAAAAGAAAAATTATAGTTCCGTATTTCAGGGTCGAAAAACACCAAAACTAAAATACTATTTCTCTTGATTATTTTTAAAAATAATTTTATTCATCGAATTCTGCATCACCCCTGGCCGCTCAACTTTTATGGTATTTATGCTTATTATTATTATTTTCATAGTTTAGTTTGCCTGTAAAACTACTTTCTCCTTTCTAACAAGGTTGTTGCAGGTAACGTGAACTAAATAGTTTTCCTCAACGAATGTTTATATTATTTCTTTAAAGTAGAGACAGTTTTTGCTAATGGCATCATAAGAATAACCAAGTTCAATGATTTGCGCTTATTTTATTTCCTTGTTTATTTATAAAAATGATCCTGTCAGTTAGAAATAGTATAATGTGATTTAAATGTAACTATAATGTAAAATTATGACATTACATTCCGGCACATTTTATATTTATTCATCACTTGTTTAAGTTATTATTTACTGATTTTTATTCATCATGCTACTTGATATTGCTTCATTAAAAAAGCCTTTTTAAATCAAAGAGCAAAATATGAAATTATTAAATATATCAGTGCATATTCATGCATCAACTTACTTTGTTATTCCCACTCTATACTATATACATTTTTTTTCTAATTTGTTATTCTTTGTCAATTCTTTTATATGACATAATAATAAAGTAAATAATTAAGCCATAATAAATATACAATTGCTTAAAATTTATAAAATACACTTAATCAATACATTTTAGTGTTAATAATCATTTATATTTTTTAATTTAAAATATTTATATTTAACACTGTTTTATGTGGAATTATTTAAACTTATGTTATTTAGCCATCGATAGCTATAATTAATTTTAAGAAACGCATACTAACATTTTAACATTTTATTTTATTTTTAAATGGCCCACTTATTACTGAAATCATACATATCCTAGCTCAATAAATCGTTCGACTTCTTATCTGTAATAATACCTATAGATTTAATGCTATAATAGATTTTACCTCCCACTAAGTTATAATATATTTTTAAAATTCTAAAACATTTTTTTATTCATTGACATTTTCATGTTACTAATAATGTTAAACATGATATTTTTTGTGATACTTTATGTAAAGCATTCATCCTCTTCACACATGAAAAGATTTTACTTCACTATATTAGTTTTAAATAACAAAATATTAAACTTTATTAAGATTGGTTTCTTAATAAAGGTGAGTTAAAATGGGTAATAGATTTTTAAAAATGGCAAAAAAGGATAATACACTAATTAAAGTTTATATCTTTCCTATCATGGCTTACAGAGAATTCATATTTAAAAATATTATGACTTAGGATTGCACACTTAGGCACTACATAAACATTGCATTTTGACACTTTATTGGTTCAGGGTAAGAAGGGGTAAAAGCATCTCTTTTCACCAAAAGAATAAACATTTTACTTAAAATGATTCTTACCTCCATATTTTCAGACATTATTAGGCAACATTGATATTCACTAAAAACTTTGTCAGGAGCATTTGGAAACATAATATCAACTAAGCCAAATTGTATAACGATTTTACCCCCTACATATTAAAGTATAAATAAAAATATTTTTAAAGTAATTACATTTCCTTATAATAATTTGTTTTTATTCAAATTTCCAGAATTGTTTTAGATTCTTGAAAGATTTTTGGGCACTCTCCAGAGAAGAAAATGGATTCTGCCAGCGGAGTCAAGCTATTATTATAATTCAAATAAGCATTTTAATTAATATAAAATTTCTCTAATAATGTCTGAAAATATAGGCTGAAAAAGTAATGTTGTTAGGGAACAATTTATCTATATTTTTGATCAAAAACAAGCCAGATCATATTAGTTTATGCATTAATATCATCTGTTTATCTAAAACTTATTTTCGGACTTCTGAACCAGCAAATAATATTTAATATTCATTAAATAAGATTTAATAAGGAAACATAACAAAAGTATTTGAAAAAATCTTTAACAAAAATAAGCACAGCTATAAAATAACCCTAATTATTCTTCATGCTCTACCTGTTCCACCACCAAGACCAAATTTTAATATGTTCAGAGAAATATGGTTATCACTTTAAGTGGTACGTTCGACTGTTTGTTTGCGTTGTGTAATGGCAAACGTACACGAGGAGCATCTATTTATGGGCGGAGGGTGCTTTGTTTGGTGGACATTTTAAGGGCCTTTAACTCGTATTCCCGTAAAATTTAAGGAAAACCGATAAAAACTCCAGACATTTAGATCGACAGCCGCGCTGCAGGCCCAGACCTTGGATCTTCAAACTTCAGCCGTCTACCATGTTCAATGTCTTATGCTTTAGGCCATCGCGGAGCCTATATGGTATGTGGAATATATATTTCGAACTATCTTCCTTCTATGACTCGTACAATACGACACGGAATGACCCATATACGAATTATGTCATTTTAACTGATACTTACAGAAATCCGAGGTAGTACAATGTGCTACTCTAAATTGCTCGTGCAATTCGTCATATTGAGTGTTGCATGAGAATCACGCTCTATTGAAAATCTGTAAGAATGATTTAGTGTGCTGTAAAATTAGCGTTAAACACTAATAAACTAACTGCTACTTAGTCTACTGTATAATAAACTAGCGTAACACTAAGAGAGATTCGAAACCAATTTCAAAAATAAAGGCTGAGGACTGATAACTGCAGAGTTTCGAATTAGATTCCCAACTTACCACAAAAAACCACCGTGTAAATTCTGTGCGCATGCACCTTAAATCCGAGGTATGTACCATTTTCCGCGTAATACCAAACTTCATTAGTCTGTCTCCTTCTGATGAGGATTTAAATTCTTAAGGGGCACTAAAAGGAGGATGCAAGTAGCTCTAGAAAACGCATTTGGTCGAGTAAACTGCGCTTTATTGGTAAATATTCACTTAAATAACATATAATAATTAAATATTATTTAAAATGTTGTGAAAAACATACTTTTCAAATTTTGAGATCTATTACATATATAATCAAAACTTACTAATCAACGAATGTTTTGACCTCATCAAATATTCTGCATACGTACTGCATATTTCTCTACTTCCTTCAACTTACACAAAATTGACAGAATTCTTGTTTTCACGATGTCCAACATTTTAAGTGGAAATATTATATTCCTGAAAGTTTCTTTAAGGAGAGGAAATATTTACTTGCTTTATTAGGAACTATCGTGATTTGAAGCTGGAGCACGGTGCAGAAAATTTTCCTCTGCAGCTTTCAAGAAGTTATTTACATAGGCCTCCGGTTAGGTATTCCGAAAGCAAACAACTAACGCAGAAAATTAAGTTCAAGCACTGCACAAAGTTTGGCGTGTTTGCGTTATTTATGAAAGCTAGAAATAGTAAATTTTTGATATCTTCTTCCAGTGTTCTAATTATGTGAAAGGCATAGTGAATGTGAACGATGAGTATTTCTATATATTATTATACACTCGCTATTTTAAATGTGTTTACATCCAACGATTGTTAACGTGATATATTTGTCCTGTTTTTTCTTTCACAAAGTTTCATAAAAAAGTTTTACTTTCTAAGTGTTTTATGTAAGTAAGTAAGTAAGATTGTGATTAAGGCAAACCTGCGCGAGGGTATCTGCCTAAAATGAGGGATGCCTTGGTAGGAGGACTTTCTAAGGGGTTCTAACGCGTATTCTCGTTACATCTGGAGAAAATCTACCAAAACTTCATTGTTTTATGTAACGGGGTGTTTTAAGTCTACGTGGTTAAGCGTTAAAGTAAAATACAATTGTGACAAAATGCAATACAGAAGAGTATTGCAAACTTGAGTTGCAAATTTAAAAAATAGTGAAATGCCAAAATTTATTAACTAAAATTTATTAGAATAATATCATTTTAATAAAATTGAAATCATAAATTTAATTCACAGTTCTTTTGAAAATTATGCACACATATTTTCTGGTAATACCTGATTGTAAAAATATTATTCCAACAACCTTTAACAGAGTGATTATCCCGAAATTCAGGTATGGACAACATTCGAAAACTTGTGAGCCAAACTTTAAGATTTTAGTTAAATGGTGGATCATGCATCGGGATGTTAGCGAAGTCGCGAAACTTACTATTGGTACTTACATTGGAGTTTCAGTGGTTTATATGGGTTTTATATGGGGGTTTTATATTTTCCATGGCCAGAATCAAAATCCGTGGAGGGTCACATCCAGCACGTGGGACGGAGTTTGCCCATATGTGTCGTAATTCCTGACTGATGCTTCATGTTGATATTTTTACTTTCACCGTTTGAAAGACATAAGTAAACTACAGTGATAAAATGATATGAAGAGTCCATTGAAAAATTTTAATCTCTGCCGAATTTGAATTAGTAGTATTCAAATCTTTATAAGAATCTAGTCAACTTAAAACTCAGTCACTCATGTAATTTACTCATGACGTGTCTTCTTTTTTCTTTCTTATGGCTCTGGTCTGGATCAAGTCAGATCCATGAGTCCGCTTGCCTTCATGATCCTCTAACACCAAAGTAGGACTCATCAGCAGATCTTCACGCACCAAGGCACCATTAACAAAGCAGGTGTTGTGCAGCGGCCTCGTGGATATTACACTTCGTGCAAGTTTTAGTTCCATGAGAAAATACGAGAGTATTTAAATATCCAGAAGTCACGATAGACAAGGCTGTTTGGTCCTTCCCCTTAGATTTGCAACTGCTGAGTCCGAGACCTCTACTATGATACCAAGAAATGTTAACCAAAGACTTTGTTTGGCAAGTATATCTTCAGATGGGATGAAGGTTCAGCATAAAACTGAGGCATGGATGTAAATTATTATGCGACAATGTCAGCTATATCCACATATTTTAGATTTAAATGTTATTGTATACATTGTAGATCGAGGTCAGAAGAGTTGGACAACGTTTTGAGTTTTTCAATTACTTTGATTTCTTTCAGGTCCCTAATATTCCTGTTATCTAAATATTAGATTACATTAGGGTTGTCTATACAGATCTTTCCAGTTAAACGTAGCTCTAAAATGCATCCAAAGCCCAAAAACGATAAATTAGAGCTGAAACGGAGAAATAATCCATATTTCTACGTTTGAAAGAAAAATTTCTTTATTGCCAAATTTCGCAAAACCCGCTCCCGGTGTGCCCGTGTTCATTCTTACTGCCATCTGTATACATATGAAATTGTATAAAAAATTATTCTAAATATAACTGATAGGACCGGGGGACCACATAAATACTTAAATTTCGTAATTTTTACTGGAACTGATTTATATGCTTTGATTGTTTCTGATATAATCTTATAAATAAAAATGAAATTCTGTTTGTTTGTTTATTTGTTTGTTTGTGGATTTGAGTTGTATACAAATCCACAAAAATGGACCTATCAGCCTGAAATTTTGCACAGATATGTAAAATAATATAGAATAAATGATAGTCCACTTTAAAACTTTGAAAGTCCACCCGTTCCCGGAATTTAAGAGATTTTTTATGTTCTCCACGCAAAAAGCTTTCCGTAATTGTAACCCCTGTAGTGAAAAAAGTGTGAAATAAGGATCGTGGTTGCCATGTGTGGCGATTTTGCCGAAAAAGATGTTTTAAATTCTCAAAGTAAAAATAAAAGAATAATAATGATTTTTTTTTGTTAGTTTATATTCGTAAGGTTATATTTTTTTAAATTATAATATCGTGTGCATGGGAAATCGGAGCAGGAATGAAATGTTTTATACGCAAAACAATAAGAATTGAAGATTTCCGAGGCTACTATGTTAAAATTTTTTAGTTTGTCGAAAAAATAAAATGGCTCAAATGCCGAGAAAGTGAGTTCTAGCGGTTTGCACAGTTTCCGGCTTGGCGAATTTACTGAGAGCTTAAGGAAACGGATTTTTGAAAACAAGTACAAAGGTTTTATTAGAATAAAGCGTTAAATTTTAATGATCCCTGCGAAAATAATGCAGTTATTAAGGGATTTCAAGCGATCTATCTTCAGCATTCTCGCGATTTTGAGGAGGATTCTAACGCTTAGCGCTATTTATCGTAATTTAATCGTCTGCTATTTGGGTTATGAATACACCTGCGTATAAGTTTTTGAAATTTTCATTCAGTTGGAATTGTGCATTTTTCAGAGCAGCTTTTCTGCATCTAATGTATTACATCCAGAAAAAAAGATGTTAGAAATATCAATTTTAATTTTGTTTAATCACACTCATGAATAATGATACACTTTCCAACTTAATGAAAGAAGGAACGAAAATAGGGAAGACCCATGGATTATAACTATTTTTATATATAGCACTTTAGTGCGTATTTAAAAATCTGAAAGTGTGTCAGATTTTCTATGATTCTAGCGCTTGGCGCAATTTAATGAGAGGGTATTTTTAAAAACAAGCGTAGGTTATCTTATAAATAAAAATGAAATTCTGTTTGTCAATTTGTTGATTTGGGTAGTATACAATTCCACAAAAATGGACCTGTCAGCCTGAAATTTTACACAGATATGTAAAATAATATAGAATATATGATAGTCCACTTTAAAACTTTGAAACTCCACTTAAAAACGTTTTCCTCCTGAAGGGTTCCCTTAATTTCCGTTCCCGGAATTTAAGAGATATGTTCTCCACGCAGAAAGCTTTACGTAATATTAACCCCTGTAGTGAAAAAAGTGTGTGAAATAAGCATCTTGGTTGCCATGTGTGGCGATTTTGCCGAATAAAATGTTTTAAATTCTTAAAGTAAAAATAAAAGAATAATAATGATTTTTTTAGTTTATTTTTTTAGGTTATTTTTTTTAATTATAATATCGTGTGCGCATAAGAAATGAGAGCAGGAATGAAATGTTTTATACGCAAAACAATGAGGATCGAAGATATCCGAGACTAATATTTTTTTTTTTTTTTAGTTTGGCGAAAAATAAAATGGCTGATAGGCCGATTTTTAGAGTGTGAGTTCTAGCGGTTTGCACAGTTTTAGGCTTTTTGGCTCAATTTACTGAGAGCTTAAGGAAATTGCATTTTTGAAAACAAGTGTATACGTTTTCTTAGAATACAGCATTAAATTTTAACTATCCGTGCAGAAATAATGCAGTTATTAGGGCATTTCAAGCGATGTAGCTTCAGAATTCTCGCCAATTGAGTACATTGATTTAACTTGGGGGAAATCCGCCAAATTTCAGAAAATTGAAATCTTCGCATTTAGTACATCGAGGTAACGATGAATAAAACATGTTATAGTTGATAATTTAAAAAATGCGGCTGTATTAAGGGATTCCACTTTTCAAATAAATGCCTGGCGGTCGAACCATTTCCCATTTTGATTGCTGCTAAGTCAATGCTTTGAATGATTCCCTGAAAAATCTCTTGCAAAATGGCGTATGCTGGCACTTTGGCGAGGCTTATATTTGAAACTGGATTTTACTTGAGACTGGTATATACATATAATAAGACTGGTTATAGATAAAATTGAATGTTGGTATGTGTGTAGGAGGTTGAAAAACTCCAGCACCGTTTCACTGATCACCATGAAATTTGGTTCACCTAAGTCTTTTATCATGGAGAAGGTTTTTATGCTATCCGTTTTCCTCTAACTTTTCACTAGGTGGCGCAGCAGAACGTCGAATTCTATTCCGTTTAGCCGTTTGCTATGCGAATATCGTCCAACAAATTTTGATGAAATTTGGTACACGCGAATATTAGAACACGGAGAATATTTTTCACTATCCATTTGCTGTAACTTACCGCTAAATACCGCTGCAACGCATCAACTTCTATACCGTTCGACTGTACGGCATAAAATTTTTTATACTTACACATTTGAGAACGAAGAATATATTCTAACTGCGTTACTTTTGATGTTACTCACCACTAGATGGCAATGCAATGCATTATTATTTTAACTCGCCACTAGATGACGCTGCAGCAGGCCAAATTTTTGACCATTCAAACGGTGGCTATGAAAATCAGTATACATAGCTATTTGAACAATAAGAATATTTTGGCGTTATCCATTTTGCTATAACTCGCCACATGACGGCGCTGTAGCAAATCATTACTTTAATTAACCACTAGATGGCCCTGCAGTGTATCCCTTCTTGACTGTGCGAATAATCGCTATGAAAATAGGTATACATAGATATTTGAACACGAGGAAGAGTTTGGCACGATCCATTTTCCTATAACTTGACACTAGATGTCGCGTCAACACATGAACTTCAAGACTATTCAGCCGATCGTCATGAAAATTCGTATACATCGATATCTGAATGCGAAGAATATTTTTGCCGTATCCGTTTTGCTAAAACTCGCCACTAGATTGTGCTACGCCGCATCGCCTTCTGCACCGTAAAAACGATTGCCTTGAAATTCAGTATGCATGATTATTGAACACAATATAATGCGATATCCATTTTGCTTTATCTCTTTATTACAATAAATAGTAATCACAACAAATATTAATATCAAAAAGGCCATTCATTCCCGTGCGAAGAACGGGTACTTCAGCTAGTAGATTATATAATTTAAAGCATTTTTTCAATTGGAGCTATGTGTCTCTGACTCTAAAGATTTAGGAAATAGCCATTGGGCACCGTTAGCACTGGACACCCTGTACATTTATATTAATGACTATGTCATTTTATCTCTCACCCTCTTTATTAAAATTTTCCAAAAAATGTGACATAAAAACGACATAAAAGTATGCGACATAATTTTACATATATTTAAATACTATTAGTTTACAACAGCTTTAATCTATTGTTACAATATTTCGTAAGCTGTAGAATATGCATCACATGTATTTTTATATAAATAGGTTACAATCATAAAAATTTCAACATACCGTTACCAGGCAAAATACACGAAAGATGAGAGATAAAATGGCACAATCAATTAATATCGTTTTAATATGGCAATAATGAAACTAAAAAATTAGGGGGGTTCAGGAGGGTCTCATCTGACGAGGCTCGAACAGCCGACTTTTTACTAATGACTGTCATTTTATCTCTCACCCCCTTTATTGAAATTTGTCCCAAAAATGCGACATAAAAAGCGCCATAAAAGTATGCGACATAATTTTACATATATTTAAATACTATTTGTTCACGACAGCTTTAATCTATTGTTACAATACTTCGTAAGCTTTAGAATATGCATCCCATGTATTTTTCTATAAATAGGTTACGAGCATAAAAATTTCAACGTACGGTTACCAGGCGAAATACACAAAAGATGAGAGGTAACATGACATAGTCAATTAATATCGTTTTAATATGGCAATAATGAAACTAAAAAGTTAGGGAGCTTCAGAGGGGTCTCCCCCTGACGAGGCTCGAACAACCGAGTTATACATATATAAACTGCTTAGTTCTACTATTGTGCTTAGTTTTATACTTAGTTCAACTGCTATTAATCACTTATGGCGTGCCTTATGCCATTTAAGTGAATATGTATGTTCTGAAAATCATTCCTCCAATTTAAGAATACATTTTCTTATTATAAGCATTATCATGTACGGGAAAAAAGTTAATGCAGTAACTAAAAAATACACATAGAAAAGCAGTTTTTTTATTCATTTATTTTATTTTTTATTACTTTTATTTTATTTTATTTATTTTTGTTAGTATGGAAAGAGAGAAGCTTTTGGTATTGAGTCTCGTGTGTTACTTCCGTCTAGACGCAACGTAAGAAAGTTTGTACAATTCATCTAAAATATAAATACGAACTGAGATAATACATTTTTTCCCTATATGTTGACAAAAATCTTTCATACAAGGAATCTCTTTCTTGGAAGAGTTTTCCTTCTTTTAAAGAACAATTGAAAACCGAAAATTTATTTTCGTTGGTGCGTTTTCTTCCTTCTTTCATTTAAAATGTATTCATATATTAAATATCATGAACTATAAAAATGGTACTTTACTCATTACCAACGTTTAGCTTAAAAGAAATGTCATAATTAACAACACAGGTTTTCGTTTT
Organism: Cheiracanthium punctorium; assembly: GCA_038373885.1. Lineage (NCBI taxonomy): Eukaryota > Metazoa > Arthropoda > Arachnida > Araneae > Cheiracanthiidae > Cheiracanthium > Cheiracanthium punctorium. The sequence goes on from JAWZYV010002418.1 coordinate 457,670, forward strand.
GAACTTTGTAATATCGACATTTTATTGTATATCTGTCTATGAGAACATATTTCTAAGAATTTAATTAAATAAATGCTTTAATTATCTGAATCATATTTCTAATTTTCTCTGGTGGTATTTAATATTTTAATAAAGGCTACTATTTGATGCAAAATACGGCGTAGAATTGTTTTAAATAATTCCGCGACGCACATATATATGTTTAGAAGAGGAATAAAGCGTCAAAATGTGACAGACACTTTCATTTAGATGATACTCTAAGCTTTACGTTTAGAGAAGATATTTTCCGTTTAAAATTTCCTGAAAAGACAGAAGAATATATTCGCTCTACCAGAATAGTACGTGAGTTGAGTTACAAAATTAGGAGCAGAAAATTTTCGAAAATAGTTTTAGAAACATATTTAAATGGGGTTTTCAGGTTAGATGTCACGGGTGTTGGCTTCTAGAAATATACCGGGAAATTAAGGTGCATAACGCTATTCGCATTTAACCCTTTGAGACCCTACGGCCACAATGAAGGATACAAAGTTTGCACATTCTCTCTTACAGGATGGATGTACTAATTTTTGCACATAAGGTAAAACCATTTTTCTTGTAAAATTTAATCATCAAGATTTTTATTTTATATTTTATAACAAATTTAATCTATATTATTATTAAAAATGTATAATGTAAAGAGAAATTATGTAATTAGGTCTGGAATAGTTCAAGTACTACCTATCTACTTATCTTCTTACATTTTGTTTAAGAGAAAGATTTTCCAAAAAAAATCAAATTAATCATGTAAAATTCTATAGGAATTGAATGGGATACACAAATTACTAACATTTTAAGAAAATTTTGAGTAGAATTGAAATAATACAACGGTATTGAGAGATTAAATGATTAATAGGATTTTGTTATTACGGGAGAGAGAGTGTGTGTGTATAATATTTATTTCGTGAATAGATTGGACAATGCTTTTGCATACTTAAAAACAATCAAAAACGTACCAATTCCTGTTTATTATACTTCTGAAATTAACTGTGAAACATAATTATTAATGATAATGTTACAGTGAGCATTTAGAATACATTTTTTAACTATAAAATCGAAAAGTTATGTTTAATTATAATTATAAAAATATTTCTAACCTTTTTTTGTACAATGCAGTAATGTTCTTGGAAACTTTTATATTAATAAAGCCTACAGATACTGTAAAAGAAACCCTATTAAATTTCGTTTCTTTAAACATTTAAATTTTTAATTAAAACTCACTTAATCAAACTTAAATTTTTCATCCACCAGGTCTATTTAATCAAAGTACAAAAAGTGATTTCGAAAATTAAAACCTAAACAAAAGCTTATGAGACCTACACAAAGTGAAAACATATTTTATGCAAGATATTCTGAAATTCCTGGCATCGTTTCGCACTCCGCAAATTTAACATCAACAGTGACAGTTTTTATAGAATATAGATGGAGCATCAAAACGTGCCGGATCATTTCTCCATCTAATATGGCCTGTTGAAAGACTGAAATGTTTATTTGCTTTACCGGTGGCTGCTTTGACTTGAGTTGCAATATCAGAGGAAGGAGATTTCGAAAACTGTTTCAGAAAATTCTATACATAAACTTCGGGTTGGAAGTGTGAATAAAATTTGCAGGACCCCAAGAATAAATCCCAAATCAAGCAGTATATTACGTGCAATCTGCACTAATTTATATTTTTTATGTCTTATACATTCATAATCCTTCGAATGGCATCATGTTGCTATTGTTTTCTTTCTGTTCTAACCTTTTTGACTGTGTTGTTGATGGAGCTTTTGCAGATGAAGAAGAGTTGTCCATTCCTACCACTTGAAACGATAAACGATTGGTTGAATCATTCTTATGTGTCCGTCTTATAAATTTTTCAGTTCATTTCGACATTTATATCATTTCATACCAGTAAATGTTCTATATTTTTATGGCACAATGTAGTTTATAAGGAATCCAGATATTAAAACCAAGAAACTCAAATCTGTCAAACCTATAAATTATAAAAACAATGGGCGATACGATTACCCTTTTTCTACTTATGTATAACTGCGTATCAAAAATTTCATATGCTGTACACATACATTTCTGATTTGTAAATATTTAATAATTTACATTCGTTCAAATGAATTAATTCAATGACAAATCTCTAAAATTTTCCAAAAGTAAGATTTCATCGCATTTTCTCTTTATCATTAGCGAAATTTCAAATTATAATGTGTAACAATTGATTCCGATTTAAAAGTCACAAATACGGTCTCAGTGACATCACTTTAGAGGCATAAAATAAGCAGCAGTCACATTATGTTTTCACACAAACGACCTTTGGTGACTAGTCAGAAAGAAGTATCATATTGGAAATTTTTGAAAACACACCAAGAAGCTTCGTAAAGTAGGAATTAACCCATTGCTCATCAACAGATGTCGCTGCTGGCTAGAAAAAAAACATTAAAACGATGTCTCCAAAATAACCACCGTTTTCAGCAACAACGTGACGAAGTCTGAGGATAAATTCACAAACGCCAGTGCAAACACTTCAGTTGGAACGTTCGTACAAGCAGCAGAGTTGTATTTTTACAGTTCGTGGATTATGACGATACACTTGGTCTTTCAAGTATCCCCCCCTTCAAAAAGATCGCATTGACTCAAATCTGGCGAATAGGGAGGCCAATCCATGCCACTTTCGTATGTTTTTCTTAATCAAGGACAATGTAATGTTTGCCTGACCGTTTCTGACATTGATTTTCCTTTGAAAACTGCGCCTCGTTTCAACAAAACTACGGTCCAAATGATGAAAATCCAAAACAGTAAAAATATGCTGTCCCATCGAATAAGCCATTTTCGAAGTATACTCTAGGCTGTAGCAACAATGCCTGAAAGGAGGAAATGTGCACAGAATAGCAGCGCCAAGTTATTGACGAGCTTGATAACTAATTTCGAAAATTGTTATAATAAATTCCCTGGTTCACTAAACAAAATGCAGAAAACCGCACCCTAGTAGCAAGGACTGCTCGTTTTCTGCATGGGCGTTCATCCACTCATCGTTAACTCACCGATTCATCGAATTAAGACATCGGCAAGAGCACTTTTGATTTTTTGCAATAGATGAGGTTTTATTCATGCACAGAGGGAATCTAGACGAGCAATTTCGCCGATGGGAAACCGACAAGCAATTTTTTATCCTAAATTGCAACTGTATAGTCATCGGGCCTTCAGGTCTCCCAGTGGTATGCATTTTACCAAAATTCCTATAGCCTCACCATGACACAGTGGTTATGCCACTGAAAAAGGTACATGGCCGAAGTGTGAAAGCTACGGGTTCAGGTCCCTTCGCGCGGCTGTCGATCTAGCTGTCTGGAGTTTTGGTAGGTTTTTTCCAGAATTAACGTGAATACGCGTTAGAACCCCTTAGAAAGTCCTCCTACAAAGGCACCCCCCCTTTGGCAGATCGCCCTAGTGTAGCATTGCCATAATCACAACAACAACAACAACAACAAAATTCCTATAAATATTTGCGTAATTTAGATGTTCCTTTGCATAATCTAAGGAAAATTTGAATACTACTTGAATTAATTGCTTAATTTACTTCAGATTCCCTATATTTGGGTCGGGACGGGACAGGAGGTGGGACCCCCCCCCTTGCACCCTTCCAAAAAATTTGGATTTGATAAGAACTATTTACAAATAAACAAAAACAAAACATGTAACTGTTTATTATATAAAATCGTTTGTAATATTTAAATAATTAAAAAAACTGTGTTTAAAAAAAGAAAAGAAAATCTATTTGAGTGTCAGCTGCATTATAATAACGGAAACTTGAAAATTAAAATGATTAAAATGAACAAAACTTTTGAAACCTCATTAATGTAAACAGCAAAAAGAGAAATCAGTTAATTTTTAAGTTATCCAAGAAATATGAAAGTTAAAATCACACTAAAGTTCCTATACAATTTTCAATCTTGTTTTTTAATTATTAATTTTGAATGTTGTTGCTATTTATATACATTGGTAAAAATTGAAATTAATTTCTTACCAATCGAATAATTTGACTATTATTAATAATAGCAGAACATCACTGTGTCAAAATTTCAGGAGTTCCAGTCTGAGACTAAAGTAACCGGTACTTTGACTTTTGGCTTATACATGGATAATCTGCATGCCCTTGGGGTAGAGCGTCAGTCTGTCACTCCGTACGCTCAGGGATCGTGCTTGGTGGAGGAAAAACTTTTTGTTGCTCTTTTTGCAGAAAAAAGGAAAGTTAACATCCAAAAAAACGAAAAAATAATAAACAGAACGGATATTTTTTTGAAAATTTTGCTGCCAGTCGTTTATTTTTTATTAACAAATATATTTTAAACAGTTTATCGGTTTCTCATCGTTTTTTTTCTATATTTTATCACCGTCATCAGAAAACGATGATCAGCTTGATGGCCCCGCCGAGAGGATATTTTGTACCAGTTACTGATGAAGTTTCCCCCGTTTTTGGGTGAAACTTTGTTCTCCTCTGATTAAACTCACCCGCCTCTCATCGACCGATGGGTTATTGCTACTAGGGCATTTTTCTACTGTTTTTATTTATTTTTATTTTATTGATTTATTTTTTTTCATTTCAAACTCTCGGTCATTTTTGGGACCCCCGGTATCAATTATGAATTAAATAGCCATCACTTAAATGTGTGAAGCTTTCAAAAATGAAAAAAATGTAGCATTTCCATGCTCAAGGAGGCGACAAAAAGCAATAGCTGTGAAACTGAATGGCGGTTACATTGCACTTAATTATATACAATCTCAATTTTGTTTACTATTATGAAGATAAGGATGTTTTGAATAGAAAACTGACTGCCTATTATGAACGTAACACAATTCATCGGATTTTTTAGAACTACAACTTATTTGCCATAAAAAAATTGGATTTTAATTTTCATCTTCTTTTTGGAAAACATTTTTTGCATCATTTTTTTCTTTTTTAATTTATCTTTAAAGTTTTTGTAATTTATAAGAAACATGGAATATTACAAATATTTTAACTACAGAAATATTTCTAATAGTTTTAAAAGAGAATAAAAATATTATTTACTACTGCAGAATCACACGTTAGATAGTATATAAATGGCAGGATCTATTACTGAACGTTCTAAACAATTTTCCTGCACACTCGCACCTTCTAAGCTGGGTCCCATCTGAATAAGTTCCTAAAACTATTTTCAAAAGTCTCCAGCGCACAATGTTGTAACTCAAGTCACGACAGCGACCGGTATACTAGTAAATAGTTCTGTCTTTCAAGGAGACATTTTAGATACAGAACATCCGCTCAGAGCTTAATGCTTAGGATAATACGGAAGCGAAATGCCTTGACATGTGCTGACGTTTTATCCTTCTTCTGAAAAGAAATATTTGTCTAGGGAGGTTAGACACCCACCCGAAATATGAAATGGCCTAAAACATTTCAAAGTTTTTAAATTGTCTCTCATATTTACCGTATATATTTATATATATATATTTTTCAGATTTCAGATTTTTTTTCAGTTGTTACTTTGCAATAGTTTCCATTGCTCTGCACAGTTTTCCTAAAAATAAATTCGCACAGGAAAAGTATTAGCTATTTTAAAGTATCTTAATTACCAAGTAATACCAGCTAACAGTATAATTTCAAATTTGTTATTTTAAAAATAGCCTCTTTCTTTGATTCTACTCCTGATTGCAGATTTTTTCATTATTTCTTTTTTTAATGGATTTTTATGGCTAACAGTTTAATTTCAAATTGTTATTTCTACTGCTAAGTAACTTAAACTGTCAATATTTTTTATAGTACAGATTATTATTTTCAGTGACATCCATCGATAATTTTTTAACTACCTTTTTTACAAAAAAAATAACGTCTTTCTATGATTCTACTCCTCATTGCAGAGTTTTTTTCATTATTTTTTCTCTGTTAATGGATTTTAATGGCTAACAGTATAATTTCAAACTTATTATTTCTACTGCTCAGTAACTTAAACGGTTAATATTTTTTACAGTACAAATTATTGTTTTCAGTGCCTCTCTATCTTGTATCTATCGGTAATTTTTTAACTAACTTTTTTACATAAAAAATACCGTCTTTCTATGATTCTATTCCTGATTGCAGAGTTTTTTCATTATTTCTTCTCTTTTAATGGATTTTTATAGCTAGCAGAAAATTATGGACTACTCGGCATATTATTATACAATTGCGGTGCACGCCTCACAAACTCCGTATTACCCCTCGGTATATTTCCTGTTATTTTAACTGCATAAATATTCTAATATCCTTATTCATATTAAAATATCATCATCACATTTACCTCTTAGGAATTTTACATATATTTTCTTTATTTTATAGGTAAGGTCTAAGTCCCAATTTGTAGCAACGTTAAATCTTAAGAACATATTTAAATGCAATACAATAATATATTATAATTTCACGAATAAAGTTATGAGTATTCCATCTCGTATAATGACTTTTTCGCTGAGAGCATTTTTATTTGAATAAACATCACTTGAACTCATTCAACCTACATGTGTAGCATTACACATAAACGGAGATCTGTTATTTGTTCATTCACTAGTTCATTTAACAAAATTATCTATATAAATAAAATTAAACTTTTGTCTGTACATTTCTTAGAATTCAAAAATTTTGCGATTTCTATCCGTTTCAAGCACCTGGGAATACGGTGCGACCCTCAAAAAAAAGTTTGTCTGTCTGTCGTTCTGTCAGTCATTCTATCATTCTGTGCAGTGACACTTTTTTTGTCAAGTATCACGTAAAAACGACTAAAGCGAGTGATATGAAATTTGGTGTCATAATACGTGGTCACTCAATTTAAAACATAGGCGTCGAATTTTTAAAAAATCTTGATTAGATTTTCAGATTTTGCGAAAATCGTTTCAAACTGTGTAAATTTGTGTTCGCTCGTCACTTAAAAACGACTGATACGAATGAAACGAAATTAGGTATCATGATAGGGGGTCATTCAACTTAAAACATAAGTGTCGAATTAAAAAAAATTGATTAGATTTTGAGATTTTGTGAAAATCGTTTCAAACTGCGTAAATTTGTGTTCGCACATCACATAATAACTGCAAAGGTGAAAAATGATATTTGGTGAAATGATAGGTGGTCACTCACCTTTAACTATAAGCATCTAATTTAAAAAAAAAAAAAATCGATTAGATTTCGAGATTTTGCGAAAATCTTTTAAAACTGGGTGAATCTTTGTTCACGCATTACGTAATAACGACTAAAGCGAATGATATGAAATTTGGTCACATGATAGATGGTTGTTCAACATAAACTAAAGGTGTCCAATTTCTTAAAAATTTTTATTAGATTTTGAGATTTTGTGAAAATTCTCTCAAAATGCGGTTATATTTCTTCAAGCATCGCGTAATAACGACTAATATTAAATTTGGTGATATGATAGATAGTTGCTAATCTTAATTTATAGGCGTTGAATTTTTAAAATACTTTGATTACATTTTGAGATTTTCTGAAAATCGTTTTAAAACGCTAAAATTTTGTTCCAGTATCACGAAATAAAGACTGTAGGGAATGAAACTAAATTTGATGACATGATAGGCTGTCACTAAACTTAAATTCTAGGCTTCCAATTTTTCAAAAATATTGATAAGATTTTGAGATTTTGCGAAAATTATTTCAATATGCGTAAATTTTCGTTCGCGCATCACATGATTACGACTAAAGCGAATGAAATGATATTACTTAGTTACTCTCTAACCTGTAATGTTTTAACAATACATAGAAATTATAACTTCGCTTTCTTTACTTTGGCAACATACTCCATCCATTCTGTGTACTCCTGCAATGCTGACGAAAGTTCTTGCTTTTTGGAAATTCGCATTCAGTACTAACCCGTCAACGACGGGTACTTCAGCTGGTTTATAATATGAATGATAAATAATATATAATAATAATAATTTCATTTATAGTATTAGCACAAATATTACACAATATTTTAAGTATTGTGTAATATATATATATATTTTTTAAATTAACAAGCTTAAATAAGATGAACTTACATCCATGAAAACTCCTGGACACATTTAGGTATTTTTTGGCATCTCATTTAGGTCTCAATTACTAGAAATGTGCCAGAAAGCAGCTAAATTTGCCAATGATATTTAAATCTTTTTTTAGACAAAGGATAATAATTTAATTTCTGTAAATAAGATAAGTTAGATTTAAAATGAGAATATCTCAATATATTCACGTAAGTATCCAATGAAATACTGAATATCCCTAAATGGGACAAACCAATGAGAAATTGAATCTCATCCGGACACAATTACCTTCTTATTTAAATGCTTTGAGATACTATTGAGCACAACATTATAAACAATTTTCCGCCATACTTGCAACTTCTGAGCTGCAGTCGATCTATTTAAGTTTCTGAAACTATTTTCAAAAGCCTCCAGCGCCTAGAATTGCAACCCACATTACGACAGCTAACGGTACAACGAGTAAATAATTCTGTCTTTCTAGGAGACATATTAGGTTCAGAATACCTTCTGAGAGCTCGTGCGGACGCTAATACTTCTTTTGAAAATAAATATTTGTCTAGGGAGGTTATGTGCCCACCCTTTGATTTAATTAAGAATTGAAAAAAATAAATTTTAGTAGAGAATATAGTGATCGTATCATTTATTAGGTTGTAACGAAAGTTTCCCGCCACCGCAAACATCGTCAGAACACAGTTCGCATTGGCGTATTTGCTCATATTTTGTCGAACTATTTTTGACATTTGAAAGAAAGAGGCTTACTTTATAACACTGTGTTGTGAAATCTCTGAAAAATATAGTTATCATTAAGTACAAGGTGTCTCCAAATGGAACTATAGCTCTAGAGGATTTGAACCATCATTAACTTCCAGTTGTGTTGCAAAAAGTCAGCTCTAGAATATCAACGAATTATGAGTACAGCTTTAAGTACTATTGTTGTATAATGTGACACTGTGCAGCTTTGGTACCGAAAGTTCAAATACAGTTATCTAAGGAGTTAGAAGTTAGTTTTTCAGGCAGATATGGCGGAAAACTTTCGTTACAACCTGATATTTTGCGTTCGCAAATACTCAAGCTCGAGAACTCCAGCAAATGAACGAATCAAAATAAATTTTAATGTAGTTTATTTAAAATAATAAGGGCTAGTGTAGTTGTGGTTTGTAGCACAGCAAACACAAGCGTTCCAGAGGAAAATGTGTGAAGTTACGAAAAAGCATGGGAACAAAGAAAGCCAACTTGACGATAGCGCCAGGAGCAGGAAAGAACGGTCGTCAAATTGTAAAAACTCTCGGTTGCTAGACATAATTCTGTCGAAATAAATTTCAAATACAGACTTGTCAAAATTGTATGGTTAAGAGAGCTTGGAAAATAAAATAAAATAGATTCTAAAAGCGCTGTGGGAAAAACACCCGAGGAGATCAAACGAAAAAAACAAAAAAGGTTACATGGGCACAGGTTATATGGGCGCCTAACGAAGAATAAATAATACTTTAACGGCGAAATCCAAAGTAATGTTCAAAACGAAATTAAGATAGCCTAAAGAAGTGAAAGATGAGAATACAAAAATAGCAAAGAGTATTAAATTTAGACTATATTAAAATCAGAACTAATTAAGAATATGTGATGAACTTTATCAACATCCAACATATGAAATGATGTAAGACAATTCGAAATTTACATCTTTTCTCGAATATTTCCGTGTAATTTTTTCAGTTGTTACTTCACAGTGCTTCTCAATGGTTCTCACAGTTTTCTAAAAACATTCTTATACGAAAAGTTTTATTTACTTAAGATTGATTTTGTGAATTAAACTTGCATATTTTGAACAGTAGTTTGATTCATTGTCACTAGAGACTTCAAAAAATTTTTAATTTCTCTACGAGATGAGTTATAGATGATTACAGTGAGCTTATAACACTTACGAAACACTCAAGAAAAAATGGTAAACATACAGAATTTTACAATATTTCCAAAAACGTGTAACACTTTGTCCCATATCCGATGGCAACGAAAGTTTCCGCAACGGCTATTTCACAAATGTTATAAATCACGGTCAGTAATAAAACTGCATCATTACAGAACAGTCTTATGTTAAATTCACAATCCTTTTACAAAATAACAGCCATCGTTTGTAACTCATACCTATTCTAGTGATTCATTACTCATATCTGGTTAGGAACTCACTTTGCATGACGAAAATTGTTTGTGTAGATGTTTCCTGTCTCCCCAAAATGTTTTTCTAGAGAGTTTGGACTCAACCGTCATATGCATTAGGGTGATGCAAATACATTTTTGAAGTTTTGCTTTATTTTGCATAATCAGTTTCCGTCTTCAGATTTTGACAAAAAAATAGATTGCATCATTAATTAACTTATTTTCACAAGTTAATGCGTAACGTCTGTACTTAGCATGAATACAGATATGGATATGATTAATAGGAATGTTTATACGAACCATTTTGACGAACCTTGAAATTATTTTAACTACTTTTGGCCTACGAACACCTATATTTTATAACTCAAAAACGAATAGCATTAGAATGTTCATTTTTTTATTTATGACCGTGTAACAACGTAAATGTGCAAGCGCATCTTTATTTTCGATTACAATCGACTTGGTTGATTATTCACAGGGTCACATTGAAACTTCCAAATAATAAAGTCTGCGAGACTTCATTGTTTGGGCCATGCCAATTTTTTTTTTTTCAAATGTCGCCAATCTTGGAAACTTTTGGCGAAATATCAGTAATTTAGGGTCAGAAATAAGGTTTCAAACTGAACAAAGTTTAGCGATATTTGGATGAAAATCGCCAAATATAAGTAATTTGTGTGTGGGATTAAAAGAAAGCTACAAGAGTCCTATCTGCATAGAGGGGATGCCTTAGGCGGCGGACATTTTAAGAGGTTTTAAGGCATATTCACGATACATCTAGAGAAAACCGCTAAAATGCCAGACCGCTAGATCGACAGCTTAGTAGGCCCGAACCCGGCATCTTCACAGTGATAGTGAAGTATCGTACTTTAAATTGTGCTACGTTTATGTAAAGTTCAAAATAATGTTGTGTTTAGTCCAGTTTAAATAATTATTTTTCAAAGTTTTAATAACTGCTGCAAAAATGTGTCAATTTATTAGACGTATAAAGAAGACATGTGTGGATTCCAGATCGAAGTTCCTTATTTCTTTTTTTTTCTTTTTTTGCAAATTCGTTAGATTAAGGTGAACAGATTTTTGAACAAAGAATTGGGTATAAATCAGCGTGGTGTCCCCAATTCTGAAACAAAAATTGAGGACATAGTAAATGCAATGCTTTTCTCCAGAAAAATATTCTTTTTCAATTACAGCATTAATTATACTCAAAAATACAAGGGTGCGTTATTTATTATTATAATTAAACCTTTGTTCGCACATTTTGTTTTACATTTTGGGGACAAATTGAAAAAAAATAAATTTATTACGTTTAACTACTTTAATTAAATACAATATTTATGTATCATTGCGATAGGTAAAACAACCATAAAATAACACAAACACTTTCAACAGAGAAAAATCGGCTTTCATTTAGCCTTCTCCAGCGACAGAAAGAGGATACTCAGAGATAAATACTACTACTTCGCTCATTTCTCTCTCCTGTAGATTCCATAATCTTTTTTTTTTTTTCTTTTCCTTATTCAGTGACAGGCACTTATTTCTATTCCTTTAACAGGTCTGGGCGGCAGTAACGAATACCGGACCATTATCAGTAATCCTCACATCCAGACATTGGAGAACGGATCTCTGGTGATCACAGAAGTGGAGCTGGCAGATGCAGGCCTCTACATGTGCCAGGCCACGAACGGAATAAGCCCCAGCTTAAGTGCCGTCGTTAAGCTTACGGTGCATGGTAAGTAGGGAGTAGAGTAAAAAAAAAATTTATTTCTATTTGCTTTGATTCGCCAGTTTGTTTGCCCCCATGATCTGTATATTCTATGGCCAGAAGGAGAATCCGCATAACTTAATGTGTTTTTGTCGGCTTGCTGAGTGGGTTTTATTGTTATTGAAAATTAATTTTGATCCTTAATGACGAAAAGTTTTAAGATATGTCGCGTATTTTGCTTGGAAAATGTATTGCTATAAAAAACCTAGATTGCACGGAATAAGCGATGTAGGATTAAGAAGACAGAAGCTTCTTACTACGAATTACTCTGCAAAGGACTTGCATACAGATATTGCTGTTGAACAGATATTGTTAATTGTGCAGTTTTCATTTTTATTTAAAATAAATTTTAATAAAGAAAATGGTAAAGAAATTTATCGCATGGCACAGTTACTTTGCACGGAATTTATATCACATAAGGAATTTCAGTGTGAATATAAATTCCATGGTTTTTTTTTTCGGTTTACGGTTACGATAAATATAACTCCTTCTTCGGTTAACGGTTAAGATAAATATAAATCCTTCGGTTTACGGTTAAGATAAATATAACTCCTTCTTCGGTTTACGGTTCAGATAATTATAACTCCTTCTTCGGTTTACGGTTCAGAAAAATATAACTCCTTCTTAAAAATTACTATAAAGAGTAATCTTAAAGCATAAAGATACAAAGAGCAAAAATTTGTATTTACTTTTAATGATAACTCATTAAACCTCATTTTCTACCTATTCATCTATTGTTTGCTAAGATGCTATCGACAGCATACATTAAACTTAAACAGTATGTATAATTATTAACTGCAACATTTTTACTTCCTTTAATTATCACGACTGCTTTGTATGAAGAAGAATATGCGAGAATAAAAATAGATATTTGTGAGTTAGAAAGCCTTTTATGCTTGTTGAAATTTTTGCTTGTGACCAAAAACTATGAAAATATTTAGTAATGCAATTAAAAATGATACTGAATGCAAATTATCTAGTATGTTCGACGAGGAATAAAAGTAAAATTTACTGAGCCTTGGTTGTTTTAATTTACATTTTGCCACAGCAATTGCTCTATTTCTATCAAATGTTCAAACACAAATATACGTCCACTAAATGATAAACCCTGCTTTAAGCAGTGCTTACTCTTTGGAGAAATTCGCTTAATTCAATTGAAAAAAATATATTTTTCCTAGAAAGTAACACTTTTATGAATTATGTGTTATTCTCAAAGCGAAAAGTTTCTATATGAGAAAAATCTAAAAATTAAACGAAAAGTCGCTAAATTTTCTAAAAAGTCATCTATTTTTATTATGTATTGGATTTTATTTCGAAATTCAATGAAAAGTTTTTAGGTTTAACGACAAATCCCGAAATCCAATAAAAAGTTGTTAAATTTAGCAGCAATCACCATAAGTTACTGCCAAAGTTACAAACCATAAGTTACAAAATACTACCACTATAGTCAAATATCTGCACTGAACCTGTGTTTTTATCTGACTCTTGCTAAAGATGACTCTCTTTTCGATTTGCGGTTTTACATTTGATATGAAAAAAAAATTAATTAAAGGTTCTGATACACACACTTTTAAAGAATTCGTAAACGAAAAAAAAAATCAACATATCTTTAACTGAAAAGCATATACGTTTATTTTAACGATTAAATTATAACATTTCATCAACCATATTAAATCCGCAATATATCAGAAGAAAAAATAGCTTAAAATTATTTTAATCTAGTGAAAAAAATGAAACTGTTTCATGTCGAGGAGCTATTTAAAATCGGACAAATTGAGAATACTGTAACGAAGTTATTTGGTTGCAGACTTAAATTTGAGATTAAAAGGCGTTGTGAGATAATGCAGAAACCAGGTTCGATGCACTTAGTTGCAATATAAAAAAAAGACGTTATATACTAAAAGAACTATTTTATTAAAAATATACTATTGAAATGTAAACTTATTACAACGGATGGTGGCTGATAGCGAAATAAAAAAACGTCCTATATGGACAGTGCAATTAAGATGGAATGGATTAAAAATTACGCCAGAAGAAAATTACACATTGGCGAGAACAATAACTTGGCTGAGAAAAATAACGCCAATTCCAGAGCAACCCTAACAATTAATCCAATAAAATTAAAAATGGCGTAATGGCGAGCACATAATTTTAAAGATATCGCAGGGCAACAAATAATAACTTACGCTTTGTGATCTGTATCACAAATACTATGTGGTTTTTGCAGAGTTTATCAATGTAACGCAATTTTTAGCTAATAACGTCACATTCTAATTTTCTTTTTTAAATAATCTTCATTATTTGAGTTAGTTCACCTGGTTATTTCACAATTAGTCTTTACGCGGAGTAATATTGAGACTTAAAAGAACTTTGAAAAAATAACATCTTTACATAGGACCGTTGTGGAGGAACGTAACAGTTATATGTTAAAAATTGCACTTTAGGTGCTATTTAAGATATTGTTCAATAAATACGAATTTTAATCTGTTGAGGCATCACACTTACTTCAAAAATTTTTGATTTCTGTACTGTGAAAATCCAAATGAAGATGGAAATGACCATAAAAATAAATATTTTTAATACATTTTGTGAGAAATTATTCCGAATTGTTGTAGATGTGTTGGCAACAGTTTATTTTCTGTAAAATGTTTCTTCTTATCATAATGGCAACACTTCAAAGTCAGACATCTACGTTGTTGCATGAGTAACCATGCACTTAGTATCTTTTAATTCAGTAACCAATTTTATACACAAAACTAAATCATGTTTTGTGACAAGAAAGGTACATACAAACTCTCATAAGGATTATAGTACTTAAAAAGTAGAGTTTTAGCAGAATTAACACTCTAAATTATGGCAGAAATGTCTATGTCTTTTTTTTTTTGGTAGCATGAGTTACCAAGGAATTTTAATTAATATTTAAAAACATTATTTATTTATAAGATTTTTTAAGAGTTATTAAAAAAAAGGAAACAATTTGTAATCAGCGTGAATTTTGTTGAAAGTAAATATATACATTTTTTAATATTTCTTCAGTTTAAAAGTACAATTTTAAAAAATGTAGCATGAGTTACCGTAGAATCACCCTGTTTTGGTTTCTCATTATTATTAAAACTGCAACGCTATTTCCTAGCCTTCTTTAGAATTGGACAAGCCTTTTACTCTCCTGCGACAATGAAATCGCAAGGAATACCTTCTGTTACACGATTTAGATAATCTAAATTCAATTATTGAAACTGTCCTCAACTGTAACTATTTCCGAAGCGTGCAGAAGCGCATGAATCAACTATTTCTAAACATGTATCTGCTTTATATAAAGTCGTATATTCAGCCGGATAATTTCTCAAATAATTATTCCTGTAAACACGGAGACGCTTTTCATTGAATATTTTCTTTAGCTGCAAACATTCGTTTCTTTAGCTGAAAGTATTTTCAAGACTAATTCACTCTTGAAAGGTGATTTTCTGTTTGACGCTTAACTTGACGTTTACAATTCTACTCAAGCGTAAGTTTCAGAATTTGATGATTGAACTGTAAATAGAATATTCATGCAACTCAAGTTCTTTCTGTGCAATCAAAAGATTTTAGAACTTTTTTTTTTCACTGATTTTTGCTGGTTCTCAATCTCGTGAATAAATAGTTGAAAGCAGTGTTTGTCGTTTGTCTAAATATTTAGCACACACTCAGAAATGAAAATAAAATAAATAGTGAAAAATCCTGCTTCTGATTTCCAACGGTGAAAATGCTGCAGAATAAAAGTTAATTAACTTCTGAATGCAAACTATTCTTATGAACTTTATTGTTTAAACAATATATTAATTGTGCATACGAACTATCTCAATCTAAATCATTCATCTAATGTAAAAATTGGATATTTATGGCTGTGTAATACTTTTGAAATAAGATTGTTATTAAGGAAGTAATATATAAATCTGAAGGTAATATATTTCAAAATATATTACCTTCAGATTTATATATTACTTCCTTAATAACAATCTTATTTCAAAAGTATAATACAGCCATAAATATTCAATTTTAACTTTAGATGAATGATTTAGATTGAGATAGTTCGTATGCACAATTAATATATTTAATTTCATCGCTGTTCATGGTGAAGTTAAAAGAATGCAATTCTTTTAAGAATTAGTTATATGAAACACAACACGCAAAAAGGTTACGATTCATTTAACTTGCAAGGTATTTTAAAAATTAGTTTTACCTTACATTACATAGTTTAACTCAAAACATAAATTTCAGTACTTTAGTTTCTTTGAATAATGCACATTAAAATGGCATTCAACAAATTCTGAATGGACATATTATACAGATTTTCCTAAGGGTTTTAGAAAATTTGCTAAAACACTTCACTCTGAAATAGTCTTTAAACTCTCTTGAACAATGTTACGTCTGGATGTGAAATTCTTGTCTTAAACTTCTCAAGCGATTTCTTTTGAGCAGTTTTGAGGGAAATAGGAGTGCTTGTTCTAAAATGTTTGAGTGCGTAAATTTTCATTTTAAGTCAGTCTCAAATGGCATTATATTGTGCCTTTTGAAACAAGATT
The DNA here is from genome assembly GCA_038373885.1 of Cheiracanthium punctorium. Lineage (NCBI taxonomy): Eukaryota > Metazoa > Arthropoda > Arachnida > Araneae > Cheiracanthiidae > Cheiracanthium > Cheiracanthium punctorium. Next base: position 474,203 of record JAWZYV010002418.1, read on the forward strand.
GGTAACAGTGTTAAATGTTTGTAATTAAATATGAATTCTTTTTAAGTAAACGTTAATTTATAGCATCCGAAATTTCGTGTAAGATGGGAAGATATGGAATAATGTAATGGCCCTTATTACACAGTAGCTTGCAGGAACTGCAAATTTAATCAATTCTGTTGCGTAGATCCCTAAATATATGAATTCATTTGGGAAGAGAGAATATTGTTGAAACTTTGTTCTCATGTATATCTTAAAATAAAAGCAATATTAAATTGTCATTATAATAATGAAAAAATAATTATGATGTGCCTATCAACGATAAAAATGAATCAACGATAGCGTACACCATTGTATTCCAATAATTGAATGTAACAGTACTTAAGTTTATCCAAGAGTTTGAGAATCTTTCCAACGTCAGACAAATGTTCAGAAGATATCCACGTAAGTGAAAACCAATTGGAGGTAGCTTCAAAGTTGCTAATGAGATAAAAACTGCAGGTTACAGTTTTGAGAAAACTCTTTATAAATTGTAAAGACTGTTTGAATATTATTTTAATTCTACATTTTCTGAATATGACACTATTTCTTACAGAAAGTAGACAGTATAAATTTGCTTTCTGTATAATTTCTACACACTACACATTAGGGTAATTCATATAAGACGCAAATTTATTTTTTTATTTTTAATTTTTTACTCTCAACCCTTAAAACTGATCCATTTCAGTAGCAAACAGACCAGTTTTTTTTTTTAAATTCTTAATTAATATTTAGGGATCGTTAGAGATTTATAGACAGAAAACTTTACTTACTTTTTGAAATTTGAGAAAGGAAGCAAAAACTGTGTTATTTACTTTTAAATGAAAATCCATAAAATTGTGTTCTGATAGTAAGAACAGAATTTTATGGATTAAATTACAAAATAACAATTATATAACTTTTATTTCTAAGTAGAAAGATTTATTTTAAAGTTATATAAAATTTGCCTTCTTGAAGTTAGGGGTTTTCTGTGACCCCCAACAGTGATGAACGACCTCCTTGTAATTGTCATAAAGTCGAAATTGTTGTAGCTGATTTGGAGCAAAATTAATTATATCTGTCGTGGCCGTTTGAACGTAACTTCAAGTAGATTGTTTGGATATCGCAGTTTTGATGTCTTGCTAGTTGATTTTTGACCAACATCTCTTACATTTTTTTCTTAAATCATGATTTCTGGACCGCTGGAATGTTTAACAGGTGATACTACGACCGCTTCAAGTATGATTTCTAGGATGTGATGCTGACAAGGGAACCAAGCCAATTATTTTCGCACTCTCTGTTCCAAAATAATATATGCTCCGTTTAGTCACAATGTATTAGGCTGTTGCATCGAAGCGCATGCATATTATTTTATCATGTAAGCTTCAAGATAAAATTATCTCGAGAAATAGTGGACGCCATGATTTCTATCAGGTTGTAACGAAAGTTTTCCGCCATATCTGCCTGAAATACTAACTTCTAACTCCTTAGATAACTGTTTTTGAACTTTCGGTACCAAACCTGCACATGTCACATGATACAACAATAGTACTTAAAGCTGTACTCATAATTCGTTGATATTATGTAGCTGACTTTTTGCAACACAGCTGGAAGTAAATGATGGTTCTAATCCTCTAGAGTGATAGTTCTATTTGAGACACCTTATACTTAATGATAACTATATTTTTTACAGATTTCACAACACAGTGTTATAAAGTAAACCTCTTTCTTTCAAATGCCAAAAGTCGTTTGACAAAATATGAGCAAATACGCCAACGAGAACTGTGTGCTGACGAAGTTTGCTGTGGCGGCAAACTTTCGTTACAACCTAATACTTTTGCAACTAGAAGCTTGGCGACGACCAAGAGCTAGTTGACTCTTTTTCCAGATATCAAGATTGGTAGATGATCTACTATTCCGCGTCCCGTTATGACCTCAAGCATCTTTCCCTTCCAGTGCAGTACTTTGTGGTTGAAAATCATAGACTCATCCAGCTGCTTTCTAATATCTGTTCTTTGGATAGAAGAAAAGCTAACATTATATTCTGACGCATTACGACCCAGACTTTTGAGCGTAGAAGCCAAAACAACACTTCCTTTTCGGTCACTCAAGTTAGCGACATCAAGACTAGTAGGTAAATTAGAATCTAGGATTGTATTTTTGTCTCGTTTCCATGGTGGCATAAAATATTTACTTAAAGAGGGTCCTGGCTGAATAAAGTTGACTCATGCCACTGTCACTTCTTTTCTCTGCAGAAAAAGTAGCTGAAGTTATAATGAATCGCATTTGTCAGTTAGTCTATCTATTGATTCTTCTTCATTTTCTTTCATTTTTTCCAACTTAGCTTCTTTTCATTACTCTTTTATCAAATTTTCTCGCATGCTGGGTGGCCAGAAGTAGAGAAGCGAGGAATTATTAAGCTTGTAGACTCAAAATGCATTATTGCAGTTCATTTTTAACTGTTTGAGCATCTTGGAATTGGCCAAATTATGTAAAGTTGTTTTCGTATAAAAATTTTCATGCAGCTTCAAAATTATATGTATTAAAAATACAAGCCATCTAATTATGTACAAGCTTTCATATAAAAATATCTCATACATGGGTGTTATAAATAATTTAAATTATAGATGCATTGCAATGAAAACTGGAATGAAGTGGACATGATTTTCCGTCACAACCACTTAGAGGGTTAAACTTTGAAAGCCGGTGGCAACCACTAAATTTCGATCAAAAATATAGAAATTGATAGATAATTCATATTTCAATAGGTAGAATGATAATATGGGTTGAGAGTTAAGAAAAAAAATTATGAATCACACTTCTACAAATGGTATGTTTCGATATCACACCTAAGTGATATCTTTTCGTTTAACGGCATTGTAGTACGTTGGATATAGGTGGTAGGTGTATACTTCCATTTATATATTACAGTGATCACTGGTGATTGGTGTGCAATGGATGTAGGTGGTAGGGTAGTAGTATAACTTAAGTTCTACGAAGCGGCATTAAATCATCTGATGATATATTTTTCTGTTATTTTGATACGTAAAAGTTTATTTTTTCATAGCTGTACATTAGGGTTATGACAAAAAAAATTGCATGCATTGGATATTGATGAACATTTTAATACATATTCAGTAAATGGCAATTATTTTGTTCAATTCATAAAAAAAAAAATATTCCGCATCAATGAGAGCGAAAGTTGTAACTCACGTATGTTTAGCACAGTCAAAACTTATTTGTTGAAATAAATTTCGTATTCAAATATTTATATGTTTTGCATTTTTAGTACCGTTTTGCACCTCATTCACTACACATTTCGGCCAAATATTTGCATGTGTTACTCCTACAACATATCTATCAGCAATCCAGCGAGTTACAAAGCCTTTCATGGCTTCTGCTCAACTTAATTTGGAAATACCATCCGTCATATTCTGGTGAATTTCTGTGTTAAATCTGGTATTAAAACATATATTACAAACGTGTTGTGGAGTTGAAAAATCACACTATTTCCAGTGATATTCTCTATTTAAAAATGAAGAAGTACGAAATAAAAGCATATAAAGCAGAGGCACTCCATTTGGCAGAGTGAAAGACAGTAATCCTCCCCATTTAGATACAGAACTCCTTCCATGCAGAAATCGAAAATCATCTCGCCAACCTGGATTTGGAGCAGTAAACATTTCAGCTTCTGGCTTGTAGGACTGCTGTAAGACGGTGTATTGTTTTATCCCTTTGTCCACAAATTCGTTTAAAGTTCATTCGGTGGAAGACTTCGGAATAAAGAACTCGAATGTATGCTTTGAGATTCTACCAATAATATGATGCTGGCAACCAATATAATGTGGCTGATCAAATCCCCTTGTAACCATAACAATTTTTAGTTTTTACCACTTCCAGTGACTTGTCCGGTTTTTACTGCTCTTGTGTCGCATAAATCATTTTGAAGCTCTTTCATGCATCAAATTCATTCAGCAAATTTTGTAGTGTGTTGAAAATGTTCTGTGATGATCCGTTTTCACATTTACTCCACCTAATTTCATTACTTTAAGTGAATTGCTCAAGATTACCATTTGATACTCGTGATTTGCAATTTGTTTACTGTGTAACTGAAGGCAGAAATGTTTCTTTTTTTGCAGAATACAATTTATTTTACGCTTTGCATCTTCTTATCACAAACTTACCATACACCTGACTCTGGTGTTGGAATACTCATTCCATATTTGGGTACACTGGCGTAAACTATAGCAAAGGAAGTGTTTAAGCATATTGTTAGGTTACAAACTCAGTCCCTTGCAATGTTGAAAATCGGGTGACTCGTTACCTTTAGTCATTCTCGATTTCATCGGATTCAGGTACACATGCTGTTTTAAAAAATATTTCAATACTTCCTTCTGATGATATTTCATCTACATTAGTGGCAGAGACCAGTTGATTTTGATTGTTGAGAAACGACAACTGTTTTTCGAATTTTTCTGACATTTTGGTGTAATAGTGGACCCTCAAGATGTATTCAAAAAATTTTGAAATTCTGCATTTTTCTTATTCAATACAAAACACAACTTTTGGTCGCTATTGGATTTTTAAATTAAAAAAAAAGTTTTTTTCACTGCACCCTATTGTACATGGTTATACTGTTTGAGCGATCGCGCTCATACGGTGCTCCGCTCAAATATCTGTGGTAATACAGTGTATTTTTGAAATTTTCGACAGTAAAAGCATTTTCAGAACCTCTGGGCTTGTCATTTTTTTCTTTCTTTCCTTCTCTTTTTTTTTAAATTCTGAAATTACATCGTTTGTTTCTCTCAACATAACAGGGAAGAACAATGGTGGATCCAGAGGCGTGAACTTGTACTGAATTTGATGTAGTCATATTAAAAGCTATATTTAATTCTTTAACGTATTGTACGTTCCTGAAAAGCTGAAATATGATCCGCAGAATGAATTCACTGTGACAAAGACAGATTCGCTTGGCTATATAATTTATGCTGTGTCTCATTTCATAATATTCAAGCTCTGTCTCTGATGAATCTACACTGTCCTCCAAAAGTTAAGATACAACCGGTTTTCTTACGATTAATTTGAAAATGAATGAATGTAGAAATACCAAATTCGGATGATCTGTGCACTAATCAGTTATGTATTGACTGTAGCATAGAAGTTTGCATAAGAAAAACGCAAAAATGATTCACAAAAAAAAAAAAAAGGCAATTTCGCTGGAAAGTAAATTTTTTTGAAAAAATAATATATCACAGTATTATGTGGTAAAATGTAATAGAAACATAACAAAAATTAGTTTTAATCATGTATAAGCATATCTCTAGCTTCAATTATCTTGGCGGCATCGACTTTCTTAGCTGTTATCATTAAGTTGTCTGTTACCGAAATGGGAAGCGAACACCAGACCTTTGTTCCAGCTGTACTTCGACAGAATATAGAATTTCTCTATGGAGCTTTGTATCCAGATTTTAAAGCGAAAGAGAGAGAAAAAATAAACAGATTCACCAAAATTAGAGTTTCAATAGTTTCAGATGGACTTCATCAAGTTCCTATCTCAGAGAATCACTCTTTTCTGAGTGAAGTCATCTTGCGTATCACGCTTTCTTGTGTATCACGCTGACTGTTACTTGCGAATGAGTCAAAATTCAGTTCGAAGTCATGTCATGGTCTTAACAGAAAATATTTCCTTATTTTTTTTCCCTTCCAATGGTCGGCCGCTGCCTTGGAAGGCTTTGGCCACAACAGCCGGAATTGTTGGCCACTTTATCATGGGGGCATCTAGTAGGTGGACCAACATCACCCTTATGAAGTGACGGACAAATGACAACCACGCCCAGTCGGAGATCGAACAGCGAACGCCGGGAGTTGAACCCGAAACCGCAGTACAATGCTTTACCCACCATAATATCTAGTCGGCATGATTTCCTTAATAAGGCGGAGAAAGCGATTCGATGAACAATTTCCCTCTGAAAATTCCATACTAAACTCCAATGTAGTTTTTCTGTTGCATTATAGCTCCTTTTTTTCAGGTAGAGGCGGATACAGACATTTTTAAGAGGAGGGGATACTTAGAAAAGAAACTATCAATAATAATAAAATCTTTTTTGTGTAATCAGAATGTACCATAATGTCATTCTGAAAACTAAAAATTATTTGAAAGGATTTAATTTATAAAAAAAAAAACCGCCTCATTTCAATGAGAACTTGATGATGTGTTTTGGAGCCGAAGGTCCTATCCCCTCCTCCGGATCCACCATTGTTCTTCCCTGGTTATGTTGTGGAAACAATCTCTGTAATTTCAGAATTAAAAAAAAAAGTAAAAGTAAAAGAAAATAAAAGAAAGAAAGAAAGAAACTGCCACGCCGAAAGATTTTGAAAGTGCTTTTAAAGTCGAAAATTTCGAAAATCCTCTATATTACCACATACATTTGATCACAGCACCGTATGAGCGAGATCGCTCAAACAGTATAACGTACAAGTAGTGAAAAAACTTTATTAAAAGCCTTTGCTGAATATATAGGTATGCACATTACTCTTTGCATGAACAGTTGCATATAAGCAAAGCTTTTTTTTTAATCTGTTGAAAACTTATAATTAAACCGTAATAGAATCTTCTGTTGTAAATTAGAAAATGCCATAAAAAAGTATCTATCGTGTTTTCAAGTAAAGGAGACGTTTCTTTGCAAATTTTTACATTAATATGCAAATTTTTAAGATATACAGTTAAGTTAGATTAAATAAAAGAGAGATTTATTGAATGTTTAAGTTGGACGGGCCACACGGTGGAAGGACACCAAGAATTCTTTCCCTGTGTTTGGTAACCCGAAATTACCACCCTTGACTTGAACATTCCTAACCTTGAAATAACCGATTATCTCAATAATATTCTATCATTTATATGAATTATATTATTTCAATTATGTAAATTGCTGGTAACGACCCATAGTTTCGAGTTCTTTACTTTTATGAGTTCTTGACCTGTACTATCTGCAATTCGTATTCAGGACCGCCAGAATTAACATTCAGAGATATTGCATTTGAAAAATTGTACACTGTACGTCTCGGGAAAGTTTGAATGGCCACTAAACGTCTCATGAAATAAAGTCTATGCCGGATTGCACGGTGCATTCGTAAAATGGGCCGCTGACAGTGTGACCAGATTGAGTAGATTCCTACTTTTAGAGGAGATTTTAAGTGAAATTTTGAGATCCAGTAGAAATTGTAGTAGGTTCCATTTTTGAGTACACTAAATGTACTCAAAACTGCAATCTACTACATTATCTACTGGACCTCAAAATTTGACTTACAATCTACTCAAAAAGTAGAAATCTACTCAATCTGGTCGCACTGACCGCTGATCTTGTGCAAGAGGGTACGTTTCCCGGAGCAGAAAACGATGCGCTTCTGTACTCTTTACCGAGTGTCCTGATTCACACTATAGAGCGATTCAAGAAGTCTGATTATCCAACATCGCCTACATATAGAAGGCCTGAGAACAGAAGCTTTTACGTCATCACTAGGTCTTCTAAGATGACGTCATCACAGTTTTACTTTCTGAAAGTAAACCTATTTAAATTTTCTGGTGAATGATACAAAATTTAGAAAATATCTTAAGTTCAAGATAAAAATTAAAAATAACTTATTATGATCTATTTCTATATCATATTATATAATGAGTGATAGCTAAAATTTCTTATTTGTCGTAAAATTCAATTTTCTATCTTAAATCATTAAAATGGTTTAGGCGGGAGTAAATTCACCACAAACTTTGAATAGTTTTACTTTGTGAAAATAAATGTGTGATGGCATCCATTTAGTGGACCTAATGATGATGTAAAATTTTTTCTTCTAAGCCATTGTATATCTAGGAGGTGTTGGCATATCTGGAGGAAACAAAGCATCATATAGGATCAATCCAACACAGTTAGTGGCGTGATGGAATAGTGGTTTGGCCAGGGATTTCACTCGGTGGTCGTACTGACCTGAATATGTCCCAGGGAGGAACTCGGACTGGTGTGAGATATTGGAATGAGATCCTTGATACAAATATCCGCCCACATGCCGGTGCTATTGGCGATGATTTAATTCTGATGGATGATAATGTGCAACCTCACTGAGTTGTAGTTGTTGAGGAGCGTCTTGAGCAGGGGTCGCGCTGGCATTTTTTAAAGTTTCGCCAATCCATTCGCCAAATTAGATTTTGCCGAACATCATTAAGAAATGAAATTGCCAATATTTTCGCCAAATCGTATTTTCTTTCGCCAAACTAATTTTATTATCGCAATTTGCGACGTTGGCGATCGACAGCGCGACCCCTGCTTGAGGGTTAGGAGGAATTAGCTTACAGCGAATGGAATGGCCAGCTCTGTGCGGCACAGCCAGCTGTCGTCAAAAAAGGGTCTCTAGATCTGTGGTACGCGATGAACGTTTCGATCGTCCACCATGTTGCTGGTAGTTAAGTTGAGCGATGGTAACGGCTGCCCTTTTTTCGGCATTGGACAATCTATCCATCTATTCCCGCCTTCTTCCATTTTTCCAGTGCTGTTAAAAATAATCGTGACCATTATTTACGGGAAATGACTTGCTAAAAAGTAAAGGATTCTCGTGGAGCTTTGTCACCCGCAACTATTTTTATAGAAATCAAATCTGTTCTTCGTGACTGGCAACACTCTAAACGTCAGAGTTTGGTGTTCTCAGTACGCTGCACGTTAAAGGGTTAAGCGTCTGTTGAAACAACCCTTGGCAAAAGAAATACATTCTCTCTGTAACAACGACTGCCAAAATTTAATTTTCCGACCTCTATGCTGTGCGTGATACACACCACCACGGTAAGCGCTATCCTTCTTTTTTAATTACCATCCGAGATGGACAGTAATGTATTTCATGAAATATTCCAGACATCAAGGCACAATGTACAATTGTGATTTTGAAGTAAAAAAAATAAAATTCGCAATAGTTTGATATTAATATGAATATAATTTTTAACTAATATATGTCGAATATATTTAAATTTTTTTTTAATAAAACAGAAAAAAGAAAATATCTCTTACAAAAATTCATATACTTTTTCTACATTCTAGAGTGCAGTTGAATTATTTATAGACATACATTTAAAATTAATTCCAAAATTTCTCTTGAGAAGAAATAAATCACAATTTTTTCTTAAATTTTTTATTGAAATTACAATATACAGAATTTTCTTCACAGAGCACCAAGTTGTGAAATCTGGAACTTTCGATTTAAGTTTACTCGAATAATGTTTAGGCAGATGACCACAATCGAAATAGAATTATTTCATCAAGAGAGAGCTTATGAGACGTCTCCTCTCAAGAAAAGTTTCAAAACTCAGATCTTTCAAACGTGAAAATGCGAATATCTTGTGCCTCGCGGACAGTGAAAGTTTAATAAATCTTATAACGAAGCTCTGTAAGAATATCTTTTGTTCAGATGATCTGGCCTAAATAAGTTACAATGAATTTTTTTGGTTTCAAAACCGTTTGATGAACATGTTTATTTTGCAATAAATTTTTAAATTCATCTCTTTGTAAAGCACGTGAATTTTAGTTTAAGAGAAGTATTGCTGAGTTTGAAGAATTTTTGTAAATATCGATCCGATTCCACCTTGGAAAAAAATCGAAAGACTGTGGAAAACTATTATAAAGTAAAATAACGAAGGTTAATGAAAATGAAAAGGAAATGAATCAATACAGAGCATTTCCCAGATATAACTCATAATTTACTCGTGTAGTGTACAATACACTTCTAATCAAAATACATTTATATTAAATCCTTCCATTTCATTTCGATTAATCTTTGCTATTTCGTTTTAGAATAGATTTCCTGTAACGGCAGTCTCTGAATTTTTTTCAAATGTAGAATAGGATCGAAATATGGAGAAAAAGTGCTAAAATTCTGCAATATTTCTCTTCAACTGAAATTCATACAATTCATGCCCTTTCCAATGAAATGAAGTCCTCAGAAAATTAGCATGCTCATCAAACGGAAGTGAAACCAGAAGCATTCAAGGAGACCTTTTTAAACTAAAGTGTTTCTTCCGCTTTAAACGGATCCCATTTTAAAGATTTATTAAAGTTCCATTATCAGTTAGGTGCAAGATATTCACACTTTCTCGTTTCAAAGTTCTGAAGTTTCAATCTTTTCTAGGTAGCGGACTTCTATGCCAGATAAGTCCGCAACGTAGAAAATTTTCAGTATCAGCGAGGTCTCCTCTTGATGAAATACGCTTATTTATAGCGGAAAAAACACTCAAAATACTGGTGTTAAACGATAAAGTAAATAAATGTGAAAAAAACGCACATAAGATGTTACAGGTAAATAGAAAAATACGTATGTTTCGACTAAAAATTGTTCTGGTCTTCCTCAGTCAAAGCCCTTCGTCACACGGAACAGAGGGAACTGAAAAAAGATAAACAAGCAAGCATGTTGCCACAAGGGCAAAAAAAGCCGAACAAAAACATGGAGATGGGGGCAAAGGAGGGGGATGGATAAAAAGAAAAGAAAAGAAGCACAAAAATACAAAAATAAATAATAATAATAATAATAATATTAATAATAATAATAATAATAACAAAAGAACGAATGCAAACACACCTAAAAAAGGAAAAATAAAATAAAACAGAACAAACAAACAAAAATAAAAATAACATAAAAACACAAATAATATATATATATATATGAACCACGAACAGAACAGCACAATATATATACAGATATATAATATTTTTTTAATATAACTAATAGTAAAAATAATAAAATAAAAACGTAAAGGAAGGACAGGATCACACATACACAAAAAAAAACCAAACAAACAAACAAAACAAAAAAAGGAAAGAAAGAAAAGGAAAAAAGTAAAGGGGGAGTAGAGGAAGAAAGTGAATAGTACAATACAACAGCAGCTTCCAGTCAGAATGAACGAAAGAATCATCGTTCACAAGACGTTCTAAGTGCTGGGTAATGGAAAAACCTTCCAAAAAAATCAAGATGGGCAAAGACTGAGGAGTGCACAATATCTTAGCCTTACAAAACTGAAAACGATGATTGGGTGAGGCGACAGAAGATTTGGAAAGTTCGTGCTTAGAAACATATATCTCATGCTCTTTGAGCATAAATTTGAGAGCTCTTCTGGCATGACCAATATAGCCCAAATCACAAGATCCACAAGGAATATAATAAACACCCCAACGGTTCTCAGTAGGAATAGGATCTTTAAGGGAAGAAAATTTAAGTTTATTAACAGGTTTAAAAATGACTTTGAAACCGAAATTTTTTAGCATAAAGGTGAAAAGAAAGGTAGTACAATTAATTCATTGTGAAAATTAATGGTATTAGTAGAAATATTAGGCTTATTAAATTTAGAAACAGCATTATCAATAATAGAGGGGCTAAAACCTTGAGAAACAGATAAGGATTTTAAGTAACTAAACTCATTATTAAGAGATAGAGAATCAGAGCAAATTTTGATAGCTATCAAAATCATAAGGAGTTTTAACAGTGTCAATCATAAGGAGTTTTAACATCGGAGTTTTTAACAGTGTGGGTATTACTAGCAGTCAAAGGTAAAAGAGTATGTGAGAGGAAACGTGCAAGGTTATAAGAAGCAATACCAATTTTAGAAACAATGGGGCGAAAGGCAAGAGAAGGTTTATGAATTTTAGGAAGGGCATAGAAACGAGCACAGTTAGCAATAGAAGGAATATCAAAACGTTTAGTTTAAGCATTTAAGATTACAGAGGACTTCACAGTGTGTTCAATTTAAGAAAGGTGACTGTTAATAGGATGAGAATATAATTTAGTGTATGGACCAGTGGTTAGCATGTTATTAATACTATCACCATAAGAAGATTTATCAAGTAAAACAGTCTGGCCTCCTTTATCAGCTTTAGTAATGAGTGACTTTGTGATAGGGCACACAATGAGGAATAGTAATCACATAGTAATTTGGGGTGAAAAATGCAGTTTTAACTTACCCAGTAATAATTACTTTTGTAAAATCATTGTCCGTCTAATTTCTTAACCAAGTTTCATAAACAATAGGCTGGTCTCCGAAAATTCCATCCATGAAATAAAATAGAATTTTGAAACTATCAATTTTAGTCTTCTTTTTTCGGGGGAAAAATACATTAGTTTATGATGAACAATGGTCGGAAAATGCACTGTTGTTTGGGCACTTTTATCCGAAGTGATTATTAACAGCTACACGAAGACGACGTTGCAGGCCCCGTATTGCTATGTGATTCTGATTAATTATTATGTGTCCATCACCCCTTAAAATTTTGCCTAAGAGTTTAGATTCACCCTGTATTTATGATACATCTGGCGATAACCGACCAAAACTCCAAACCGTTACATCGGCAGCTGCATCTTGTACCCGAACACGGAGCCTTCACCACAATTCAGCCCTCTACCATGTTCAATGCCTTACCCACTCATCCATAATGGGGCCGCCAAACTTGAACATTGATTATATAACTTCGTCAAAATTTTGTTTAGCCGCAGTGCATCAACCTTTACATATTATTTTCGAAATCAAATTATTTCTTACAATCACATTAAAATATACTTCATATTTTCTACTTGTTATAATAAATAAAATTTATCAGATATTTAAAAAATAAATTTTCTTACCTTCCATGGATATTTCACATTATTATTTAAAGTCGCTAATAAATGCTGATATTAAAAAGAATTCTAAATTCTAAGGTTATCTTTCCAATGCTTAAATTTTACGTCCACATTAATATTCTGAAAGTCGTAAATATTTTTCTTAACTTAATGAAAATTAAATCATAACTTTGAGTTTTTCCATTTTTGCAAGTCTTATAAAATGACTTTCACCTTAAAAAAAGTATGAAATAAGAGAATAGAAAGTAAAATATTTATTAAGCTATTAAAATAATTATGGTTCTTTCGAGATAGTTGCGGGTAATAAAAGCCAAGCCTGCCATGAGGAAAAAAGCAAAAAAACAAAGCCTGGCTGTCACCTTAATTGAAAATGATAAAATTATATGAATTTTAATTACTTTAATGAAACACAATGCACGTTAATCTTTTTTGTTGTGTCAGTTGTTTGTGTCAGCGTTGAAAGAAGTAGCTTGTTATCCGTTAAAAATGTTAAATGGAATGATTTAAATTAAAACGCGTCTTTTTATTTTCATTTGTTTAAAAAGCTAATCATTCTGCATTTTTTTTAAATTATGAGACAAAAGCAGTAAGTTTGCATTTTAGCCTTGCGTGAATGTTTGATTACAATAGTTTAGTTAAGTTAATAAATTATGTTTTGTAGATTATAATAGAAAAACATTTGTTTTTCAAGCAGAACAAGGCAAATCGCGATATCTTATGTTTAAAAATATCGATAAACGAAACAAAAGTTTGCTTAAACAAACTTTTATCGAAATACTAATTATAGTCATCAAAATTTAAGTCAGTATATGCCTGAATCTGTTAAATTTTACTAATTCTCCGCATTACGCCAGAAAATAAAATTATAAACTATAATTTAAAAATTTCAATATTTATATGGTCCCTTAACGGTTTACTGTAACGAGGCATTTTTAAACGTGGAAAAGTGACTTAAGTCAAAATGTTCGCTTCTTCATAACTCGGTGATTTTACATGTAGAAGGGTGATTTTTTTTATTGTGCATGAAATTTGATAAAGATAATTTTTCTAAATATAACTGATAGGACCGGAGAACCGTATAAAATTTTGTTTCGTAATTGTTATAGGAATTGATTTATTGACACCCTATGTTTTTGATATAATATATTTATACAATGTTGAGCATTGGAACAATGTATGACTAACGGTTTAGGAAATAGTTATCGGGCAACTTTAGCTCTGGAAACCCTGCGTATATCCAAAAATGACACCTAGAAAATTTATACAGGGAGTCCTGGTTTTCCTTAACTTTTATTTTTAATCATTTAAAACAAATATTTATAAAGTGAATAATCAATGAATATGTTCTACATTCTCAGAGTTCAAAGAAGTATTTAAGCTACAAAGTGTTATAGAAAGACAGCCGAAATAACATGCATTTGATGAAAATGGAGTGGGCATAAATATGTGAGAGATCATGCATAACTATGTAACTTATTCTTCACGTGATGTTATTGGAATGAAAACAAAGCTCTACCCTCTCAAAGCATACTCTTCAATATGCTCTTTCACAAAAGCAATAAAGATTTCTCATTCTCGCATAAACGCCGCTCCGTTATTATTAAAGTAATTGCACAGTCCAAATCACTTCCTCATAATCGTTAAATGCGCATTATCATTAAAGATACCCTTCGCAAAAATTCCTAGGAGCACCCTCTGAATAATGCTCTTTAACGACCTCGGCTATTCTTAAACGAGGTTTTCAGATTTCATATGTTGCTTAGTTTGACATGGTTCGTAACATTCCCGATGTCTTGTTACAAGCACGTTCTCTTAAAAGTTGTCACATGTGCTGCAACCTCTCTAGTTGAATGTATTGCTCCTATTTTCAAGTTCAGACTATTGAATCTCGGTTTTAAGTGTTCGAAATCAATGTAGATCTAGTATAAACAAATCTTTCACATAATTACAAAATCTAATGTCCGCTATCAGTTGTTCATTTTTCTAGTAGCTACATTGCAGCGAAATATTAAACCAGAAACTGTAAATCGCTTCGTTTTGCTCCTAAAATTACCTTTAAAATGGCAGCGCAAAGAATTTTCGTAAGAATTTTCACCAAGAAAGCGAAATACTAAATTAACATCGATAAAACTCTTTATCGAAGGAATTAATGGTTTTCGCCCCTTTAAAATATTCTAAGTTTATCTTCTATAAACACAAGCTGATGCATTTTCCGCCATTTTGTCGTACATAAGAGAGTTAATCGCAGCACTTTCAGTTTAAGAACTTAATATTATTGCTTCAGGTATCGTGTGAAAAGTCTTTTCATTTTTAAAAATGTTATTTTTATACAGTATTAAATTAAATATTGGTGTTTGTTATATATTGAATTATTTCGTGTAGTTTCTCGCATTTACCAAAACACAGTAACAAAAGTATTGTCCTTGAAACGCCCCAGACGTTCTTAAAAAACATATTAAATTTCAATGCTTGTTGATGTCAAACACAGAATTCAATGGAGTTCAGAATGCATATGAATGACAAAATAGCGAAAGAACGGAAAATTTAAAACTTAAAAAAATTGTTGAAGAAAACTAGAAAATAAAAAACGAATCTAAATTCTAGTTTATGATATATTATGTTTAAATGTACTTGTCAAAAACTACAAAATCACTTCAGGTAATATTTTGATCTTTTAAGTATAGTGAGTTAGTTCGCAGTATTAATAATTATATATTCTACTAAATGAAAAGCTACGATTAAAATAAACTAAAATTTAAATCCTAAGAAAAAATTAATTTTTTTTAATAATACTTTCTAATAACAGGCAAGAATAAATTATCTTGCATGGTATTGCAATGTCAGATAAGGTATATTACTAAGAAAAATTCCAACTGAAATGGAAATTGGGAAGGAAGGAAAAAAATAATTGGAATTTTAGGGAGAGTACCTAGCAAATTATGGAATTGAATTTGAACAAATTCTGGAAACGTCATGAGTGGAGAAATTCTTTTTTCGTTACATTTGGCAATATTTTTCTAGGAGGATACTTGTAACCTGGCGTACCAGATATGTTTGTTCTTAACCTATATGCAATATCAAGAAAATTCCAAATTCTCTGAATTTGATTTCCGGTAAATCCCCCCCCAACTTCTAGTCTATTCGTAAACTGGAAAGCAATTAAGGTATCTGCCTTATTCGGAGCACTTATTTTTTAATTACAAAATTTGGTGTGGTTCATGCATTTTTATTTTAAGAGCCATAAAGCATGACAGACACAATAAGTTATTTTACAAAAGTTTCATAACTTTTTCAAAAATTGCTTAGCAAAATTTCATACTTACGCAAACTGCTGTACAATACATTCTTATCAATATTTAGTAACTTACTTCCCACAGTATACTCCTATAACACTTTTTTATGTTTTGTACCAAAAGTTTTATTATATTTTTAAAAAATCACTGATATGGCCAATTATCTACAAAAACGTTGAAATTTTTAAAAAAAGATTGAATATTTTGTCTAAAAGTGCTTGTAAATTTATTAATTTCATAGGCACAACTTAGTTTTTACTACAAGACATATTTAATATCAATAGAATGTTCATTTAAAATTTCACTACGATATTCGTGACGCAAGGAAACAAAAAACACAGTTTTCCAGAAAACTCATGTAAAGATTTTATTTTAGCATCGATGTTCAACTGGAAGAGACATTCAAACAGCTGCATCTTCTTTTCTAGGTATCATAGAAACAAAAGCAAACCAGTTTTGGAATCTTAAGAATATGCTCTTTCTATTGAAATAATAAAATAAAAATTGATATTTTTTGCAAAAATGACGTGTTACACCTAGGTAGATACCTTAGAAGTGTTCAGTTCAAAAGAAAAAAAATCTCTTTTCATAATACCAAATTCTTCCTCCCTGAAAAGTATTCAAAGAGTCAAAATAACGCAGTTGAAGTGCTTGTCTTGAGGAACAAAATGGCGGATAATGTAAGGGGCCATGTTAAAGATTTTAACTGCCAGATGTGCTGCGTGTGCATGGAAAGTAATACTTTGCAAATTGTCTTTAGTTCCAGCCCATTTTCGTGTCAAGTTCCAATCTGCAACTGTGCGGAAAGGAGAAACCGTTCACCTCAAATGCACAGCTTACGGCGAGAAACCCATTACTGTGGTGTGGACCAAAGACCGGCAAATATTCAACATAAGAGCAGAGTCCAGGTGAGTTTATTTTGGATAATAGCTAATCAAAGTCGTATTTCACGTTGGAATTTGGTTACAGGAGGGGAAAGTTTGGTAACTGTTCAAAATGAAGTTAAGCAACCAGCAAGATCGATTAATCATTTTCAAAAAGAGGGGAAAATAAATATTGTAAAGTATTTCTGGTAACGTAACGGTGCATTTATACTTTGAATATTCATTAGCAGAATATTGCTTGAAGCACGAAATCGTGTCTCATGACAATGTGTAATTTTTCTTTCTTAACGAACGGAATTCTTGTTAAAGTATTATTACTTGATGCAAGGCCCTTGTAATTATGCTTCAATTATGGAAAGAGGGATTTTTTTTTAAAAGAGAATGATTAAAATTTCTTGATTCAACTTTAGAAAATGATGCATTAGAAGTTGTAAGTTGCAAATTCTCCAAATTAATCCTTCGCAGTTATAATAACAAAAAAAAAATGTCGTTTCGACATTTTGAAAGAATGTAATAGTAAAGTAAAACATTCGTTTGATTCTATACTTTATGACATGGAGCGGAATTACTTCTTATAAGAAAAAATTTATCTTAATATTTCTAAACTGCATACTGTTTCCTTGTGACTAAATCGTTCGTTTAGAATTATGAAGTAAAAAAGCCTTTCTTCCTGAATGTTAATATATTTCGTGTAATTTAAAGTCCTTATCATATTAGTATTAATACTTGTATTATGTTAGTATATGGGCCATATTTAAGAGGAAACTGGAAAAATATTGCCTTGGATAAGACTAGATGATGAAAACTGGTTGAGAGACTTTGGCTAACAGAAGGCTGTAGTGAACAATAAGAAATTGCAGTTAATTAAATTGTTATTTAAGCAAATTGGAAGACTGTGGCTCATCTCATGTTTAAACACTTACGTATATTTTTTTCTTTTTACTAGTTCGAAGGTGAAAAGAATAATTCTTAAATCAAAACATTAATATTTTTACACAATAGTTATTTCAAACATCGTTTTCTACTCATTTGCATTTGATAACATATGTACTTTTGAAGTCTACTGCATAGCAAAAAAAAAAAAAAAAAAAAAAAAAGGCATGCGCTATTCTGAAGCAAAGATGCTCGACTGAATTAATCTAGAGTCTATATTTCTGATTTTAAAATCATTTATTATCTATCCATTTAATATTAGTATAATTTTTCAGATGAGGATTTCTAGATGTGCGATAGCTGAACCTACAGGTGCTAACGCGAGATTATGCCAATTGCAAATCGATACTTGCAAGATATATATAACTGACTACAGATATCAAATGATCCAGAATCAACTAAGGACACTAATCATTTGTTCGTATTTATCAGTAAATCGCAGTTCTCCATATTATTAGACTAATACCTTACGTATCGCTTGACCTATGCGCCTTACATCTTAACCCTTTGAGGTGCAACCCTTTCCCAATGCTGTAAAAAGTGCTTAAAGCTGTGCGGCACAGCCAGCTGCGTCAAAAAGGGGCCTTTAGATCTGTGGCACGCGATTAACGTTTCGATCGTTCGCCATCTTGCTGGTAGTTAAGTAGAGCGATGGAAACGGCTGCCCTTTTTTCAGCATGGGGCAATCCATCCAGCTGTTCTCGCATTCTTCCATTTTTCAGCAGATGTCTGTGCTGTTAAAAAGAATCGTGGCCGTTTTTTTACGGAAAATGACTTGCTAAAACGTAAAGGATTCTCGTGGAGCTATGTCACCCTCAACTATTTTTATAGAAATCAAATCTATTCTTCGTGACTGGCAACAGTCAAAACGTCAGATTTTGGTGTTCTCAGAGCGGGAACACTGCACGTTAAAGGATTAAGCGTAAATTTGACCTTCAGACACTAGCGCTCTACCGATAGCACCGATTCCAATTATTCTGGGTATCGATACTACTGTTTTTGATCGGATGTTCCAGAATTAGCCTTTTTATTGGATTTTAAATTTTCAACTTATGTATTGATTTAACCGTATCGATGCCAGTGTTCTGCCGACCTTACAGATTGCGTCTCGTATAGCTACCAAAACGGCCGTGCTTACAGTAAATATGATACATGAGTGGCGTTTTAACAATGCAATAAATTTCACATGACTGACACGATTAACAATCTAGTAGCTTTTCGCATTTCATAATATTTTTTTTTTGTTCTTTTGTGTGGAAGGACTGCTCTAGCTATTAAAAAAGTACATTTGGAAATATTTGAAAATTAATATTGCAGACTCAATTTCAGGTACAGTGAAGTTCAAAAAGATCAAGAAGGTGGGGTGTCTTCAGAAGTAACCATCATCTCAGCAGACAGAAGGGATTCGGCTTTGTTCAGCTGCACAGCTGCCAACGAATTCGGAAGGGACGAAACGAATTTCCAAGTGGTTGTGCAAGGTAAGTTTCTTGAGCAAGGTATTCTTATTCAAGACTATTAAAGGATAGCTGGTCAAAAGACTTTCTAAAAAAGCAATGGAAAGGTTGCATGTCGAACAGGCAATGCTTCCATTTCTTGTTATTGTTTACCTGTTACATCCGTTACGACAGATATTCTACCATCAATAAATCTCTGCTTCAGAAAAGTTTATAACTTACTTACTGTTTAACAGGAAGTAATACAGGGTGAATCTAAACTCTTGGACAAAACTTTAAGAAGTAATAGGGCGCATAATAAGGAATCGGAGTCACATAGCAATGTAGGGTCGGCAACATCGTCTTCATGGAGCTGTTAATAATCACTCTGGAAAACAACAGTGCACTTTCCGACCATTGTTCCCCAGAAACTAATACATTTTTCTTCGAAAACAGAAGACTAAAATTCATAGTTTAAAAATTCTATTTTATTTCACGGATGAAATTTTTGGAGACGAGCCTATTGTTTATGAAACTTGGTTAAGAAATTACACGAGCACTTCAATACTTTTCACAAAGTGATTATTACCAGGTAAGTGAAAAGTGCTTTTTTGACCCCACATTGCTATGTGATTATGATTCTTTATTATGTGCCCTATCACCCCTTAAAGTTTTGCCCAAGAGTTTAGATTCACCCTGTATAGGAGTGAAAAGGATGTTTCAGAAACTGAACTTCTCAATATTTAAAGCATTGAGAGTGATTAACTGGAAAACCAGATTTTGCTCATCACTCGAGTTAAAAATCGGCAATGCACATGTTCCTGAACATACTATGTCATTTTATCAAACCCAGAAAATGACTAACGCCTGTTTTTGAATCTTAATTTTTCGGATGTCTTGCTTTAGTTGCCTGAGGAGTGCAGCATCTTTATGGAGCTCGCTTTCGTGACATAAGCACTGAACTTCCTCTAATGAAAAAGCCTATAGGTGTAAAAAGTTTAACCGGATTAACCTGGAAAAAGCTCCGTTGTGTATGTCGGATGAACGCGATGCTCTGCATGCAATACGCAAGGGAGCAGAAGACAATAAAATATTTCCACTCTATAAAGCTAGCTTACGTAATAGACTCTGCATCTAAAAGAAAATATTCTTGCCACTCTCAACACTTTAAATGCATATTGCGTGGAAATATTGAATAAATTGATCATTCATAATTATTATAGCTCAATTTCTTCTTCATAACATTACCCCAGGAGATAAATACGTGGTACAGTAGGTTAGCGCTACAACCCAATTTATCTTGCTCGAATGGATATTTCGATTCTCCTTCCGCATGGGAATGTTCGCCAACAGTAAGAAAAGCCAGCATAAATTTATTCATTACATTTGTGGGAAATGTTAATAGTTTAATCCAGGGTGTCCCAAAACGGTGGTAATACATTTCTTTATCTATTAGAGATGGGTGGGCAATGTAAATTGAAAAGAAGTTCAAAATAAGTTAATTTATAAATCCCTAATTTAATTATAATACTCTCGTTAATTTTTAAAAAGTTACAATTTTTAAATTTATTCAGCCTGTAAAAGAATAACCACTTAGTAAAATAGGCTCCAAAAAATAATACAATTATGTACAAAATTTCTTCTTTTCATGACGAAACGTCTCAGAGATATCTTTAAACACATGTGATCACGGTTGAATATAAACGTTCAAGGCTAAAGTGCAAAAAAAAAAAATGTTTAATTTCTGCACTACCCTTGAAATGAGATCAACCGGTGCGTGTTTTTTTCTCTTCGAGAACCAATGAGAAGTGATTTAAGTCAGCACGCATTTATCTTCATATCTCTGACTTACTTTAAGATATTACATCAAATTTATCATCTCAAATTTATTACATCAGCCCGTTAGTGCATGGGGCGCATTTTATCAACTGGGTATTTTTTCTTTCGGAGATTGTACAAAAATTTAAAAAGTGTTACTTTCTGAAAATTTACGAGAGAGACTTTTTTTAACATAATCATTTTTCGTACCTAACTTTGAATATTTTTTTTTCAATTTATGTCGTCCGCTTATCTCTAATAAATAGATAAAGGTCCCGCAGTGGACTGGGCGCTAAACTCCGTTCCCATTAGAACACGGCAAGTGAAGCAGCATCTGGCTTGGCCAGTGCTTGGGAGGGACTTCCCCCCTCTCGGCCCGTCCGCTATGGAACCGTGTACGCTAATGGGAGCTGGTGCACGTAAAATCCGTCGTGGCTCCAAAGTCCTCCAAGTTGTTAAACGATACCTCTGGGGGTGCCGATTTCAGGGGGTTGGTCCCTCCTCTGGAATGGGTTCAAAATTACGGGACCCCGAGCTACGACGGACTTCCTTCCACTGGGGCTCATTGAAATGGAAGCCGCTCCTTCGGCCCATCGCCTGCCTATATAGGGGGACCTGTCACCGCAACGCGGTTGCCAGGGGGCATTAGCAACAACAACAACAAAAAATAGATAAAGATTTAAATCGTATTACCAAAATTTTTTATACACCCTGTACGTACCCTATCTCACAAAAGGAAATTTTCACCCACGCGAGCATTTTTGGAAAGTCTCCTTCTCGTAAGTCAAGACTCCATTGTATACAAGGTGAATCTAAACTCTTGGGCAAAACTTTAAGAGGTGACAGGGCACATAATAAGGAATCAGAATCACATAGGAATGTGGGGTCTAAAACGCACTTTTCACTTACCTGGTAATAATCACTTTGTGAAAAGTATTGAAGTGTTCGTCTAATTTCTTAACCAAGTTTCATAAACAATAAGACAATAGGCTCGTCTCCAAAAATTACATCCGTGAAATAAAATAGCATTTTTAAACTATGAATTTTAGACTTCTGTTTTCGGAGAAAAATACATTAGTTTCTGACGAACAGTGGTCCGAAAGTGCACTGTTGTTTCAGCACTTTTTCCAAAGTGATTATTAACAGCTCCATAAAGACTATGTTGCCGACCCCACATTGCTATGTGATTCTGATTCCTTATGATGTGCCCTATCGCCTCTTAATGTTCTGTCCAAGATTTTAGATTCACCCTGTGTAACTTTTAAAATAGACCTGTCCATTCTACTTCCAATTTAAAAATCCTTCAAATTTTTATCTAACAATGTATTTAGTATAAACGCGTATTTTTCTAACTGCGAACTTTAAAAATATATTCACAAAACTACAAGAAAGAAAATCAAAACATATGTTGTAAAAGCTGTACGGAAGTCGGTCTTTACTTCACATCACATTTGTTTAATAGTTTCATTTACATTTTCACTTATTAGATAGCCCGTACCCCGAAGTCAAATTCTTATCGTAAATCTAAATGTTGACGAAATAATAGCTGGTTTCTCAAACTTTTATGCGCGGTACTCCTATGACTGTATTACTTTTTAATACCAAGACACATACAATAACCTCAATAAAGAAATGCATCTGTTTCGTTTTAACTGGTTTTTCTATTAATAAGACAAAATAAGTGCATTTTAAAGTATTATAATTAAAAAAGAAATTATTTAACCTTTTATACTCGAAACATATTTTGCCCATGGTAGAATAACTAGTTCAAAAGACGCCTTTTGAACTAGTTGAGCTGCTAGAACCATTCTTAACTTCATAAGATTACACATAAAGGGCTTGGAACAGACTTATGAAGCAATAATAACCAACGTAATGAAGCAATAATATGAACATCGTTATCACTCGAATCTCCGGATAAATCCCAGTAATGAATAAAAGGCACCTATCAGGTTACCAGATCACAGCTAATGGTGAGTGAAAGGCACCTCGCGAGTTACCGAATCACATCTAATGGTGAGCAAAAGTAACTCTTGTTTGCAAAGTATTTATGTAGTAATTAAAAAGGATTTGTCTAATATGCTAATTATTTCTTAAAGTGTTTTGAAAAGATAAAATTCACTTTTAATTAAACGGTGCATGATATGAAATTGCTGAATACTATGTTTTAAACTTTGATAGTTATTCTCTTTAATCCTGCTAGACTGTATCAAGTTGCTCATGTGAAAGACTAACAACTGGTCTATAAATATAGAAAGCTTTTACACGGAATATTTAATTATTTTAAAGTACTCGAAGCAACGTTTCAGGTTCTGGTCCTTTAAAAATAAAATTCATGATGAAATATATGTCAGCAATTATCAACCAGATTTAATTTGCTGAAAAGTTTTAATGTGTTCACTCAGCTGCAGTTTAGATTTTCTCTTGAGCAAACGCATCAAAATGCTTTTAAGAGAAAAGATTAGAATTAAAACTAATGGGCTTTAAGAGAGAGAGGAAAAAAATAAGCTTGAAGTTTGATAAAATTCCCTTCATTGCAAGAATTCACATACTAAAGCGAATAAAAATTCTTAATTAAATTAATTAATGCATTTGAAAAGAATTATCCATTTATTGAGATGAATAGAGTAATGCCTTCTAGCTTTTAACTAAACGTCATTCTTTTATATCAAAATAAATAGACATTAGGCACACTTTGTAAGCTTTTAAGTTTCGCAAATTTATACAAAAAGTGTTTTTACGTTAAAAAAAATATATATAATTAATTCTTTGAGAAAGAGCTTTATTATAGAGCGGACTTTATATAGGCAGGTTTTTAAATTGCTTTAATAATTTAAATCTTATATTGAGTAATATTTTCAATGTTCTCTTTCATTATCAGATTTTCTAGGAACCAAATGGAAAAGTATCTAATTATTTAACTAATTATATGTGATTATTCAATTTTTTTTTCTATCAAGTGGATTTCTTGAAACACATTTTTAAACATAAAATGAAAGATTAAAATTCAATTTTGAAATCTTTTATGGGAAGCTTTATAATTTCATATAAAATATTTTTCATGTATATCTTATAAATAAAAATGAAATTCTGTTTGTTTGTTTGTTTGTTTGTTTATTTGTTTGTTTGTTTGTTTGTTTGTTTGTGGATTTGAGTTGTATACAAATCCACAAAAATGGACCTATCAGCCTGAAATTTTGCACAGATATGTAAAATAATATAGAATAAATCATAGTCCACTTTAAAACTTTGAAAGTCCACCCGTTCCCGGAATTTAAGAGATTTTTTATGTTCTCCACGCAAAAAGCTTTCCGTAATTGTAACCCCTGTAGTGAAAAAAGTGTGAAATAAGGATCGTGGTTGCCATGTGTGGCGATTTTGCCGAATAAGATGTTTTAAATTCTCAAAGTAAAAATAAAAGAATAATAATGATTTTTTTTTGTTAGTTTATATTCGTAAGGTTATATTTTTTTTAATTATAATATCGTGTGCATGGGAAATCGGAGCAGGAATGAAATGTTTTATACTCAAAACAATAAGAATTGAAGATTTCCGAAGCTAATATGTTAAAATTTTTTAGTTTGGCGAAAAAATAAAATGGCTCAAATGCCGAGAAAGTGAGTTCCAGCGGTTTGCACAGTTTCCGGCTTAGGGCTATTTACTGAGATCTTAAGGAAACGGATTTTTGAAAACAAGTGCAAAGGTTTTATTAGAATACAGCCTTAAATTTTAATGATCCGTGCGAAAATAATGCAGTTATTAAGGGATTTCAAGCGATCTATCTGCAGCATTCTCGCAATTTTGAGGAGGATTCTAACGCTTGGCGCTATTTATCGTAATTTAATCGTCTGCTATTTGGGTTATGAATACACCTGCGTATAAGTTTTTGAAATTTTCATTCAGTTGGAATTGTGCATTTTTCTGAGCAGCTTTTCTGCATCTAATGTATTACATCCAGAAAAAAGGGTGTTAGAAATATCAATTTTAATTTTGTTTAATCAAACTCATGAATAATGATACACTTTCCAACTTAATGAAAGAAGGAACGAAAACAGGGCAGACCCATGGATTATAACTCTTTTTTATACATAGCACTTTAGTGCGTATTTAAAAATCTGAAAGTGTGTCAGATTTTCTATGATTCTAGCGCTTGGCGCAATTTAATGAGAGGGTATTTTTAAAAACAAGCGTAGGTTATCTTATAAATAAAAATGAAATTCTGTTTGTCAATTTGTTGATTTGGGTAGTATACAATTCCATAAAAATGGACCTGTCAGCCTGAAATTTTACACAGATATGTAAAATAATATAGAATAAATGATAGTCCACTTTAAAACTTTGAAACTCCACTTAAAAACGTTTTCCTCCTGAATGGTTCTCTTAATTTCCGTTCCCGGAATTTAAGAAATTTTTTATGTTCTCCACGCAGAAAGCTTTACGTAATATTAACCCCTGTAGTGAAAAAAGTGTGTGAAATAAGCATCTTGGTTGCCATGTGTGGCGATTTTGCCGAATAAAATGTTTTAAATTCTTAAAGTAAAAATAAAAGAATAATAATGATTTTTTTTAGGTTATTTTTTTAATTATAATATCGTGTGCGCATAAGAAATGAGAGCAGGAATGAAATGTTTTATACGCAAAACAATGAGGATCGAAGATATCCGAGACTAATATGTAATTTTTTTTAGTTTGGCGAAAAAAAAATGGCTGATAGGCCGATTTTTAGAGAGTGAGTTCTAGCGGTTTGCACAGTTTTAGGCTTTTTGGCGCAATTTACTGAGAGCTTAAGGGAATAGCATTTTTGAAAACAAGTGCATAGGTTTTCTTAGAATACAGCATTAAATTTTAACTATCCGTGCAGAAATAATGCAGTTATTAGGGCATTTCAAGCGATGTAGTTTCAGAATTCTCGCCAATTGAGTACATTGATTTAACTTAGGGGAAATCCGCCAAATTTCAGAAAATTGAAATCTTCGCATTTAGTATATCGAGGTAACGATGAATAAAACATGTTATAGTTGATAATTTAAAAAATGCGGCTGTATTAAGGGATTCAACTTTTCAAATAAATGCCTGGCGGTCGAACCATTTCCCATTTTGATTGCTGCTAACTCAATGCTTCGAGTGATTCCCTGAAAAAACTCTTGCAAAATAGCGTATGCTGGCACTTTGGCGAGGCTTAGATTTGAAACTGGATTTTACTTGAGACTGGTATATACGTATAATAAGACTGGTTATAGATAAAAATGAATGTTGGTATGTGTGTAGGAGGTTGAAAAACTCCAGCACCGTTTCACCGATCACCATGAAATTTGGTTCACCTAAGTATTTTATCATGGAGAAGGTTCTTATGCTATCCGTTTTCCTCTAACTTTTCACTAGGTGGCGCAGCAGAACGTCGAATTCTATTCCGTTTAGCCGTTTGCTATGCGAATATCGTCCAACCAATTTCGATGAAATTTGGTACACGCGAATATTAGAACACGGAGAATATTTTTCACTATCCATTTGCTGTAACTTACCGCTAAATAGCGCTGCAACGCATCAACTTCCATACCGTTCGACCGATCGGCATAAAATTTTTTATACTTACACATTTGAGAACGAAGAATATATTCTAACTGCGTTACTTTTGATGTTACTCACCACTAGATGGCACTGCAATGCATTATTATTTTAACTCGCCACTAGATGACGCTACAGCAGGCCAAATTTTTGACCATTCAAACGGTGGCTATGAAAATCAGTATACATAGCTATTTGAACTATGAGAATATTTTGGCGTTATCCATTTTGCTATAACTCGCCACATGACGGCGCTGTAGCAAATCATTACTTTAATTAACCACTAGATGGCCCTGCAGTGTATCACTTCTTGACTGTGCGAATGATCGCTATGAAAATAGGTATACATAGATATTTGAACACGGGGAAGAGTTTGGCACGATCCATTTTCCTACAACTTGACACTAGATGTCGCGTCAACACATGAACTTCAAGACTATTCAGCCGATCGTCATGAAAATTCGTATACATCGATATCTGAATGCGAAGAATATTTTTGCCGTATCCGTTTTGCTAAAACTCGCCACTAGATTGTGCTACGCCGCATTGCCTTCTGCACCGTAAAAACGATTGCCTTGAAATTCAGTATGCATGATTATTGGACACAATATAACGCGATATCCACTTTGCTATATCTCTTTATTACAATAAATGGTTTGTTTGTTTGTTTGTGTGTGATTACGGCAACGCTACACTAGGGCGATCTGCCAAGGGGGGGTGCCTTGGTAGGAGGACTTTCTAAGGGGTTCTAACGCGTATTTACGTTACATCTGGAGAAAACCTACCAAAACTCCAGACCGTTAGATCGACAGCCGCGCGATGGGACCCGAACCCGGGACCTTCACACTTCGGCCATCTACCATTTTCAGTGGCATATAACCACTACAATAAATGGTAATCACAACAAATATTAATATCAAAAAGTCCATTCATTCCCGTGCGAAGAACGGGTACTTCAGCTAGTATATATATATTTTTCAAATAATGGCAATTTTGATATTTTAACTATTTGAAAGATATTTCGATAGTTTAACAATTTCTGTTGAAATATTTTTTATATGAAAAGAAAATGAAAGATCGCTATTATTTTACGTGTATCTAGTCTAGTAAATATTTGATTGAAGCACTCAGTTTTTTTTCTAGTTTCCATGCTCTTTAAATATATATTCTAGTTGCCATCTTATATTTTTAAGGATAAGTCCGAGAAATGTTTATGTATATGTTAAGTAGCTGTGTCAGTTAGAATATCATTAACGTCTTATATAAGATTAAATATTTTTACAGTAGAAATAAAATCCTGCTTAATTGAAATAAGAAAACTAAAAAAAAATATTATGCTCAAATGACAGCGTTTAAAATTCCTTGGTTCAGGTTTCCACAGAACAGTTATCAAATGTTTATAGTCACGTAAGGTCTCGTTGACGTCACATTGAGGTTTATATGAGTCACATAGGACGATGTCACCTCGAATCTAATATGTGAGTTAGCCAGATGTCAGCGTGACTTGTTCATGACTATTTGCTTGTTACTTGAGTGCGACGTCACCTTGACGGATCATTTGTGACTCTAATCTCAATGACACGTTGAAGTCACAGCTGCGTGTGTGAGTTTTAAAAATTCACATTGTGACTTTAGCGTTGACGTCACAAAGATTTCTCAGAAAGACATTCGACTGTCGGTTCGATTTTAAAGTGTTATAAGAGTTGGGAAGTTTTGAATTACTACTACCAGGCTACTACGAGATTTTAGAAAATAGAATTTTCTTCCGAAATTTCCAATACGTATTTGAAAATAGAATTTCTGCACTGTAAAATAACTTTTTTGTGGTTAAAGTAAATAAATAAATGAAATGTGCTATTAGTAATGAAATGTACTAATTAAAAGGAAAAGTTTTATGGAGTAGGAAATTAATATTGATTCCAAAATGAAAGAACAAATACAGAGACCATTATCCTTTTATTTGAATCATGAAGTGCATTTAAAGTACTCAGCTGAGCTAACATCTAAAAGATTATTAAGGGAAGCGAACACGACTTTATTACTCGGTATTTAAAATGTTTTAAGAAACTATTAGTACCACTAAATGCATGGATGTTAATTAAGAAGAAATTTAACTTCAATAAGCAACCCATTAAAATTGAAGTCATCGATCAAAATGCCAATATTAAGTGTTCCCATTAATAAATCGTTAGAAGTATAGAAAAGTTCATGGTTCATGTCTTCAAAGTTAGTAATAATGCTCAGACTAGCGTAAGTTACAAATATTAACATTCAGTTTCAACAAGATAAAATGCATTCAGCCGTGCATGTATGATTCCGCTACAATGCATAGAATATCATTAGTATAATTATGTTTTCGCTTAGTGATAAAGTTAACTTTGATTAGACTATCTGGAGTGATATTCAGCGAGAGTTTTTGTTAACAATAAAGAGGAGTTGTGCTGGGAACAATTTTATTGTTTATTCTTTTTTAATATAGAAAAAAAATACAGACCTCAAAAATCTATAAAATATATTTATAATAAAGGATATCTAGCCTGTTTCCAATATATGTGTTCATTTTTTTAACCTAAAAAAAATAATTTACTTATTTGCACTTCTGCTTAACGAGGAGCAAAAATAGCCAAACCGAAATTACCGTTTAAATTATTTTTTAAACTTACTTGTGTTTTTGTCAGTAGCGAGTTCTTACTGAATTAGAGCGTTTCACAAACATACATCTTAAAATGTCCTAAATTTATTTTCCAGAAAGACCTGACAGTCCTCGAAATGTGGAAGTCAAAGAAGTGACCAGTCGTACTGTGACAGTCATGTGGGTACAACCCTACAGTGGAAACTTACCGCTCACTCGCTATATAGTTCAGCTGAAGCGACAAGATGGTAATAAATGCATTTTAGGAACCCGATTTTTAACGAATATCGTCCACTTTAATAAAAGTAGTTCATCTGGGTGTTCCAAAAAATGAGCAACGATTTCAAGAATCAAGGGGAAAATATGGAATGCGATAGAAATGCAAGATTTGCATCGTCTTTTTGTACAGAAAACAGGAATTTTATTCTCAAAAATTTTGAAAAGCGTTGTGGCGAGCAAATAAACAAGTGTATAAAGTTCGTCAACAGCTCGTACTGACTATTGATAAAAAGTATAAAACAATGTTCTGTTTTAGTTTTAAATTGTTCAATTATTGTTTCTCATTGCTGTAAATAATAATTAGTTTGACAGTAGAGGACATCTCACGTCACAGAGCGTCGGTAGTGTGATGCAATTCATAACAAATTTTAATTAGTTTTGATTTTTCTTTCCCTATTCTAAATTTAATAGTCTTTGCTATTTTAAAATTCTCATCTCTATCCGTTATGCTATTTTAATTCGATTTTGTAAATTACTATGGCTTTAACCGTTATAATATTATTTATCAGGTGTCCTTGTGTTCTGCCTTTGCTCTTTATTTTGTCTTTTCCCACGGGACTTCTGTAAACTTTGTGTTTCATTTTCTTTTTGCTTATCCCCTGTTGACTAGCTTACATGTAAATTTTAATTCTATTGCGTTATTTCATACTACTAACTTGGTATTTTCCAGTCTGGCGATATAATTGACTTTATTCTTGCTTGCTCCGAGTGCTATCGCCAAATTGGCCTACTGAGTGCTCGTAGATTTTTCTGGTCAATTATCTCTTCTATCTCGGCCTGATAGCTGACGCATGTTTTTATTAGCTATATCAGCACCGTTATTATTACTATAATTTTTAAATAAACTACCTAAATCTTCATTTGGATTATTTTTTCTTTTTTTGGAGTACAACAAGCTACGGTTTGTTGCGAACTCAATGCCGCTTTACGAGCACGTTGTATGTTCCATTTTATACTTTTACTTTCTTTGAAAAACTTCGTGATACGTAGTTAATTTGGCAACGTTCTTAGCTTTTTTTAAAAAATCATTGCTGAATAGCATTTTCATCTCTATCTCTCTTTTTTCATTTTTCTTTTTGATCGTTTTTAAGTTAAATGCGATTAAGTTAAATTTTATTGGTGATCTTTGTGACTGCTTTCAAAACTTGGCGAAAATAAGTTCCCCGATTTTTAAGCAGAAGGCTGCAAACCTTACATTCCGGTTACCTTCCGCTTATCTTTTATTGATTTCTCAAATTGCAGTTCATTTTTTAAACTACTTGTAGAATAAAATACTGCTGAATATAAAAAGTTCTTTAGGCCCTCCATCCGCAATTCTTCTATTAAGTGGAAGAAAATAAACCGTACAGTAACGAAAATGACTAAACACGAAAATGAACAATGAAATAATGAATAACGAAAATGAACAATGAAAATGACTAAAACGAAATGAACTATGAAAATGTTTAAAACGAAATGAACAGACAATTTCAATATTTACTCTTCTTACTCTTTATATTTGCCTTTCAATAGTTTTTGAACATTTATTAAGTTATTTGGTTAATTTCTAGAACTGAATTTCCTTGTCTTTTATGAAAAGAAACACGTTGTAGGCAGTATTTAAACTAATTTTTTTTTAAATCTTTAATTTACTTTTTGAAAGCGTTAGCTTAAGCTACACTTTTTCAGCGTATCTCGTACAGAGTTCATATGTCTTAGTAGGTGGTAATCTGCTCACCCGTTTTAGCTGCTGAGTGCTTTTTATAAAGTTTAATTATAAACGCTCTGCATACATATATTTATTTTGAACCTTTTAAGGTGTATTTCATTTAGCATTAATTTATGGTGAAATACTTAATTGATTAAGCTACTAGTGTTAGCTGCTTAGTCTACAAAAGTAACCTGTGTACTAAGCTGGTTAAAATATATATATCAGCGAACTAATTGTAATTCTCTAAAACTAAATTTTATCTCTGTTCAAATGCTAAATGTATACTTTACATAAATATATATAAAATATTGAAATTATTGTCAAAATAGTTCAGAAAAAATAAAAAGCAATGCAATCCTAAAATTGCATTAGCAAATTTTTATTTTAAATTTGGTCAGTATAAATTAGTGATGTTTGTTTTTCTGTTTGCATGATGTTGTGTAGTATGGATTCCCATTAAGTGATCAGTGTTTTAATCGAATTATTTTGTTGTCCCAACATTAAAAATGCAAAATTTGGACTCAGGAATCCCATACGTCTGAAACAATATTGCGAACTAAAGGAAAATTTTCGCCATCTCACTTACATGAATTGAATTTGTCCACAATTTAGTTTTTATACTATTAACACAGAGTGAACTAACGCTTTCAATAACGGAATATTTTTGCAACAATTTTCAGAACAATGGTTGGACCAGACAAAGAGCTTAACAGTGCCTGTTACAGAAACTAGCACAGTGGTTGGAGATTTGATGCCTGTGACAACCTACAATATTCGGATACTTGCTGAAAATTCCCTAGGACAGAGCAAGCCAAGTGAGCCAATAACAGTTACGACAAATGAAGAAGGTAAATTGATATTGTTTTTGGTCATATGTTTTTGTTTGGTTTTCGTACTTCATTTTGAGAAGTAGGTATAAAGTATTGTAATCGTAAAGAAATTCAGCATCCAGAGTTTGAATGAAATTTTTAAAAAATAGTGATAATTCTCTACATAACTTCAGTATATAGGTAAAATCGATTCTGAGCATACCTCAGTAAATTGTGACTCGATTTAGTTCAGTCGTTCGTCGAAGTTCAGTCGTAAAAAAAAATCATTGACATTCAAGATTTCTCTATTTTCAGAAAGTTTTGCAACATGCAAAGTATATGGCATTATTTTATCGGATTATTTTATGGCAGTTGATGATGAACAATTGATTGAATATAATACAGATTTTTCGTGAATTTATTTCTCGATTCTGTTCGATTAAATATGCTGAATTTTGTGTAAACGCTAATCATACATTTTACCTGCATAAAAAATAAAAGTCACAAGGCTGACAATATGAGTACATTTTGGAGGAATAACTTTAATCGTGCAAGTAGGCAATTCATTGTTATCTTGGAAAATTTCATCATAAATTTCAGTTTAAATTCACCTACTAGACTGGGAAATTGCATACAATAGTATGGTAATCAAAATCTGTTATCCTTGGACCTTCAGTATGTGAGGAACATTCTTTGTTTTTATTAGTAAAACAGCTGCTCTGTAACATTCATGTGAATACTGGTTGATCAGAATCAGTTTAGTAGAATTATAAAGAAAATTGTATAGCCATTTATATATGATAGTTTAAAATTGCTAATTAAATTTTAATGATAGAAGGATTTGTAGGTACTTTTATAAGTATTATCATCATAACTATTAGTTAAACGAAAATAAAAAGCTCCAAAAACTCCGAGAGCGAGCCTCTAACCCTGAATATCAAGGTTGTGCTCCAGAGAGTTACCAGTGAGCTGTTCGGCTACAGTCGACTAAAGGTACTTATTAATAGGCTGGGTATGAATTTTAAAGGCTTTTGTCTCCGTACTGAACCCCCAGCGGACACTGTTATATTAAGGGGTGAACACCCTAAATGAGTACTACTATTATAAGGGGTTTCGTCCTAAATGAATTTCCAAGGTCGTTCCCTCCTCTTGTTATTCACCCCAAGTGACTTTCAATGTCAGTTTTGGATTGGCAATTTCTGTCGGGTTAAGCAAAGTTCTTTTTTTTTTCCAGCAGAAATAATTCCCTGGAGAAGAAAATCACTCAAGAAAATAAAGTATTACTTCAGTTACTGAAGTTTAAACCTCATTAGGCTAAACATAAAGAAGTAATTTATTTGTTTACGCTTTTTATTTCCACTTAAAAAAATATGATTTTTGGGGGTACGCTAATCGAAAAGCATCAATTTTTTAACAAGATATTTAAATAACTTGTTAAAGTGATTGCCCTTTTAGTTTCAATTAAAACTGCAAAATAATTTTTTTAATAATTCCTACCTTTGCTTTACATTTTTCTTCTTAAGACTAAAAGAAAAAGAAATGAATAATACTAACATGAAACTGATTTTGGGTTTCAAACAAAAAATCAACCAATTCGCCTTTTTTTTTTCCTTCCTTACGCCGATTTATTCCTTTATTTTTATTTTGCCATCTTCTTTTGCTGTACATTGCTTTACCTTATTTTTTTTTCACCCCTTTCCAACTTTCCAAATGTTCTTCATAAAACACCAGAACTTTTCTTAAGAATATACCCGAGATCATCAATTCCACAAACGTCTGTTCGCTCTTTCCTCCCTCCTTCGCCTCTTCATTATTGGAAACACATTTTCCAGTGTGAAATATTCTGAAAGTTCTACAGCCCTGAAGAAGGGGTTATTTATAGATGTACTTACATAAGACTTGTGGTATTGTTGATGTCAGTGCAGGGTTGCCGTGCATTACGTATTCTCAGGTGCTTACATATGCATTAAGAAAAGAGAAAGAATTGCAGTTTTGCTGAAAGGCGTTTTAAGTTATATGGAATATTTTAAGTGCGAAATATTTATGCGTAGAAACGCTGTGTCTTGCATTTTAACTTTCCGTAATATTGTACTAATAAGCAGAACATTGCCTAGTTGGCAATTCAGTGGCGACTTAAATTTCCTTTATCGGTATCTACTTGGGCTTGAAATGCTATTATTTTTGGCGTGTATCTCATTTTGTTTAATGTTCAACAATTTTGCTCAGAGTTTTATTGTGCTGTATGCAGCAAATCTTCTTGTATTTTAATTTTAACAACGCGATTTTATTTGATCGTTTTCAAAACTTTCAAATTAGAAGTAATAAATTGAAACTGTCTAAAGATATTAATGGGATATCTGAAAGGATGTATCTTTTTTACTGACAGTTGATGCGCATGATTCATTTTAGTAAATTTTTAATCCAACGGTTCTCAACATTTTTAGCTTCGCGCCCCCCCATCAAATTTCTCAGCATACATTCAGTTTTTTAATCTTTAACAATCAACATTTAGTCGAATTTTCTACAAAATAATGTTTTCAGTAAAGTTTGAATGAACACTTTAAGCGGAAATAGATATATTTTTGAGTAAAAATGAGAATAAATAAGATGATTTTTTAAAAATATGCAACACTACTTGCTCTTTGGTTTTTCTCTCGCCCCCCCCACAGCAAATCCTCTGCGCCCCCCTTGGGGATCGCGCCCCACAGGTTGAGGGGTTCTAAGGGTTTCTAAAGCGTATTTAATACGCGTTAGAACCCCTTAGAAAGTCCTACTATCAAGGCAACCCCCTTGGCAGATCGCATTAGTGTAGCGTTGCCATAATCACACACAATCACAATCACCCATAGGTTGAGAAACGATGTGTTAAGCTGTTTATTAGTGACCTTCATCTGAAATGTCAAGACTTTTTAGTGTCGCTTACTTTGACAATTTCTACATAGAGCTGAAGCGAACTAGTATTCGGTACGAAGCATGTATTCGGTACTAAGATACGGATAATCACTCAGACTCGAAGTAACGAATTGTTACTTTTCGGTTGATATCGTTACTCGATCCGAAGGTTTCGGATCGAGCAGCTTCGAACTTCGAATACAGACTGCCAGGCGAGGCGAACTAGGGAGGAAACAGATTCCAGTAATCGAGTACTAATATCTTCTGTTATTTGTTACTGGCAGTTACTGGATATCGGATCGCGGTTTCAAGGGAGAAAATGACTTTCGAGTGTGCATTTCGGATTGACCAGGTTCGAACTTCGAATACAAGACTGCGGGTGGGAGAAAATGAATTTCGGTATTTGAGTAATAGTATGTTCCGTTCCGTTACTAGATACCGGAAGTATTATGGATTCTCGCTGTTTGAAGGGAAAAATCAGTTTCGGTATTTGAGTAGTAGTATGTTCTGGTTGCAATTCGTTTGTACCGAGCCGAATGGCATCGTTTTGATGAGGTATGGAAGAATCCGTATGTTTCGTTACAGTTATTGAGATGGATATACTATCTGCTGCTCTATTTGTATGGGTCGTACAATGGGGGGATAGGATCCGGTGTATAGCATGTTCTTATGCGCAGTTGAACTTTTTTTGCGGGGGGGGGGGAAGGGGGTGTTCTTATAATTGTAGAGGAGCAATACATATAAGAGAAGCATGTTAGTAAGGGGTGCTAATTTCGGGCTTTCTAACATTTTGGTACTAAATAGTGGTGCAATCAGAATTCTTTCTTTCAATGTGGTTCTGAAGCAGGATTGCGAACTTATTTTTATTTTTTTTTTAGCTAGAATCGAAATATGAGTAATAAATAACAAATTATTTAAATACACCTTTTAAAAAATATATTTTTATAAAGTGAACGAATTCACACATTTTTATTATTTAAAATATTATTTGGAACTAAAAAAAATATTTAGCATGGAAACCTAAACACATTTTTTAAGTATGTAATTCTCATTGAATAAAACAATTTTAATTTAAAATATGGTAATTTTTAATTTACTTCGAAAAATGGTCCAGCAAAAGAAGTTTTTGATATGAAATAAGAACTCACAAATAATAAAGATTTTAAGCTTTTAGAGACGCAAAGTAGTTGATATCATACTGAGATCCCCTGCCCTGTGAATTTTATATATGTGGCCCAATCCCTGGATCTCAGTATTCGAGAACCCGCTCTCAGAAAAAACACGAGTCACAAGCTTTCCTTTACACTTTTTATGATAAGAATGAACAGGTTAAACCAGCGTTCAGAATTAAAAAAAGGGGGGGTTGAGAAAAAAAAAGAATGGCATATGTCTTTGGAAGATTTCTATGTGCACTCAGTAATTCGGATAATTTAGCATTGTATAAAACCATAAATGTGTATAAAAACAATCTGTAAATCAGAGAAAATAAGCTCTAAATGCAACTTTGTAGAACTTCGCTAAAAAAAATTCTTTTTGGTTATGGGTTTATGTATGGGCGGCATATACCCATAACAACACTGTCCCGGATGTGTTGTTATGGGGCACTATATAACACCCTATTACCGATTCTATTAGTAGTAACGAAAGTAACGAGTAACGAATACTTAGTAACGAATAGCGAACATCTAAGTAACAAATACATACGGATACTCATTTTGTCGTTACTTTTACAGCACTATTTCTACAAGCTTGCGTGTTTGTCAGAGTTTCTAGTTTCTTTTTTCTCTTCTTTTTTCTATTACTTACCATGTTTCTTTCTTCTTTTAATCTCCCAATACCTGCTTAATAAATGATCTGTCATCCTTTATTTTTTGCTTGTTTGTGCACTGCTTGTGAAGTCTTTCTACGCGCATTTGTCTTGTCAACAGAGATGCTTCAGCAACACGTAGACACCAGAGACTGGCAGATGGCGCTGGCACACATATTCAAAAGCAGATTTGTGCAGAGCAGAATAATCGTTGTTGGATGTTGTTCAAATGCAAGTTTTGTGCTCATTGACGCCCCTATCCAATGCAAAGTTGTACTAATCTGTTCTTCTTGCGTTTAACTCTTTAACGCTCGAAATCGTCAATACTAAAACTTAAAACCTCTTAACATTTTGATTGCTGGTTGAATATATATAAATATATATATAAATATATATATTTAATCATTAGTCATATGTGCAAGTTTTGATTCATGAAGACTATCTTTCATTTCAATAAAATATTAAGGGTAACATAGTCACACGGGAATCCTTCGCATTTTTAGCCAATAATTTCCAGTAAAATGATGTCTTTTATAAAATTGATGGCAGAATTGTTTTTATCTTTACTGACATTTTTTGAAAGCTCAGAGATAATGTGATGAAAACGCATCGATATAGAAAAACAACTGAATAATCTGCCCAGATGGCCCCAACGCTGAAATACAGCAGCAGTTGTCAACGATCGATTTAACTGCAGTAACATGGGGGCATATCGAATCGACAATCTCGTGCTACAGAACTACGGTTTTTCTGCGCTTCAAATGGTTAAATAACCACTATAGTTCTCTTTTTGTTCTGTTCTGTGTTTGCTAAAACTGACCTATTTGAAGAGTCCATCCTGCAAATAAGTCCCTTTCACCTGTATCTGCCAGTGGAAGAGGGCGCTGTGAACACAATTTTTACTGGTACAGATGCGCTATCTCACGAAGAATATGTCGAACCGAAGATTGAGTGTCCCTTTTTCCAACTTCACGAGAGCACTGCTATTCTCTGTGGCTGAGTGTCTCAAATCATGGAATGGAACTTTTCTCATTCTGATTTCGGTTTTTCCTAAATTTTCGCAACTCTCTAGTTCACACGCCGTTATTAGAATAAGGATTAACTAACAAAGATTTATCTGGTAACGACTGTGTACTGCCGGGCATCGAATATACAACAGTGCATCAAAGTGTTCTATTGATAGAATGATTAGCATATCTTCAGGTTTTTTTTTTGTTTGTTTAATAAATCAGTGCCACCTGTCGGTACCTTTTTTAATTACATTTTCTTCGGGAGGAAAATGATTTCTTTTTAATTTTACTTGCGAAAATCGGATTTGTCAGTATTTGTTTTTGAACGATTTTTTATTTTTCACGAACTTTTCACGCATCCGTTGTAAAAATAACAGTGGAGCTTCTTTTGCAAATTATTTAACCTTCACTTATTATATTTGTTCATATATTTTATCCTTATCGAGTTTTAAATTACAGTCGAACCTCGATTTAACGAATATTTTTTTCGTCCCGACAAAAAGGGTGCTAAAATGCTCTGATTTAACGAATTTTCAGCTTTGATTAACGAACAACAATCGCTGAAATAAAATTCGCATCATAAAACTAAAACTTTGAATTCTTCGCAAGCAAATTTTTAATCTTTCACACCCTAATCCAAGTGTGGAATACAATAATTTTTTTTTCCTCATTTCTCCAAATGAAGCAAGTGCCAAAGAAGACAGCGATACAGAGACAGTCATTTACAATTACGCCGTGGATGACGATGATCCAATGCAATGGATGGGAAGATTTTTCTAGCAATGGAAATTTTACAGGATATGTGTCTGCGATGTACAGCTAAGTACCTGCGGTAGTGAACTGAAAGAGAATGAAGATTCTGAAGGCAGAGAAGAGATGACGAAGAAACGAAAATTCAATTTGAAAAAGGTGACATTCCAAGAAGCAGTTTGCATCTTGAATGGTTTAAAAAAAAAAATATTTTGTCTCACGAGATTAATGCTGTTGTTCTTACGAAGTTAGTAAATATCCACAAAGAACTTTGGAAAGTCAAAAAAAAAAGCACTATCAAGGATTTCCAAAGTGCCAATAACTATGTATGTATTATGAATTAAATTTTAAGAGCAAGTAACATTAAAGAATTTAGATAATTTTAAAATTTATTACCTAACGTATAACTTATAAGTTTTAAGCCCGTTGCAGGGGCACAGCCAAGGGGGGGGTAAGGGGGGTCATAACCCTTCCATGAGAAATTTTTTGCCATACAATATATATATGCTTCACTACATTATCACACACACGTATACATATATATGAGTTGTAGTAATTGTAACCCCCCCCCATCAAAAATTTCTGGCTGCGCCCCAAGCCCGTTGTAAACAATAATAATTTTTTTTCATATCTATATCTAAGGATATTTTGCATTGATATTTTTATACCATACTCTTTACAAAAATTGATATTCGATTTAACGAACGGATTTGTGTGTCCCAATCGATTCGTTAAATCGAGGTTCGACTGTATATATATTTAAAGGCTGCTTAGTGATTATCACTGATTGTCTATCATTTATTTCTGATTTAATAATGAATTACAGACAGAGTGATACTTAAAAAGATTACACATTTTCTTAAGTATCCAATCCCACAGCTACAGGAAAATGTTCCTCTCTACATATTACCTTTTTTGACCGAAACATATACTGGGAAATTGCTTCAATTCACAGTCGCCATTTTTCTCAGCATTTTTTCAAATGAAGGTATTTTAGGTGGAATGCTATCATAAAAGGAAAAGGCTCTCGTCTCTCTCTCTCACTATATATATATATATGTATATATATATATACTTTTTTTTCAATTCATAACCTTACGGATCATCAATTTTTCGGTCGTGAAAATCCCTTGCCCTGAACTTCAAGACTTCATTTCCCTAACATAACCTATGCGTAATAAAATCCTGAGAATTTATTTAGCGCCGTATTGAAAATATTCCCTCCAAAATGTGGATTTGGAAATTTTTCTCCGGGATTTATACTTTATGGATACCAAAGCTTTTTTCTGGTAGCTTCTGATGGTATAATGGGTTTAAAAGGAGTTTTCTCTAGCTTTTTTGTAAAGGAAAAGGAAAACACTTCTATAACGACTTGTTGAGTGAACGATCAATAAAATTAAATAGTTCAGTGTTAGTGGCATTCAAACGCTTAACTTTGACAGTTATTGAGTAAATTTTGTATTAGAAATAGTGTTGCGTAGTTTTGAAAAGTGTTGAGCTTACTTGTTTTTCAAAATATATGAATGGGGGGGGGATTAATTTTTCTTCTAAAACTTACTGGCGGTATATCCTGGCCCCGAGAATTTCAGAATTTTATGTAACGTATGGCATATACTTGATATGCAACATATTGAATATATATTGATGAATTCT
The DNA here is from genome assembly GCA_038373885.1 of Cheiracanthium punctorium. Lineage (NCBI taxonomy): Eukaryota > Metazoa > Arthropoda > Arachnida > Araneae > Cheiracanthiidae > Cheiracanthium > Cheiracanthium punctorium. The sequence continues at coordinate 514,290 of JAWZYV010002418.1, forward strand.
GAAGAAAGAGTGCAATTTAAATTCATATTCACCGCTGTTTAAATTCAACATTTATTGAAAAAGTTCATGAAATAACAAGTCGTTCTAGGGATTATATATATTTATGTATTTGTGAATATTTCTATAAGGTTTTTAAGTAGTCGCTTCTGTACAATACAAGCAAATCAGTAGTAAATAGACTATCTGATTTTAATATTTAGGATACGATTATTGTAAGTAATCGTATCCTAAATATTATTAGGTGGTAAGTATATATGGGCCAAACTGAACCAAATTTGCTGTAAATACTGATTGGACGATGGAGTTTTTATTAAATAAAAATAATAATTCAGAATTTTAAAAGTAGGGTCGAAAGTGGCGCTATAGGTCCATTTTTGGGCAAAATAGAAATAGAAATTACCGAAAGTTGACACGTCAAGCATTTCGATATTGAAACCAAATTTTACATTTTATCAAACATTTTAACAATGTTTCTCATACGAAGCAATGCATTGTAGTGCATATGCAGATTTTTCACGGTAGTAAGGGTGGTAATGCGATGTTTGCTATACCAACGGAATGTAGATAATTTAGCCACTTTGAAGGACCGATTAACATTGCACGTGAAGCAAATCAGTGGATATCTACTGCATTCTGTAGTAGATAATGCTGTTCAGAGTATGCACGTTTTGGAGCATCTGCGAGGAAAGCATATTCTATACCGTCTGTGCCTATTTTACTCCAAACATGGACCTCGCAGTGCTACTTTGACCCCCTGGTGGCGAAAAACAAAACTATTTTTTCTCTTTCTTTAAGGAAAGCCGCATGATGTAAATAGTATTTACTTCAAATTTGGTTCATTTTGTCACAACAAGTTTCTCACAATCGGACTCTAAACACTTCTACTTTCACTATATAGCCACCCTGTACTTCCTTTGTCCCGTGCAAGAAAGTAAAAACTATCCATAAAAACTGTATCATGAATCCTTACAAGCGTTTACTGCCAGCCATTAAATGCAAGATGGATATTTTTTCAGCCCAGCAGCAGAACCACTGGGACTTCATTATCCAAATTTCAGCCGCCTCTCGAACAATAAAAATTCTTAAGAATTTATTGGCATGAGGGTTACATCGAAGGAGACCCATTACTACCGCAGGAAATGTTCAGAGTCTCGCCGTAGAAATTCATGGTCAATAACTTGCTACAGCCCTTATTAAATTGAAGAAGACACTTTATAGGGTACTGAATTTTTCACGACGTGGGGGAATTTATGTAAGAGAGCATCGTTGAATGCATTTTAAAAACTAAATATCTGCTCTAAACCATTAATGCATCGACTGCTTTGTGGGATTTATTTTTCTCCCTCACTGCCAGGCATTTTTCGAATAACAGCAGCAGTAAAAAGTTTATGTGAGGTTCGCATATTTTAACCTATTCAGAAAAGCGTGCATATGCTGGCAGTAGCAAATGCAGTACAAGTTGAAAAAATTAATTAAAAAGTCATTTTAATTTGATATTGATAATGTTGGCAGTTAAATTCTGCGCCAAAAAAAAAAAACAAAAAAAAAAACAATTGCATGTTTTCATGGAAATCAGATATCGATAATGATCATGTTATTAGTTAGGAATGCTAGGAGGTTTCTTGCTGTATACAGAGTTTCCAGAGGTCAAGACAAACTGAAGAAAGCGGAATAGTTAGAAAATTTAAATTTAATAGAATAAGTCACAGGGGATATTGCAAATTTTGGCTATAAATCTGGAAAATTTTCGTCACTGTTTGTCACTGTTATGGTTATAGTTTTGTAAATATATCAAATCAATATTTCTACTAGTTTTAAACCTATATGCGAAAAAACCTCCCAACATCCCAAAATAATCGCAAAATCGTTATTTATACTTTCGCATTTCTATAAAAACATAGTATATATATATATATTTTTTTTTTTCCCGCAGAATTCATCTGACCTCATTATTACTACCAAATTGAAAAGACAGATTTTTCTTCACTGACTTAGGCATACTAAGTCAGTACTTGGTAATTTTTTGCCCTTTTTTATTCGATTAAATTACATATTTTACTCTACTATAGTATTCGAGAGGAAAATTCAATGGACAAGTGCTAATCGAACCTATAAATTTTAATGGGGGATAAATTAATTATGCACGAAATCAAAGTCTAGAGAAGTAATTTATGTCTGTATGTACGCAAAATATATAACTGAAGACTGTAGTACCTGTTTCAGGAATAATTAATTGGTATTTTTTTAGATATATAAATCAGGGAGAAGTTCATATGTCAAATATAATTAAGAAGCTTTATATATTGTAAAACTACTTATCCATTTATTACCACACAAAAATCAGAAAATTTACTCATGATCCTTCATATATCAGTATATGTTATAAATTGGTGACCCTCAAAGGGTTAAGCGAAACTATTATTTTTTTAAGGAATCTACACCGCCTACAGAACAAAGTCTTACTCGCGAATGACGGCTATCAATTCGGAGGTGTTCTCCAATTGAAGGTTTTGCTACTCAAATGATGTAGCTCCATCTTATGGAAGTTTGAAGTTGCGTCTACTGTCTAGAAATCTCTTTCGTTTAGTACCAAAAGGACATAGCTCCAATCTTCAATTCTTGTGTCACTCAAGAAATGAAACTGCTGGTCACGTGTTAGTTATTCTTGAATCTCTAAAAGACTTTTTTTTTTCCGTTTTCCCCAAACTTGAATAGTTAGAGTTACTTCTTTTTGAAGCAAATTCATTCGATTCTTTTACAGGATACATCGATATTTTTTACATCGATATTTTTTACAGGAAGTTGATGGGAAGTTTAATTTCAGAGCTATTAAAGTTTGTAAATCTCCAAGCAATGAATAAAGATATATCTGCTCTGAAACCAATAGTACGCTTTCACCTTTGTAAGAAATTACTTTCTCGTAGCAGCAGATCTTACTGGAGCACCTTGTAGTGTCAGTTGAAATAAAGACGTTCATTTAATGCTCCCACGGTTTAGAGAGAGTTAGAAGCTGTAAGCAATTATAGCTACACTCTTTCTAAAATAAATTGTGACAGCTGTAACACATTGATGCAATAGCAAATAATAATTATTAGTATTACAATTAATGTATTATAATTCAGAAAATTGAAAAAAAGAACGAAGTTTTTGAAAGAATTCCTAAAGGATTACAGCTAAGGATGTTTGTAGTAATATGTCAAAAGTCGAAGAGATTGACCACTTGTTCACCGCAATGTTTGGTGTCGAAAAATAAGCTCCAAAATTGAAACTCAGATTGGAAATATTTGGGGTGAAATTGTGAAAATCTGCAATTTTGCAGTGGAATAATTTTTCGTTATGGTAAAGTAATTTGATGTGTTTTTTTAATGGCACTTGTTCCTAACTTATTTTGAACCTTTTTTCAATTTGCATTGCCCACCGACCTTTGACAGATAAAGAATTAAAAGGTTTTGCCTCCTTTTTGAAACAATCTAATCACACACACACACTCTCGCACGCACACACACTCTCTTTCTCATTCCATCCACGCACACACCCTCTCGCATGCACGCACGCACACTCTCTCGCACTCACGCACGCACGCACACACACACACACACTCTCTTTCGCACGCACGCACACACACTCTCTCTCTCGAACGCACGCACACTCTCGCATGCACGCACACCACGCACACACACACTCTCGAACGCACGCACACACACACTGTCGCCCGCACGAACACACTCTCGCACGTACACTCGCACACACACCCTCTCGCATGCACGCACGCACACATTCTCGCACGCACGCACACACCCACTCTCGCATGCACGCACACACACACTCACTCTCTCTCGCAAGCGCGCACGCACGCACACCACGCACACACACTCTCGCACGCACACACACACACTCTCTTTCTCTCTCGCACGCACGCACACACACACTCTCGGACGCACGTACACATACACTGTCGCACGCACGAACACACTCCCGCACGCACCCACGCACACACACACCCTCTCGCATGCACGCACACACACACACACTCCCTCTCGCAAGCACGCACGCACGACGCACACACTCTCGCACGCACGATCACACACACATTCTCTCGATCTCACGCACGCACACACACACACACTCTCGCATGCACGCACACTCTCGCATGCAAGCACGCACGCACACACACACTCTTGCACGCACGCACACCCTCTCTCTCTCACACGCACGCACACACACACCCTCTCGCACGCACGCACACACACTCTCGCATGCACGCACGCACACACAACCACCAACTCTCTTTCTCTCTCGCATGCACGCACAAACACACACACTCTCTAGCATGCACTCATGCACACACACACACACACATTCTCTCTCGCAAGCACACGCTCTCGCATGCACGCTGTCACACACTCTCGCCTGCATGAACGCACGCGCACACCCACTCTCGCATGCACGCACACACATACTCTCTCGCATGCACGCACACACACATTCTCGCATACATGTACACCACGCACGCACACTCCCGCACGCGCGCACACACACACTGTCGCACGCACACCCTCTCTCTCTCACGCACGCACGCATACACCCACTCTCTTTCTCTCTCGCATGCACGCACGCACACTCTCTCGCACGCACGCTCACACACTTTCTCTCGCATGCATGCATGCACACACCCACACACCCAGTCTCGCATGCACACACACACTCCTCTCACTCTCACACGCGCACGCAAGCGCTCGCGCAAAGACCCCCTTTCCCCACCCCCAACCCAAATTGTCCCCCACTTCCATACTTACCTGGCACTGGGGCTAGCCTTGATCGACGAAGGGGGCACCCTGAAGTAGAAGTCCCTTATTACCCTACTGTATATAGACGCCCTCCACCTCCATTCTTTCTCTCACGCCTTCCTTACCCCATCCTTTTTTTTCTCTTTTCTTCATACACTGTTTTCTCATCGTCCATAATTTTTGTTCAATGCTAGCGAACGAGTTAAATGTTCGTGTAGATGATTCTTCAACATGAAACAATTATATGCCATTCTTTGTCAAGTATGATTCTATTTGGATACATGAACGGTCTCATATCCATCCCTTGCATACCTTTACTGGCTTAAATATGGTAGATAAGAAAACTGCGTACGAAATTTAGAGCTTGGTACCATCAATCGATTACTGGGGTGCGTTACTTGAAACGTTTTAGAAAGTAAGCCTACTCAATTTTTCGTATTTTCCCTCTTTTTATAGTTGACTGATGCACAATTATTATGCATACCTTTCGTGCCTGGGGTAAAATTTCGTCCTATGTACTATTTTTTTTGTCATGCCTCAGTGCATCTGACTCCCTTTCCTGCGCAGCTTTTACACTTGCCAAACAAAACTTACGCAGATGTTGTTTCGGAACACATTATGGAGAAAATAGATACTTTGCAGGAAAAGGTTATAGAAGCGACCGAGAAGACCACTGCTGGTGGAGTTCAGGGAAAAGAAGGAACAAAAGATAGGAAGGAGTACACCATAAGCGTACAATGTAAAGAGCAGAAAGAACACCCATTGAGCATCAGAAACACTGTAAAAAGAGAATTGGCAAAAACAGATGCAAGACAGAAACGGAATGATATTGTATTTGCTGAGAAAACAAAACGAATAATATTGATTTCAAATAACAAAGAAGAGATGACAAACACTTATCAAGCTATCATGGGGAGTGACCAGTTAAAAGACAAATATACAATTAAACATGCAAAAACCGCTACTCAGAAATTAATGCTGTTGGGGGTTCCAAAAGAAGTAACAGCGGAGGAGATCGAGGGGGACCTGGGATCATTGGATAACATAGAAATAGAAGCCCTGAGATCAATAGGAAAGAAAGAGATTGTATTATGGATCATTAATGTTGATGAATACACAAAGGGATATCTTTTGAATAAGGGAAAGGCTTGTGTGTCAATGCACAGGATAAAAATAGTAAACTATGTAGACGCACCCAGGTGTCTAAAATGTCAAACTTTGGGTCACAGAATTTACGATTGTAAATCAGCAACACAGCACTGTGCTAAATGTGCACTGGAACATGACTCGAGAATCTGTACGGTTGAGGAGTTTGTGTACAAGAATTGTTATGATTCGGACCCAACGGGAGAAATAGACTTCCACCATAGAGCAGATCCTCCTGTGTGTCCAACTTATAGAAAATATAGGGATAAACTTATAGCGGACAGCCGTAAGGTGGCACAGTAGTACTTAACATAGAGATTATAACCGATTTCAACTGGCTTTGCTTTTCATTATGGCTGCTTCAAATAAATTAATTCTGAACACATTAAACATCTTACGAATTAATTTAAACCATGGCAAAGTGGCAAACTTATCACTATTTTCTTTTATAAATGACATCAATAAACTATATAAGTCAATAAATAACTTACATATAATAGCATGTCAAGACCCGTATTTACAAAACAATAGGTTCTACGGCTGCCCGTCAAGCATAAGAGATTATAGATCCAAAGCAAACACCTGTGGCATATTAATTATAGACGAATCAATAAAAGGCCTGGCTATTGAAACAAGTGAAAATAACATCTTTGTAAAAATTTACAGTGAAAAAGATTCCATAATTGTCGGCTCCCAATATTCACCGCCAAGAGCCGATATGGTCCAGGACTGTTCAAATTGGAATTTAATAATAGAAAAACAAATAAAGACAATAATACTCGGTGACTTTAATGCACACAATACCTTGTGGGGGTATGGGGATCGAAGTGAACGAGGGAGGTATCTTCAAGAAAAAGTTAACGAGTTAGACCTGATAATAGTTAATGACCCCATGGCCCCTGCTACATGTACACATATTGGTACACTTGGCCATCCAGATTTAACAATAGTTTCAGATAACCATAAGAACCAATTAAATTCGTGGCAGGTATTACTTTATGAAAATGGCTCTGACCACCGATATATACTCACACAGCTGAAATTCTCATTGAAAAAACAGCAAGATTATAAGTACAAAACGAAATATAATAATTTTAAAAAATTCAACAAATTATGGTCCTCGCATATATCACCTATAATAGAAGAATTAACAGAAACGAACAATATAATAGACTTTCAAGCATATTCGAAATTTAATTATACCTGGATACAAATTAATGAGAAATCCTTTAGGAAAAAAGGTAAAAATAATAAAATAAAAATTACGTGGTGGAATCAAAATTTATCTATACAAAGAAATAAATTACGAGCAATTCAAAGAAAAATAGCCAAGCAGCCGGACAATGCTGAAATGAAAACAACATATAATAGGGCCAGAGCCATTTACAGAAAAGCAATAATAATAGCTAAGGAACAGTCCTGGAGAGCATTCTGCTCAAGACAACAAAATATTTATGGGAGTAGTTTCAAAATGGCCAAGGGCACCTACAATAACCATTTCCTGGAGACCATATTTAATGTTAATACAGTAGAACAAGACTATGAAGAAATATTGAAAACATTAATAAACGCGCACTTTCAAACAGACATCACTGATGAAATCGGAAACTCCTCAGACGATGATGATCCGAATAATCAAACAATAGTTGAAACAGAATCGCAGGAATTTAGCAGTGACATGTCTAACAAAAGCAATAACATCATGTTGACAAATGACAACAGAATGCAACTTTCAGAAATAGAATTATTACAAGCAATACACGCCCAGGATATTAGAAAAAGCAACAGGATTAGACAAAATAGATGCGCATATATTAAACAATCTATCGAGGAGTTTCCGAAGCGATCTAATAAAAATCTATAACAAATGCCTCTTATTGGGAACCTTCCCCAATGTATGGAAAATTGCCTCAATTATATTTTTTAGAAAAACAAATAAAGACCCAAAAGAGCCTAGCTCCTACAGGCCAATATCTCTTTTGAGCATAGCGGGGAAGGTTCTCGAAAGAATAATAAAAAATAGAACATTAAATATATTAGAAAACAATAAGTACCTGCATGATAACCAATATGGTTTCCGGGAATGCAAAGGTACCGTGGATCTGCTGTGTCTGGTGATAAACAGATTAAAAGAATTGAAAAACATATATAAATATGCTGTCCTGGTATCATTTGATATCCAGGGAGCGTTTGACAATATACAGTGGAACATAATAAAAAAAGAAATAGAACAAACTCCTTTACCAATACATCTGAAAAATATACTAAAAGATTACTTAAACAATAGATTTATAATAGTTGAAAATGGCTCCACACAAATTAAAAACCAGGTATACAAGGGTTGCCCACAGGGATCTTGCCTTGGCCCGCTCCTATGGTTAATCGCTTCAAACAAAATATTAAAAATAATGAACGAGGACCAAAACGACTTCTACGCTTTCGCAGATGACTTTGTTTTACTTGCAGCCGAAAATTCAATTGCAAAACTCCAAGTAAAAACTAACAATAGAATTAATGCATTTAAATCAATTTGTGATAAATTAAAACTCAATATATCAGTACAAAAGACGCAAGCGATTACCATGGGAATCAAATCCAGAAATAAACCTCAATACAAGCTAAACAATCAAAAAATAAAATCTGTTACAGAACTAAAATACCTTGGAATTATAATAGACAATAAATTAACGTTCACTCCCCATGTCAAATATTTAAACGAAAAAATAACCAATTTTATAAATAATATGTCCTTGGTGAGCGGTGTGTCCTGGGGCGTCCGCCCGGAAATGTTGCGTATGTGGTACAACACTGTCACGGAAAAGCAAATAACATATGCTGCCCCGGCGTGGGCCACCAAACTCACCAGGGACACCGTTCGCAAATTGTGGGCAATCCAGAAACTAGCATTAATAAAAATATCTAAGGCACATAGCAAAACTGCCCATTCCGCTTTATGCACAATTTCAAATATACTCCCCATCGAACTAGCAATAGAAAAAGAAATTTTAAAATATTCGGCTTTAAAATTAAATAAGTATATACAAGACACAGAGCTACCGATGAATTATACAATGGAAAAAATTATACCCTCTTACCGATATAGTAACATCAATATAAGACATAGAATAACAGTAATAGATAGTCTTGAATTTGATACCGAAGATAATGAATACTTAAAAATTTACACTGACGGATCAAGAATGGACAATGGGACTGCATTCGCTTTTAAAGCCACCAACCAAGACAATAACCCAGTTTTTGAGTACAACGAAAGAATTAATATATATAATAGCATATATCAAGCTGAACAACTGGCCATAGTTACTGCGGCGGAATGGGCAATAAATAATAAATTTACTAAAATAAAAATTTACACAGATAGCAGATCCACGGTTGAAAAAATTAAATCCCTGTACTCCAACACCGAAATATTGATTAACTTATATAAATTACTTGAAATACATAAATCAGTAGAGATTAAAATAATCTGGATTAAAGCACATGTTGGCTGGCCACAGGGGAAATGAAAGAGCTGATTTCCTGGCAAAACAACCATTACTGGAGGACCACCGGATAAGTAACAGAGTGGTATCAGTACCTAGATCAAAAATAGTATACATAATTAATAAAAACATAAAAAAGAAATGGCAAATATGGTGGAATGAGCATGAAACCGGCAGATATACTTACAACTTCTTACCACATATACAAAATAATTATAATATCAATAATATAGTAGCCACTAAATTTATAACGGGCGGGGGCAGTTTCCCAAAATATTTAAAAAGAATCAATTATAGAACAACGGATCCATGTGACTGTGGTCAGACAGGGGATACCCTGCATTATATCTTTGGGGACTGCCCCCTAATGCCTAATAAAATAAGAAGAAATAACTCAATAGATCCATATAAAAATTTTATGCAAATTATCCAATTGCCAAACATAATGAATCTAATAAAAGTAAATTATAATAAGCTTATAGAACACTATAGCACTATTAAATTTAAATATCATTGATCTGCCATTCTCCTGTGGTACAATAAGTATATATATATATATGTGTATATATATGTGTGTAAGTGATATGTGTGTATATGTATGTTTTATCATGTGTATATGTGTGTATATGTATGTTTTATCATGTCATGTGTGATATCATGTCTGTAATTTATGATTGTACTAATATTGTTTACTGTCTGCCGTTGGGGTTCTGCGAGCCCCAGCGGCATAGTATGTAAAAATAAGCGATAAATGAATAAATTCTTCCCTGGAGGGATTTTATGCCGTAAACCTTCGGGTCGGCCCCTCCAGTGGGTGTCTCACACCCCTCACACTTGCCAAACGTACATATAATTTTATTGGAGGTTTATTTCTATATCTCATCTCTTCATTATTAAATTAAAAAAACAAAATTAAATTTCTATTTGATCAAACTTCTGAATATCAATTTTAGATGGTTTCGAATTTTCGAAGTGTTCTGCTTTTCTTAGTTTTAACTCTGTCGAAACTTCATGTTCTACACCTAGGGAATGCAATCCCGCAGTGTTTTTCGTCTTGCGGGATTTCAGAATTCAAATTTACTGAACCCGCGGGATTGACATTTCATTTAGCTAGGACTTCATTTCAACAGAGAAAAGATAAAAAAAAGTATGATTTTAAGCACTATGAAATTTAACTTTAATAATAATAATTAATCTTATGAGATAATTTACACAACTAGGGGCCAAGGCCCCCAGACTCGCTACGCTCGCTTTCGGTATGAGGCATTCGGCCCCTAATAAGGCTTATTCATAAAAAAGACATAATTTCAATAGACAAAACCCGAAGATTGGATCAGATAGAATGTTATTGAGCTACACATTGCTTGGTTTTTGCATGTTCATTGGCACATAAAAATTTAAACTTCACACTACAGTAGACCCCCCTCCCCCTCATAACATGGAAGATATTTTGTTATGGGAATACCTGTTGTACGGGTCCTGAGCTATACTCCACCTGGAGTGCGGACTCCGCTTATAATCGCTGGAAAAATTATTTGCACTCCTCAGGAACAGAATGATATTTAATGTTGATCTAAACTCCTGTTGCCTAAGCGAACTTACTATTTGAAAATTGTCAACTTGGTGTAACACACTTTAAGTTACTTATTTCATATAGTTTTTATTTTGGCGTAAAATGGGTGTATTTCTACTTCATGTTTGACAATTTCACGTGATACTACATACTTGGAAACGCTTTGTTGCAAAGGAATGAATGATTTTATGCCAAATCTGGCAACCATTCTGTTTATTTTTTTCAGTTTTTTATTAATATCTTCTAAAATAATTCGATTTTCAAAATTTAAGTCAGCTTAGCAAGTTCCTCGGAATTTTTCGAATCTGTGGGCACCTTAGTCGAAACTCAAATCCCCACGGTTTAGAAGGAGTTAGGCCAACAAGCTTTGACAGCGGCAGCGGCCTTTACTTTTTTTTAGAATAGAGAGATAACTTTCAATAACTTACAGAAATAAGAAAATTATAATCATGATTTTCAGAATGACATACTAAGTTATGTCTCAATATATTAGCATTAGTTATGTTAGTGGCTAAAAATCAAGAATTTACAGAAAAATACAATTTATAAATACTATATTCACACACTTACGTTATTTTCTTAGTTACTGAAAAAAGAACCTACAAAATCGAACAAATTCAATGAATCACTTCCTGGTCTTGATTTAATTTTAGTAAAATAATTAAATGTATGAATGAAAAAAATTAAAAACTGAAATTAAAACTTTTTATAATTAATTCGTGACTGTTCGCTAAGAGATAAATTAGTATGAAATATTTCAGTTCATTTGGGATTGGAAGTTTGCGAAAAATTTAGATCTAGATGTTTGATCCAGTGAAATTGTAATAAAAAATAATTTATTTCTCAGTATCAATCCAGCGGGATTAGGATCGTAATCCCGCCGGACTAGTCCCGCAAATATTTGTGCGGGATCCCGCGGATCGGGATTGCATTCCCTATCTACACCTTCAGTAGTTAAATTTTTGCTTTTGTTACTTTTAAATCCGTTTCCTACAATGCGATATAAGTACCTTTAGTTTTCCCTTAGAATATTTAGGTTTGACGGTGCCTCGCCATTTGTTGGAAGACCGAATTGTGGCGCAGACTCTTACATCAATATTTCATCAAAAGGCCTATCGGAACATGCTGCCATTTTATTAATTATGTTTGGTACTGTTGGCTTAAACGCATACCACATTAGTAATATTATAGGATCGCGATTTTTCGGATCCCTTGGAGAAACCATAGCTATTGAGAGGCATATCTCAATATTATTGAAAACAGTTAGTTGACCATTTGGGGAAGCTTTATTTTAAATCGCTCTTTATTGATGTTGCTTGTTGAGGACAGAGTTCCTGTGTCGTATTCTATTCTCTAGTTGTGATTGGTCTGTACCATGTTCAAGAAATTGCTATTAAAGGAGAAATATGAAATGCTCGCTAAACATCTGCTAAAAGTGTAGGAAAGAGCAGGCCGTCTGACACTCAGTTTGGAACCTCTTGCAGAGAATAAATTTGTGTTAAGCATCACAGAGCCATCGTTCGTTGTCTCGCGGCATTATAAGCTCTCGTTTTAGGAAGCCTATTTTTTGAAGGCTGCCCTAGTAGCTAACGGTCGTCGGTTCCTGAAATGCCGATGGTCGGACAGGGAGGAAGCGCAGCGCGTGCCATGCAAGGTTCTTCATCGCGTCGGGGGCTCTTATCTCGGATTTTGCTCGGGCATGTTCTCTCCCGAATAGTAGGGTTGGATCATCGGCAAGGGGTGAAAATTGGGCGTAGAGCCGTTGTAAAGCCGATGCGATTGGGGTTATATTCATCTCGGAAGTGCAAACACCTTGCAACTGAGGATGTGGAGCCTATGACCTTTGATAAAAGTTTTAAACTGAACAATCGATAAAAATTGGGGTATATCCCAGCTAGATAATTTTCTTTTATAAGTAAAAAAAAAAAAAAAAAAGCAAATTCGAACTCCGTCCTCTTCTCTTTGAATTTTAATGCTGCCATTTGAACTTCATTTTTCAAGCTTCCGAGGCTTCGTTTCGAACTGGAGAACTAACGTTTGGTAGCCGGGTATTCTAACCACTAGACAGGGGTCTGACTCGTTACTGGCGACACTAAAATTGGAAGAGATTGTTGTTTGAAGTTCCGAATCGGAACATTTAAGTTTCTAATTAAATAAAACTAGACTTTTCCTGTACACTCAAAATTAAAAAGATTTTGCGATTTCTATCCGTCTTAAGCATTTGGGACCTGTGTACGTCCGAAAAAAAAAAAAAAAAAAAAAAAAAAAAAAGTTTGTCTGTCTGTCGGTCTTTTCTTATTCGCACATCACGTAAAACTGACTGACGCGAATGAAATAAAATTTGTTGACATGATAGGCGGTCACTTAACTTAAGGTATAGGCTTCGAATTTTTAAAAATATTCATTATAATGAATATTTTAAAAATCTCAAATATTTTAAAAATCTCTCTATATAGATTTTGAGATTTTTCGAAGATTGTTTCAAGCTGCGTAAATTTTTGTTCGCACATCACACAAAAGTGACTAAAGCGAAAGAAATAAAATTTACTGACATGATAGGCAATCACTCACTTAAGCTATAATCGTCGGATTAAAAAAAAAAATAGATTTTGAGATTTTTCTGAAAATCGTTTCAAATTGCGTAAATTTTTGCTGGCGCATCACGTACGACTTAAGTGAATAAATCAAAATTTAGTGACACGATAGATGGTCGTACATCTTAAACAATGCCCCTAAAGTTTCCTAAAATTTGGATTAGATTTTGAGATTTTGCGAAAACTGTTCAAACTGCTTAACTCTCAACAAGAAAATGTTTGCACTTTTTGTGCAAAAAAATTGCATATAAAGTGAATATTTGAATGCTTTGAAAAGTATACACTTTTTGCGCACAATTTTTGACAATTTAGAATATTCAATTTTTAGTATGCATACAAACTGTATATAATTTGCACAAAAAGTGTATGCTTTCAAAATATTAGAAAATATCCACTTTCATGCACAAATTGTACACAATTTATACTTTTTTGCAAAAGAAGTGCAGACATTTTTAGCTGCGTATATTCATCTCGGAAGAGCAAACGCCTTGCAACTTAGGATGTGAAGCCTATGACCTTTGGGGAAACTTTTAAAATGAGCAATCGATAAAAATTGTCACATATATCGTTGATTTGCATATTAGTTTGTTTATTTCTTTTATTGTATCAATTAATTCATGTACTTTCATATGCATATATAATTTTATAACTAAATATCCTTTTCTTCAAGGCTGTACTAGGGAAGAATGCAAGTTTTTGTATGAAATGTCATTAAAATTTACACAAAGGAAAATTTCCCTTATATATATATATATATATATATATATATATATATATATATATATATATATATATATATATATATGTATATATATATATATATATATATATATATATATATATATATATATATATATATATATATATATGTATATTAATTTTGCACTTTTTCAGGAAACTTCCAGAATTTTTAGTCGCTGACAAATTTTGTTTTAAAAATATTTCTTGTCCCCCCTTCTTTGACAGAGATTGACTAAGGCAAGGTGCCCTTTTGGCTAGCACAAGATAAATACATACAGGAGAATACGACAAAGCTAAGAGCAGGAAGAGGACAACATGATTCAGCATTTTGACGCCTGTCTTGTCTTCCCACGTAATATCTTAGCCAATCAGCAACCTTAAAACAAACATATGGTGTGCATATGATGCTCTTTGCACATTAATGAAGGAACGGAGATATCGAGCCGTTCAGCTACTTGGTAGAAAGACCGATATAAACCCGTTTGCTCGCTTTACCCATCGCAATCTTGAAAGCGCCTATCAGATCTCAGTGTAAAGATTCGATCATCGGGAAAAGATGAACATACGAAAAGTTAAGGATGATCAGTAATGATCAGGCGATGAATAGCCGATGCACCGATCATAGGCCTAGTAAAGCCCGAGCAAAGATTGCTGCTAGGGTGTTTGTAGATCTTTATTGCTGTATGCTGATTAACAGTTAAGTGTTCTGCGCGAGATTTTCCACTAAGTTTTCAGCCCTCGTAATGGATTTTATTGCTTGCGATAGAGTGTTCGAGGAGGTCACTGTGAACAACTGACTGCTTTAAGTGCAAGTAAATTACCATGATCCCCCATGATTCCTTCCTCTATTTCTCGGGCCCGTAATATTTCCGGGCGATATTGTTTAAAAGTTACGCGACAGAAAGATGACATCATTTCAATTCTTAAAATCATGATGATGATACAATATTAAACAACATAAAAATATACTTTGTGAAAAATGTAATTTAAGTTATTTGGCTTGAAAGAACACCATTTCAACGAAAAATAATGTTTTGCTTGTGAATTTCTTATGGAGGGTATTAGAGGGTTCACGTTTTATTTCTCCATTAATCGTATCCGCGCATTCTACACAAATTAGAAAAAGATAGTTAATACTGCGGGGGAAATCAAAACTTAACTAAACGAAAACAAAGCATGGAGCTATATGGTTTACTTTCAATTCATTCATTCTTCAATTCTTACATTACGCAAAATTTAACCATCATGAAAGAGCTATAATTTTAGTTACACCTCTAATTCAGCGGTTCACAACTTTTTAACATCGAACCTTAAACGCTACTTTTTACTTTCCGAACATGTACCATGTAAGGAAAGTATTGTAATCATGAAAAAATTCGACTTCGAGATTTTGGTGTTTTTACACGTTTTGAGGGCTTCTGAATCCATTTATGCTATTTTTACGAGATGTATGTATGTGTGTATGTGTGTGTGTGTGTGTGTGTGTGTGTGTTTGTGTGTATGTGAGTGAACACGATAGCTCCTGAACGGAGCATTCGATTGAGCTCAAATTGGATATATATGTCATAAACCACCGTCGCAAGACCGGTATTGATTTTGGTGTGTATAGGACTTATAGTTTATCTACAGTGCTACGACAAAGATTTCTCTTACATTATGGCTTATGGGGGGGAAATTCTTGAAAGTGCTCTAGCGTTTAAACGGTAGATTGGATTGAGCTCAAATTGGGTATATATGTTATAAACCACCGTCGCAAGACCGGTATTGATTTTGGTGTGTATAAGACTTATAGTTCTCCTACAGGGCTACTACAAAGATTTCTTTTACATACTGGCCTATGGGGGGAAATTCTTGAAAGTGCGCTAGCGTTTAAACGGTACCTTCGATTGAGCTGAAATTGGGTATATATGTTATAAATCACCATCTTAAGACCGGAATTGATTTTGGTGTGTATAAGACTTATAGTTTTCTACAGGGCTACGACAAAAATTTCTTTTATATTATGGCATAATGGCATATGGGGAGAAATTCTTGAAAGTGCGCAAGCGTTTAAACGGTGCATTCGATTGAGTTTCAAATTGGTAAATATGTTTGAATTATTCATCGATTAAAATTTATTTAAATGCTTGGTAATGATCTTAATCGTAAATGTTCGGAAAGTCGAGTGGAGTCACTCCAGATTTTTTTTTCTTTCTGCCGCCCAGGTGATTGAGCGGCCGAAGAACCATTCTAACACGAACCAGGCCTTTGGTTAGTGTTCGAATCTGGGCATGGTTGTTGACTAGTCCATCCCGTCACAAGTGATAATGTTGGCCGCTCACTGGGCGCCCTCATTATGAAACGGCCGCAAAATTCGTGCCTTAGCAGTGGTAAAATGCTTGATGAGCAAAAGTGCCCGGCCGCAAGAAAGAAAAAAGAATTTTTTTTGTTTGTTTTCCCCTTCAAGCAACTAATTCTATTTTCATATAACTACCCGCTACAAAGTTTAAACCAATAACGAAGCGAAAACTATCAGGTTGTAACGAAAGTTCTCCGCCAAATCTGCTTGATTATGCTCATGCGGCACCCAGAGATTGAACTTGTACATGAAGTTTATGGGATGCATAGCATGGCAAATGGGCATGGCATTAATATCTAACTCTTTAGCTAGCTCTCTAGTGATTAAATACTGATCTTCTTTCACAAGTTCTCGCAGGTGTCCCTCATCAACATGAGTAGGCCGGCCAGAAAGCTCTGCTCCTTGAATATCATAGACCCCGTTTATTAACTTTCAGTACCAAACCTTCACAGTGCCATATGATACAACAGTAGAATCTAAATTGCACACATAATTCTTTGACATTCTGTAGCTGATTGTTTGCAACAGAACTGGAAGTAAATGATGGTTCTAATCCAGTAACGTGATCGTTCCATTTCATACACCTTGTACTTAATGATAACGATATTTTTTAACAACTCAGTGTGCTAAAACAAGTCTCTTTCTTTCAAATGACAAGTACTGTTTGGCAAAATATGAGCAAACACCCCAACGTGAACTGTTTGCAGACGATATTTGCAGTGGCGGGAAACTTTCGTTACAACCTAATACTTTCAAGTTTGAGACTAGAAAGTATTAATCTAATGATATTTTTAGAATTTTAAAGAATTCAAGATTTTTTTCTGTTTTACACCCTATATTTGTAAAATTTGAAATTAACGTGTCAAACGGTATCGAAAATGTTTTCGGTAACAGCCGAGTTATTTTAAGAGGAAGATGACTACGATTTTGAAAGTTACCGCTTGTTTTGCGTTTAAAGTTTTAACCGTTAAATGCATGATTTTTTTAAATGAGCTGAAAATGAAATTGTAACTTCATTTAGACTTGTTCATGTTTGGAAAAACATTTGAAAAACGTTCCAACATTTAGTTTCGCAGAAAAATGAAGGAAAATGTTCAAATTTGGAAATTCGGATTTTTCACCCTATAGCTCTCATAAAACGAAAGAGAGTAAATGCAGCTTAATACAACTTTATTGAGTGTTATACTACTACTATTTTCTAATAGTTTAGTTTTGTATTTATTTTCATTCAGCAATGAAAATTACAAGCAATCGATAATTCGGGCAAAATGTTTTATCAGCGAACGGTGCACACGTGCTATGTATTCATACTTCTTTGCTAAAAAAAATTGCCATTTTAAAAAACTAGAATTATTTCCGTAATGGTCTTATATTTTTTAAATGCACATTTTAGATGATAACTACAAAATTTTATTTTTATTGTGTAAAAATGAGAGTGTATCCAATTGGCTACAAAATATGTAGAGTTAAAAAAAGCACGTGCCCTGCTTCCCCGAGTAGCGGCCTTTGCTGCCTAGAGCCCCCAAATTCTGGAAGCGTCAAATATTTTTTTAAATAGCTCAACACTTAAATATTTAGACTAAAAGCACTAAAAGACAATAAATAAAAACAGATGCTCTTTTACAACTCATACAGCAGTATCCTCACAAACGTAAAGTTAACCTAACATAGCGGCATTTAAAACAACAATATTACCATATTTTAATATTTCTTATCATATGGCCTTCATTTTAATGATTAGTATTCCATTTATGTAATTTTGTATGTATTATGCATGCTAACCTTTCTCATTTTAAGGTAGAATCCCTTTCCCAAGGAATAGGCTAGCATATATAGCAGTTTCGATGCGAACATATTTAAAAAAATAAATCTGACCACCCGGGTCAGTTATTCGTCATGTAACTACAATGTGTCAAGAAAGTAAGACCCTACAGGGGCCCTCCCGAAAGTGTCTAGGACTAGGGCCTTGGGTGTGGTTGCTATGAAATCCTACGGGCGGAGAAAAACTAGTCACTTGAGACGTACTTAAGAACTGAGCTTAAAAAAATCATAACTGTATGATGAATTTTAACAAAATGACCATAACGCAATTATTTTTATCTTTTTAAGATAACTTCTTAGATTCTGCAAAATGTGCTAACTTTTTCAATACCTTCATATTTTAAAATTTTCCTTCAGTTTACGGATCCCAAAATATAAGCTCCAAAAAACATATTCATTCAGAATAGTATGTCTTGACGAATTTGAAAGTTGTGTGCCGACTCAAGTGTTGTGGCCATTCAACACTCAATTCAAACACACTGAGACCAATAATGCCTTAAGTTAGCCAAATCATTATAAAAATTAACTATATTTCAAGATCCATAATGTTATAAAAATGTTTTACTAAATTCAGGTAAATTTTGCGGGGCGGGCAAACGTGATCTCTGTAAGGCAAAGGATTGATTATCACGTAAAAAACCGTGTCGGCAGTGTCTTAGCCAAGGGGGTGATAGGGGGGGGTTACCCTCCCCCCCATGAGGAATTTTTTGGCATGAAAAAAGTGCATTCTTCACTCCCTTATCACACACACGCATATGTGAATAGCAGTAGTCGTGTTTGCTTAGGTAATTTATTCCTTTTCATTACTTTCCAAAATCGTTGATGTGTTTATGCTTTCGAATTATCAGTCCTACCTCTGAGACTGCTGTAAATATGCTTCAACTTTCCTTTTACCCCTCTAACTAGGCTTGCCAACTTTCTTACACGAACTTACAGGATTTTCGCGATTAAAATTCGGGGCGTGACCTAAAAATAGCAGGAATCCCGCTTACTAATTACAGGATAACGATAAAAACAAAACCAGATTGAAAATTTTCATTTTAAGCAGTTTTGTTGTATATTATGTTTTACTTAACAATGTTGCATGTATATTTAATTTTTGTTGAGCATAATTAATCAGGCAAACTAACGAAAAATTAACATTAATTATTTACATAGAATCTTCTATTTCCCTTCTTCATAGATCAGAACAAAAAGTACTATCATTAGCAATTAAATTAAGTAATGAACTTTTTAATTCTTTACACAAACAAAAGCCACAACTTTTCACTTTGGCATTTAAGAAATAATCAAA
>JAWZYV010002419.1:0-16077 GCA_038373885.1 Cheiracanthium punctorium
TCTGCGCCATTTTGAATTTTCTGTATAACAATAAACTGTTAAAATAACTCTTTTTTTCATTTAATGGCATTTTTGACGTGAACACGTCTTTAAAATTTGCTTCTATAGTGGGAGGTATATTCAGAAAACTGATGATAAGAAAATCGGGGGGATACAGTTTGATGTTGTAGCTACATATGTGTCATCTACGTTTAAAATTTAATTACATCACTCGGTAGCTGAGGGATCAAAGAATTCGTTACGTTGAGCGAGGACTTTGAGCATCGCTTTCGACGGAAGGGGTAGCGCCGCCATTTTCATGTCGTTTCGCTACGTCACATAATGTCCGTTTAGAGTAAATTTTGACTAGCTAGAGGAGCAAGAATGTTTCAATCGTCAGTTCTCGTCAAGATCTATTGATTGACTATATAAAACGTTAGTGTGAAATCGTTGTAGTGGATATGTATAGTGGTAAAGTAAAAACATAAAGTAACCCAGACAGCACATAAGCTTAAATCAATCTCGACATTTCTTTTGAATTTGACGTATTAATACAAGCTTGACAGTTCAATTCATTTTAAGCTTGCAGCAAGCTTGGAGATTACACAAAAAAAAGGAGTCAGCAAATATTTTCCCGCCGAATTTAAGTCATTTGAACTGCCAAGCTTGAATTCAACTTGATTACTGCTTGATTTGGAAATCCACATCCACATAATAATTAATTTATCATCAGTCATAAATGTACTTGACCATAGAATTAAAAAAAATATTCTATATTTCCAAATATTCAAATTCTTCAAAATAAATTCCAAATATACTACAAAATTGATTTCAAAATCTGTCGTTTGTCTCGATATTTTCCAATATTGTCCAACATGAGTGTTGCGATATTGTAAGTTTTAAAACGTGTGCTGCTTTTAAGTTTATATTATGCTTATTTCCCTTTTAAAAGAGTCTATAAATCACACATAACATTATTTTAATTTTGATTCATCCAATGGAGAAAAAAAAGAAGCAGATCGGCATCGGCCATCGGCCAATACTGATCAATCTCGCCAAAAAACGACGTGACAACCATAACAGTCACTTCAAATTTTAGTCATATCATCTCGAGTTAGATTGGCATACTGGTTAGGACGCTGACTTCCCACGCCTTAGGTCCCGAGATCGATCTCAGTCGTGGACGTTAGATGGAAACACATTAATATAACTTGAGGTTCCAGCATAGAGGGAAAAATGCTTGGGAAAAAGATATATATGGGGCGAGTTCGTTGACCGCCGTCCCATGTTTTAAGAATTTTTTTTGGGGGGGGGATTTTTTAAGTTTTAATTAAGCTTGCTATGTCAAGCTTAATGCAAGTTGGGCAAGTGTAAACTTGAACACTTGATTCAAGCTTGCATTAAGCTTACACACTTGAAATTTTCAAGCTTAATTCAAGTATATTGACTTGATAAATCAAGCTTGCTGCAAGTTTGATGCAAATTTGTTGTGCTGTCTGGAAAAATAAATTATGCAATGTCGGCCCACATGTATCGAAAAGCCAAATCAAAATATAGAGAAAGTTTGCTTGGAAAGGATTTCTCAAAAGCAATCCAGTGATACCCGTAAAACACCACATGGCAGAGTGAAGTGGTGTCGAGAACGTAAAAAAAAAATGAAGGCGTCTGAGCAGATATAGCCAGTACATCAGCAGCTGAGGCTCCCGAGCCTGTGCACCAGTCATGATGATCAGAGGCTTTAATATTAAGTCTCGTAGGACCCCTCGTTGCCCGACTTCATGCTCAGCGAGTTTAATTCATCTTACATCGAAACATCTCCAACAATACCAGAAATCCCGATGTATCCTTTATGCCACTTGTTTCGTACTTTTCGTGTCACAGACTTATCATTAATAAAGTTACAACACGGTAATTATTTGTTTGTTTGATTTCTTTTCTGAACCCGATGAAACTCAAAGAAAATATTACTCGTTACGGACACGTATTCACGTAAAACCGACGGCCGTGTCCACGACGTAGCCACACCCTTGTAGTTTTGTATAATTGGATGAAGGGAGTAATATCTTTCTTGAATTCAACAAAATTCTGTAATTCAATAAAAATTTCGTCGGCACTAAGGTAGGGTGCTCCAGTAGTGGGCTATTTGACAATTTTTATGGTTGAAAAACAAGAAAATTCCAAACAATCCATTGAGATAAGAGATCATAACATCTACTTGGCTGAAACCACTTATCAACTAAATATTCAAAGTTTCTGCCTTCATTTCCTATTTAGTTAGGTACAAGAAAGTTTGCTACTGAAGTTGATCTCTCAGAGGAGCATTCTATATTCTTAGTGATTTTTTTAAGGGACAAGTCTTCAAATAATTTTTTGGCATTCTATTTGTTTTTAAAATAAATTGTTATTGTTATTATTTGATTATGTATTGAATGTATTATAAACTGTCATTGAATGAAATTATATTAATAATTTGTGGATAGTGATCGAGGGCGACCTACTTTTAGATCAATGGTTTACTAAATGCTCCAGAAGTAGACCTAGAAGCCCCAGTACTGAAGCACATGCTTTTTCTCAAAAAGATGGTCTTATGATGTTCCATAAAACCATTTTTTGCTCCAATGCTTCATAATGTCCCAAACAGGCCTTAAAATGAAAGATAATTAACATTTACCTTTAATAAAAAATTGGCCGTTAGAGAAAAATTGCAAATATCATGTAACTAGAATCTATAAATAAAACATTTCATCTGGCATTTTTAGCGTATTTTTATTACTGGTATATATAACGGCTTCATTCCATTTCCCTTAGATATTTGAATAATCTAGGTGGCTGTTTTGGTATGCCCACTACTGATACATCCAAATTTTGCTATGCCCACTTCCGGTGCATAGAAATGACCTACGATTTTTTTTTTTATGCATCGCAGTTATTTTGATATTTTAGATGATTATTACTGTATATATGAGTTTGAGCAATCATAAAAAATATATGGATTAACAAAACTTCTCTAAAGTTAAGATGCTAATCGAGGAAATATCCTTAAGTGGCCCACTACTGGAGCATTTACCGTCTTTTAACTAAATAATTTAATTGAATGAAAAAAAAAGTATTTTGTTCAAGCAACGAAAACTGTTCATTCTAAAAAATTATTAGATTAAAATACTTTGAACAAAATTTTGTTGCATTCTATAAAATTTTATTTAGGCTTATTCCCATTTTCAATTAACTATAAAAACAATTTTCTTTGTAAGTAGTAATTACAATTTAAAGTATTTTTTATTGTTATTGTTATTCTCTTTTATAGTGTTAACGACATTAAAGTTTTAAAAAAAAATCTGATGTGTCCAACACATGACTTCCTTACACGTCTATTAAATAAAAATGTTTTCTACGCACTTCCTCTAAACTTATTTGTTTGAAAGAGATAAAATATCAATAATAGTAAGGTTTATCGATTTCTAGCCAAATATTTCGATATCGCCAAGCTGAGTTCAATTTGAAAGATTTCCTTCTGACACTTTATTTGGCGATATTTCACCAAAAGCCGACAAACTTGAGATAGTTTGCGAGATTTTGAGGATAGCCACAGTAGTCATTGACCACAGACTTTCAATGAATTGAATGCATCCATACACCTTAATGTATTTAAAGTCATTTGGCTCACCCTATAAATAAATTCTTAGTGGATTGCTGTCAAAAAAGATATTGAAAACAGTTAGATATTATAATATAGTTCTAAATACAAAAGTTCAAAATTCTACGGGTTAAAGTTTTAGAGTTATACAAAATACGAAATAATTTTTGGCGCCAAATTTGGCGATATTTCGGCGAAACTCGTCAATGTCGACGACATTTGGCGAGATATTAAGCATGGACCAACAATGACAGATTATCGCCAAATTTGGCGATATTTCGCCAAAACTCGCCAAGAACGATGACAAATGGCGATACTTTGGGCATGGACGAAATGACTGACTATCGCCAAATTTGGCGACATTTCGGCAAAACTCGCCAAAGTCCAGGACAGTCGGCGAGATTTTGGGCATGTACCAAACAATCACTGTCTGCAATTGTATTATATTGAAGATGTCCATAGACATTAAAGTACTGAAATTCTTTTCGGTGGTCCTGTAAATAAACTCTCCAGTAGATTGGAACCAAAAATCGAGATGCACAACTAGATGTTACAACAATCTTATATATAAAATTTCATAATAGTTTTTGAGGTTTGAGAGTTAAATATACACACACGTCACTAAAAGTCGCCAAGCTTGGCGACTTTTGGCACAGTTCTTGAGGGAGGCACGTGACCGTGGTCGGACCATTACCTAACTTATGTGGTAAGACGGTATTGTGCTTGAAATGGATGAATGCCCCTAAAATTGCCATTGACCGTAATGTATTGGAAATCTTTTGAGTGTTCCTGTAGCAGAACTGTAAATGATAAAGACACCTTTTTTAATGGAGAAATTCATTTTCTAACTCTTTTCAGCATATATCACTTCTGAGTCGTTTGAAATAGCCCAATACCTCTAAAAAACGCTTTGATGAATTTCGGCCCATAGAGCGTAATGTATTTCGAATCTTTTAGGCGGTTCTGTAGATAAACTATCCAGTCGAATGGAACCGAAAGGGGAAGTGAACAACTAGATGTTACAACAATCCTAAATATAAAGTTTCAACATTCTACGCCTAATAGTTTTTGAGATATGCGAGTTTAATGAATTTCGGCCCATTGAGCGTAATGTATTTCGAATGTTTTGGGCGGTCCTATAGATAAACTATCCAGTCGAATGGAACCAAAAGGGGAAGTGCACAACTAGATGTTACAACTATCCAAAATATGAAGTTTCGAAATTCTACGCCTAATAGTTTTTGAGTTAGGCGAGTTTAATGAATTTCGGCCCATAGAGCGTAATGTATTTCGAATCTTTTGGGCGGTCCTGTACATAAACTATACATTCGATTGCAACCAAAAGGGGAGGTGCACAACTAGATCATAGAACAATCCTAAATATCAAATCTCAACATTCTACGACCAATAGTTTTTGAGATATGCGAGTTACATACATACGTACGTACGTACAGACGGCATGGAAAAACTGACCACAATAGACCGGCCGCTGGTCAAAATGAGTTGCAGACGCGTTTATATGATCGTGCATGCTAGCCTACGATGAGATGCATCGAAAAAATTCTTAAAATTAAATTTAGAGGTAGTCAAAATCGGTTTTTTAGTCGAAATTTGGCCCCCAAAATTTTTCGGGATCACATTACTTCCTTATACTACGTACAAGGAAGTAAAAAGATTCAAAAAGTTCGATACACACAGAGAAAAGAAAAGTGTTTTGTTTATTTAACAAACACCACTGGTTAGAGCTGCTTCACTCAATGTTTTCTTGAATCTACTCCAATTTTCCTTAATTCACCAAAGCACTTTTTTTATTTAAACTTACAGTTTTAAATCTCAACACGAAAGTGAACTATAGAGTTAAAAACTTACAAAAGAGTGTGTAAAAAGTTTTCATTGCTAAAGTCACAATTCTTGAAATTTTACTGCAAACGAAAGAGTGCACAGTGACAATTCTTGTCCTTTTTGAAAATCCTATAAAAATAACGTAGACTTTCTTAAAATAAATATATATAGATACAGTGTGTCCCACCTGAATAAAGCCACAGTGGTTTTTTGCCAAAACTCGACACTAAACATATCAATAAGATCGAAACAAATATATTAGGAAAGTCTACATTCAAATACGTATTTACAAAGAAAAAAACTCACTCTTTGCCCCACCTGAGCAGGAATAAAAAATAAATGTGTAAATGAAGAGAGAGAAAAAGTGTCTCACCAGAATAAAGCCAGTACTGTTAATAGCCAATATATTCACCATGTGTACACATGACTTTAAACAGACCATGTGGCACATCATTTACCAATTTCTAGAAGGCAGTAACATCGATTTTACCCCCGTGTAGAATGAAGACATTCTCTGGTCGATTAAGATCAAGTGGAAAGGCCAGGGCATTCACCGAAAAAACCTTCCCAGTAAGATTTCGTAACGTGAATAGGGGCATTGTCCAGATGGAAAATCAAACTTATCCCGTCAATTCTTCCTGCAAATGGTATTCTAGCATTTTGGTGGTAATTAGTAGCTTTTATATGGCCTGAAGGAAAATACAAGTTTAGTTTACCACCAGATAAAGCCTCCCTACACGGTATAACGAGCCATCAATTTCTTGTCTTTTGCAGCTTTCCTCATGTCATGCCGATGGAACGCAACGCCACGTCTGAACCATTCAAATTATTATTATTTCTTTTTTTTCATTTGAGACTATAACACGATACCACCGGTCCGTCCTGGTTTGATTCTATTTCGCCAAATCTACTACTTGCTTGTGGATAGTGTTCAGGAGCTCTTGTTCCTTCTCCAAAAGACAAGAAGCTGAAGGCTCATTATGCGGTGTGAAGAATCTTTACCTGGTGATAAATTTAGCTTTTCCTTCAGTCCATATAAAAACTACTAATAACCAACAAATGCTAGAAACCCATTTACTGCCATTTGCAGGAAGAATTGGTGGGCGAAGTTTGATTTTCCATCTGGACAATGCCCTATTCACGTCGTGAAATCCTCCGTGAATTTTTTCTCCATAATGGAGAGTGTGGCATCAGGGTCGGCCTAAGACGTGCGCGATCCCAGACGTCCGATTTTGGGAGGGGTGCCGAAATGAGAAATTTACATGGGTCATTTAGAAATTACTGAGATACAGCTAAATGGTACAAGTCAAACTTACCGAATTTTAGAAGCATTCGAAGTGATCCCCTCTAACATCAAAGCGCTTCTGCAGGCGAATTTTCCAAAGTTTAAAAGCCTCAAGCCCATCCATTTCTGAGAATCGCTGGAAAATAGCTTTTACAGCCACGTCAATCGCAGCTTCGGAGTGAAAACGGCGACCACGTAAATTTTTCTTAAGCTTAAAAGATAACCAAAAGTCACATATAGCAAGATCAGGGGAATAGGGTGGATGATCTATCACTTTGATATGTGTTGTTGCTCAAGAAATGCCGTATGAGAAGATGCATTGTCATGATAAAGCATGAGTCCTCCCCTTCATAACTTCTTGAAGAATTTCTGAAAGACACTTAATGGTATTACTAGTAACTATTTTCTGTCCCTCCCCTCTGATGAAAATGGCATGCGTTTCTGTTTTCACTGTTCATTGTTTTTTCATCGTTGTTGATTTGGCGTCATCTTCATAGACCCATATTTTAATTTCGTGTTGGATCATCAAAAACCGTTATGTACAGCTGTGGAAAAAAAAAAAGGTCCCACTTGCTCTTTATTTCGTCATCGTTCGTCGTATAGCAAAGTTATATATACCATTCGTTTGCAAATAACGCGTACTTTAATTTACTATTAATTTAATTTGCATAAGGGGCCGTCTTCATATTTAATTCTGCATCAACTTCGTTTTTCTCAATGGCAACCCCATACTTTATTAAACGAAAGGAAACCTTCAAATTACCCTAAATATAAATTTTCACCAATTTTCTACGATAATTTCCGGAGATATTGCGAATTCATTTTTGCGCGTTTTTAAGGGGCTTTCTGCAAATTGAAAAACGCTATTTGTAGGTTCCGAACTTTTCGCCTTTCATTTATTTCGTTCGCGAGAATTAAAAGAAATTAATATTATTTTCAAGGAAAATATTGTTCCCATCTCTCTTAAAGTTTTTTGTACTGAGAATATCAAGGGTAGAATAGAATATTTAGTCTGTGGTCCAAAGGACCCGTGAGTTCATAACTTCCTTGGTTCGTACACATGATTTAAGGGAAAAATGCAAAATGACTGCTAAGGATTTTGAAAATCTTTATAATTTTGAAATTGTTATTCAGTGTTTCCCTTGATGTTTCTCTTAGACAGCTGAAATGTTGGCAGGAGTTAGAGGCATCTCCCTCCTCTTCTGACTACAAGCATGAATATTGCTCGACTCAAGCTATGGTCGAACTTAAAGAATGGTTTCATGATTGAAAATTTATTTGTTTGAATTTCATGTAAAAAACGCAATTACTTTTTTGCCGACCCAATATTATCACTGTGTTTGTTATTTCACTTTCTTCATTTAATACTATCACTTGCAATGTGCAATATTCTTAATACTTTTGGCGGTACTTTAATTTATAGTTAGATGAAAAATTTTTTACAGAAAAACGCGATTTTGAATGCTTGATAAAGTATGGGGAATTCCAAAGACCTAATGTTTCCGATATTAAAAAAGGTCACATTCATGCCTGAAAAGTTTAGGATGTTAGTTTTTCAGAAATAGGACGTTATATTAGAAGACATACATCTACTGCATCTAATTCTATAGCTGGAAAATATTTTATTTGGGGGAATATGGTAGCGGACGCAACAATACACGCTTTATAGAATCCCCAACAAATTGTAAAAACCTCTAATTTATTTGTTTCAAAATTTGATATTTTTAATACTGGTATCTTTTACTGTGTTTTTGCACAAAATAAATCTAATTTACATTTATTTTATGCAATTTTCAAAAAAGTTTCACTTAATAAATTTATATATGGTCCCTTAACTCATGAAAATAACACATTTTATTTAATATAAATTAAACTACTGAACGTAATAATTTGAAATTTTGCACAGCCATGTAATATTAATTTCTGCATCTATTTCCATCGAAATTTGGCTAGGTCGCTATTCATAATTTTTTTGAATATTAATTTAATAATTCATAACTCATATTAATAATTTATTAAAAATCATAATAACATTAAATTATGTTTGGGTCGTTTAGTTGTAATAGTACGTATAAAAATCAGCTTCTTACTACCAATATTATATGAGATATGAATTGAAGTATGAAAAGTATTTTAACATAGGGGGAGGGGGATTTTGGGTGCTCATAACTCACTCATTTTCTGTCCAAATTTATTGAAAATTGGTGTCCGGGGTTAAAATGAGCTAAATTTTTGAAATATGAAGTAAAATCTAGGGGTTGCTATTGAGAAGAAAAAAAGTTGGTGCGAATTTGAATATGTAGATGGCCCCTTATGCAATTTTTATGCATAGCAAATTAAAGTGTGCGTCAATCGTAAACGATTGGTATCTGTAACTTTGCTGTGCGACGAACGACGGCCGAAAAATGTACAAGTGGGCCTTTTTTTTTCCGCAGCTGTACGTTTTACATCTCCAGTTACGATTTTAGAAATAAGGCATGTCCACATATGTTCCGCTTTTTGTTGTTCGGTTAAATTATGAGGAACCAAACGACAGACGAATCTTTTCATATGCAGTTCCTCATGAATAGTTTTACGTATAGCTGCGGATCCAATGTTAAGTTCCTTCTGTACCATTTGGTAAGTGCAGCGATTATCATCGATCAATATTTTTCGTATAGCTGACGCATTTTCGGGAACTAAGTTCGCTTGATTCTGGAGCTTTATTTCCAAATGCTAAATGTAGACCTTGAAGGTATTCATGTTGGTTTAATCCCACTTTAAAATCTCAGATAATCTGAACGCGATAATTCTCTCGCGTCAACTCCCTTTTCCTTTCTTTCAAAATTTATTCTGTGTTAGATAAATTGCAATTGTAGCCACAAATTATCGTCTGCGGCCATAAAAGAGTTCAAATTTTTAACATTTTTTTTTTTCTTTCGCCTATTGTCTGCCACTGTCTCAAAAATTTCAGAGTAAACCCTCACCGTATAGAAAAATAATATGGAAAAAACTATAAATATTTTATGTGATTTTAAAGGCAATTTGTCCTTTAGAATATATTAACTTTTGTTCAACTAATGTTACTTAAAAAGCGTAGACTGGCTCCAAGCTCTCCTCTACGTTATTATGAGATAACTGAACAGTTGTAGGTAGCCATAATCATTATAACATGTTTAGTTCATTTATTATTCAAGTTCATATTTAATTTTTTATGATTTTTAAATACAATAAATCTTTTGTTTTAGTTATAAAATATGTCTGTTGGTTTCTACCTAACATGAGAATAAACTGAATAAAAGAATGTGTTTGGAGTTTACTTTTACGCGAGTACTGTACAGTATGCCTATTGAAATTTGAAAAATCAGTTAAAAGGATCACTGCCCAGGTGTTGTAGTGGCTAACATTGGCATATAAAATTCGGGAGGAAAAATGTTTCCTATTGAAGAAAATATCATTTTCTACAATAGGCGATATCTGAATTTTCTTAAATTTTAGCGGGGGGCACTTTTCATTAGTGAATTGCTTCTATCGTAGCTAAAGAACCATTCTATCGTGCCTTGGGTTCCGGTTCGATTCCTGTCATGGGCTGGGGTGTTAACTCGTCCGTTCCTTCATAGGAGTAACGTTGGTCGCCCTATTGATGCCCCCAAAATAGAATGGCCAATGCCTTTCAGGCCCTTGTAGTGACGAATGCCAAATGGGCCAGTGCCCGCCCGTTATTTTAAAAAAAATAAAGAATCAGTGCTAAAATCAATTGTTAAAAAAATAATATTGAAGAGGTACTAAATACTTTAATGTTTGCTATTTCTTACTGCTTTTTAGTTTTAGATTTTGGTTTATAATCCCTTTAAAATTCTAAATCCAGGCATTAAGTTCTTGCAAATTTTAGTTATAGAGCACCCGTACCATTTTTTGAGGGTTTCTTTTTCCCACTTTCATTGTAAAGGGCGCCAAAACTCATTCTTGCACACTCAGCATTTTGCTTTTAGGCCGGCCCTGAATGTCGTGAAATGCGCTGCCTTTTCTACTTGATCTTAATCGACAAGATAATGCGTGGAGGTATTAGAGCAAGAGCCCGCGGCCGCCAGACCTTCGTCATAGTATAAAAGCTGAAACTTTCTCTGCGCATACCCCCCAACAGTGGTAGGAACCATCGGCCACTATAAAGTTTGGATGATCGTGGCTTTGGCAGGTAACAGGTGGCAAAGGTGTATAAAATTGCAGAAAATTTTCGTCATTTCATAAAGCTTCATTTTTTTATAGGTCCTTCTTTGCAGTACTAGAAATCACTTGATCCCTTGCCAGACACTTTTCCATCGTGGCAAACCCCCGCCAGACAACCTCAAAGTCATGGAAAACGTAATTCTATACGAGCGCGCTGCAGCATCGTAAAATAGTTCAGAAGTAGCAGTATAAAATGTGCTTGACACTTTGTGACAGCTTGACGTACTTCGTCGCGGGAGTTTACGAACACAACAGTTTTCCATGACTTTGAGATTGTCTGGCGGGGGTTTGCCATGATGGAAAAGTGTCTGGCAAGGGATCAAGTGATTTCTAGTACTGCGAAGAAGAACATATAAAAAAATGAAGCTTTATGAAATGACGAAAATATTCTGCAATTTTATACACCTTTGCCACCTGTTACCTGCCAAAGCCACGATCCTCCAAACTTTATAGTGGCCGATTGTTCCTACCTCTGTTTTGGGGGTATGCGCAGAGAAAGTTCCAGCTTTTATACTATGACGAAGGTCTGGCGGTTGCTGGCTCTTAGACTATATCCTCAGTAGGGATGCATATGCAGATGTCAGACAGTCTCAGTCTGCGGCATATTTGAAGGCCGCCGTCATTGAACGCTGGGGTAATATTTATGTTACCGCCTTCTAGGATATTAGTAAATGATGTGCCACATCATTTAACCAACCCACACTTCCACATCGTGTGAAAGCGTGGCGAATACATTGGCTATTAAGAGTACTGGCTTTATTTCGGCCGGACACTCCCCCCCCCCTCTCATTTACATATTTATTTTTTATTCCTGCCCAAGGGGGCAGGGAGTGACCTTCTAAATACAGTATCTGGATTACACAGGAATAGCTCCCGCCTCTCTCTCTCTCTCTCTCGGCTCTTATTCAATCAAACATTTTGTATGTAGACGTTTGCACTGTGAATGATGTCTGAAACTGGCTCAAAAAGGGTGCAGAAAATTCGTGTATCACTGGATAGCAAATGATACAGTTAAGGCCAGCTTCCACTTCGAGCGTTTTCCGCCAGCCGAAATCAGTAAGGAACCGAGTAGGGAAACACTTTCATGGCCAATTCTCACTTGTAAGCAATAAATTTTACCCACGGCGGAGAAAGAGGGAGACACTCCGGTGTTAAACCGACAAAAGGTAATTGGGCACCGTGAATAATATTGCGGTTTTCACACCTCTCCCATCTATTGTTCGGTGGAGGACAAGTCCACAGTCGCCCGGCGTAAAACGTCGGCCGAATATCCCTTTCAGATACATTGCACGACAGAAAACGCTTGATGTGAAAAGTGGCCTTAAGAATACCCTGTTTTAACCCTTTGAGGCGCAACCCTTTCCCAAAGCTGAAAAAAGGGCAGCCGTTGCCATCGCTCGACTGAACGACCAGCAAGATGGCGGACGATCGAAACGTTCATCGCGTGCCACAGCTCTAGAGACCCATTTTTTGACGACAGCTGGCTGTGCGCGAGCACAGCCAGCTGTGTCATAAAAGGGTCTCTAGATCTGTGGCACGCGATGAACGTTTCGATCGTCCGCCATTTTGCTGGTCGTTCAGTCCAGCGATGGCAACGGCTGCCCTTTTTTCAGCATTGGGCAATCTATCCAGCTGTTCTCGCATTCTTCCATTTTTCAGCAGATGTCAGTGATGTTAAAAATAATCGTGACCATTTTTTTGATGGAAAATGACGTGCTAAAAAGTAAAGGAGCTATGTCACCCGCAACTATTTTTATAGAAATCCAATCTATTCTTCGTGACTGGCAACAGTCAAAACGTCGGTGTTTGGTGTTCCCAGAGCGGGAACACTGTGCGTTAAAGGGTTAAAGCGAACGAAACCCAAACTATTTTTTATTAGACCTTTATACATTACACACACACACACAAGGGTATCCCAAAAGGGTGGTAACGGGCTTTAATTCTTTATCTATTAGAGATAAGTGGACAATGTAAACTGAAATTTTTTTTCAAAATAAGGTCGGAAATAAGACTCCCATAAGAAAAAAATTCCTCTCGTTCATTTACAAAAAGTCAAACTTTTTAAATTTGTATACGACTCCCGTACAAAACAATTCCCAGTTAGTGAAATGTGTCCAAAACACTCATGAGGTGACAGACAAAATTTGAGAATGATATCTTAAAAAGTGTCACAGATATGAAGATAAATATAACGCCGACTGAAACCACTTTTCAATGACTCTCGAAGACACAAAAAAATCGCGTCGAATGATCGCATTTCTAGGGTCGTACAGAAATCACGAAAGAAAATCCTTTTTCACACTCTAGCAATAAACGTTTGTATTAAAAATCATGTATCGTCCCCGATAACCTTTTTCTAAACATATCTCGCGACGTTTTATGATGAAAGGCTCAAATCTGGTACATCACCTCGTGAGTGTATGGGGCACATTTTACTATTGGAAATAGTTTTGTACGGGGGGTCGTATACAAATTAAAAAAGTGTAACTTATTGAAAATTAACGAGAAGGTTTTTTTCTTAACCCTTTAATGCGCAGTGTTCCCGCACTGGGAACACCAAACTCTGGCGTTTTGACTGTTGCCAGTCACGAAGAATAGATTGGATTTCTATAAAACTAGTTGCGGGTGACATAGCTCCACGAGATTCCTTTACTTTTTAGCACGTCATTTCCCGCAAAAAAATGGTCACGATTATTTTTAACAGCACTGACATCTGCTGAAAAACGGAAGAATGCGAGAACAGCCGGATAAATTGCCCAATGCTGAAAAAAGGGCAGCCGTTGTCATCGCTCGACTTAACTACCAGCAGCACAGCCAGCTGTCGTCAAAAAAAGGGTTTCTATTTCTGTGGCACGCGATGAACATTTCGATAGTCCGGCTACCCTTTGCTTATTGCAATAAATTTTCCATGTATCAAACCGTATGAATTTGTCAATGTAATCCTCCATTAAGCGTGTTCGACTGTATATATATTTATTTAAATACAACTAATATATGCCTCTTCAAACGCAATTCACAATTTTTCATTCAAATAATAACAGGTTTTATCCATGCGAGCAAACCATTTCCTCGATGATAGGAAATGTTGGTATAGTTACAATTCTAAACTTTTCAATACTTCGATAAACATAATTATCAACGGATTATTGCTTTTCACATTTTTATTCATGCGAACTCAAATTTCACCGTTGAAAAAAAAAAAATTTGCTTCTGTTTGCTTTAACAAATTTAATATGAGTTTGTAAATGAGAAAATTTTTCAAGCCGTAGATATTTTGCTCATTACTCTTTTTTTTTTTTTCTCAAAAGTAGTGTGAAAATACTCATATTTAGTTTAATTTTAATCTAGTATGCCAAAACGTTAAAGAGATCAAATAAACTGGATTTAATTTTTAACTAATCAACGCAAATTGCAGGTTGCTCCCTGTCATCCTTTTAATGACTTTTTCTCTTTATTTTTAAACCAAGCATTTAATTTATTTTAATGTATCTGTTGATTTTTCGAAATGGTGTTAATTTTTTCGATGTCATAAAATAAACAAATAAATTCCTCGCATATTGGATAATGGCGGATGAGTCAAGCATTATTTCCACAGGAAGAGCAAAAAAACCCTTAACATCACAAAACACTACTTCTACGTTATATCAGTACGTACATAATTACGGTAATATATATTTTTCTTGAGAGTTGGGGGGACATAGCCCCTCCCTACCCATAGGAGGGACGCCCATGCAGTGGCGGATTAATGCAAGTTTGTCGGGGGGGTGGGCGGTTAGTTAGAAGATTGACATATATATCCATTTTACGGAAGTAAAATAGGATTTTTTATATTCATTTATTTTTTCTCGGAGAGGGGGGCGGTCCCCCCTCCGCCTCCCCCCCCCCTTTAATCCTCCCTTGTTCCCGTGCCATCTACGCTATCACTACTATCACTTTGCCAAAGTTAATCAAATTGCACAAACTGTCTCAGAGAAGCAGGAGAAAAAAATGTCCCAAGATTCAATCATAAACCTTGGATTTGCCTTCTGCTACACTCAGCCTTATTTATTATTATTTTTTTTTTCCGCTAAACTGTAGCGGAAAAAAGATGATTAAAGGAATCAATGGATGATTTTTCTTCATTGAAAAGAAGGTACCTTGAGTCGTCAAATATATTTTTGGTCAAGTTTTAACATCATCATTCAGAAAATCAGAAAATAACATGTTTTTAAACCCTTGCCTAAAGGGTTACTGGTAAAGCTGTGGTAGTAGTATGTCAAAAGTTACCGTTATGAGTAGCCAAAAAATACTGACCACTTTGTATTGGCGAGAAATTGTCAAACCCTATTCAGTGGGAATATTACTGAGTGCTACAAGAACACTCAACAAAAACTGGTGTTAGAATGTAAAATTAATAAAACTGTGTATAATAACAACGGAGAAGTTCGAAACCAAAAACCGCAAAATTCAATCATTCACTTTCAGTGATTATTTCTCAGCGACATTACCGATCTCTACTGTATTTTGCTTGATAAACCATCTACGCCGTGGAAGCTATCACTGTGCCAAATGTGGTCAAGATCTCATGAACTGCCTCGAAGAAGGAAACGTACTAAAGTCGAAAGACTCAATCATAAAGGTCCGATTCGCCCTTCGGCTTATGTTGAGCAACATAGTCTCTATATAGCAGAGACAATAGCCAGGTATAAGTCTAAGACAACATGAGATATTCTTTGACAAAAAATAATCCAAGAATTATAAAACTTGTTAAGCAGGTGCGATCTCAATTAACACATTAATTATTAATAACACAAAATAAATTTTTCGGTTTCTTTATATTTGTTTTATTAATCAAATATGTTGGATGGGGAGGACAGGGTCCAAAAACTTACACAACGACTCCCAAGACAGAGCAAGTAGAAGAAAAGCTTATAAAATAAATAAATAAACGTCCAGGTAGTGTCTTCTGTTGAAACTACCGCAGGATATTTTAATGTAGGATCACTTATTGTTTATTTAATTGTAAGGCACCCGATGAAAGCGACAAATGTGATAAACATAAAAACAGTTCGTGCGTGATGTGAAATTTTCTAGTTAAATATTTGAATCCTCCGTGGTTCAGCAGAAAAAAATCTAGTTTATTAATTTTAAT
>JAWZYV010002420.1:0-14235 GCA_038373885.1 Cheiracanthium punctorium
TGCGCTTTATGGTGTATTCGATTAAACTCAAATTAGGTACACATTTAATCGCTTTAATTCGCTGTCTTACATACTGCATAGATTTTGGCGTGCATAGGGCTTACAGTTTTTTACAGGGTTTCAAAACAGTAGTTTTATACATTGCGGCTATATACATTCAAATTATTTGAAGTGTACTAGCGTCTCTACATCATTTGAGTTGAATGAAATTTATTTAAACGTTTGGTAAAGATCAAGTGTTCGGAAAGTCGAGTGGAGTCACTCCAGATTTTTAATATTGTCTAATTTAAGCATTAATTTCATATTATGTATGCATAAGATAGTTTTTCAACTAGGAATTATTATTTCTTACGTAAATAGTATTTCTTCTCACGGTCGTTTTTTTTACAGACGATGAAGTCAAGCGGAAAGATTAGCTCTTATGCTAAGCCATCGGCTGAAATTCTGCTATTTTAAAATTTTATTTATATACGGGTGATATCTAATATAATAGCTGCAGATAATAAGATTTGCAGAGTATAAAAATATCCATTTTTCTTCATTTTATCATTATTGTTTGCTGCCTTTTCGTGACTGTGGTAAGAAGTCACATCGGCTTCGAATATAGTATTTGCCTTGTGCCTGATGCAATTTTCGCGAAATGTGCTTTTCTTTAGAATACATATTTTATTCTGCAATATGTATTTTATTCTTAAATGGAATTTGGGTATAGACGGTTGCTTTGATTCCTTATTTTGTAAGTTGGCTTTATACAGCGTGATTCAAAATAGAT
Organism: Cheiracanthium punctorium; assembly: GCA_038373885.1. NCBI lineage: Eukaryota > Metazoa > Arthropoda > Arachnida > Araneae > Cheiracanthiidae > Cheiracanthium > Cheiracanthium punctorium. The sequence goes on from JAWZYV010002420.1 coordinate 773, forward strand.
GTTAAAGGCATTATCTTTCAAACCATAAGTGATCGAAATATGATTTCAATTCGAAAAGTTCGTCACATAAAGAGTAGATTTCAGATATGGCAATTTTTTGACTAAGGGGCTGTATGCATATTAAAATACGAAATTTAATTTTTATACGGTCTCTCCCTTCCTATCTTTTATATTTGGGAAAATGCTGCTCTGTGTGTAAGAAAATTAACACACGTACACACACACACACACACAAAAGAAAAATCCCATATCCCGCAGTGAAATAGTTTACGAGATATTTAATATTAAAAATGACGACTCACATCAATTTACCCGCTGTGGTGGCGTCTATTTTCAGGCGAAAAAATCCTTTACTTGAAGGGATATGATGAATTGATAAAAGTTAAATGATGATTCCGTTGTTGGAAATGACTCTTAAACGCATTCAAACGCGAGAAATTAACAGGCAAAATTTTACTTGAACTGATAGTTACTGCGTTATGAAATTATCGATCATTTAGTCTTTTAGGGGGGTCATTTACTAATTACGTAGCGTTTCTAGAAAAGGAATTTCAAAGTATAATAGAGAATGATGGAGTAATGAAGTGGGTTAACTTTCACTAGAAATTGCCAACATGCATTAGACGAAAATTTAAGATAAAATATGATTTATACAGGAGTCAAATGTAGCTGTCAAGTGACCACTAACATAAATTAATCTCAGCTGAAAAGAAATTTAACTTCTCTTACTTCTGAGAGAGCCTTAGTATTTAGCGATAAATGCTGAAATTTTTAACTTGCGATATCTCAGTAACTATTTTACTCAGAAACATAGGATTTTGTTCTTTTTTATTTGCCTTCTTAGACACAGAGCAAAGTTTTCCCCCATACATATGTGATAGGAAAAGAGGGACCGTATAAAAATTAAAATTTCGTATTTTAATATGCATACAGCCGCTAGTACAAAAAAATTGCTATATCTGAAAGCCACTCTTTATTTGACGAACTTTTGTAATTGAAAGTATGTTACGATTACTTACATTTTAAAAGATAATCCTTGTAAAATCTATTTTAAATCACTTGGTAAATGAATATGCAGACACACATACACACAAGGTATCCCAGAAACACTGACTTACCATTTTATTCCTAAAAAAATTATTATTGACAAATGCAATAAATTACAAAGTTACGTAAAAAAGGTACAAAATATTCTACCTAACTTCCATTTTAATTTCATTTCCTTTCTTGAGAATCTGGATCGTCTATACCTGATTGCGACACATGGTGAAATCGTGTGTTTTGCATTAAACTATCAAACAGAATCACTAGTAAATAATTAGTTTCCCCCCCCCTAAAGTAAGATGTCCGTTTAATGGATACAGGGATCCCAGTAATTAACCGAAAATTTGAAGCTTCAATAATTTTTTACTGGGAAGTGATACCGACGTAAAATTTGGTGACGTAACACTACGCGGTTTACAATTTACGAAACGAGCTTGAATTAATACGAGTTTCCATTTTGTGCGGTGACGCAGCACTTCACAGACACGAAGTTGCAAGCAGTTTTCAGTAAAAGTTCACGTCTTTGCAAGCAGTTTGCTGTAGTAAAATGCAGAATTTGACCATCTTCCAGAGGATTTTCATTTTCTGGTGAAATTTCGGCCATCACACTGCGAACTATTCTTTCAGTTTTGGGTAACTTTGATCTTAGGCTTTATTGTTTCATGTAATAGGAAGCACTTCGAAACTCTTGTGCATTAGATCGGAATGAATGTACTTATATGTGAAGTGAATACTTTTTGTTAATTACTGGGCACCCTGTATGTACTTTTACAGTAACCCCAAAAAATTCCGAACGGAAAGGGGGCAGTTTATTTTCGGCAAATGTTACTTGGTTATTTTATAATATTTCCTTGGGGGCAGTGGTGTACCCAGAGGACGAACAAAGGCACATATGTACCCCCCGAACATTTATTCTCAAAATTGAAATATTTTAGAAAAAAGAAGGATTTTTTTCCATGCTTAATTCTTTGTTTCATCATGAAAGGAAAACATGATTCCAGCTACAAGAATTCCTTAACCCTTTAACGCGCAGTGCTCCCGCTCTGGGAACACCAAACTCTGACGTTTTGATTGTTGCCAGTCACGAAGAATAGACTTGAATTCTATAAAAATAGTTGCGGGTGACGTAGCTCCAAGAGAATCCTTTAATTTTTAGTACGTCATTTCCCGTAAAAAAATGGTCACGATTATTTTTTTTTAACAGCACTGGCATCTGTTATAAAATGGAAGAATGCTAGAACAGCTGGACAGATTGCCCAATGCTGAAAAAAGGGCAGCCGTTGCCATTGCTCGACTTAACTACCAGCAAGATGGCGAACGATCGAAACGTTCATCGCGTGCCTCAGACCTAGAGACCCTTTTTAGACGAGAGCTGGCTGTGCGCGAGCACAGCCAGCTCTCGTCAAAAAAGGGAGCAGTGTTAGTTAAGTCGAGCTAGTTAAGTCGAGTTAGTTAAGTCGAGCAATGGCAACGGCTGCTCTTTTTTCAGCATCGGGAAAGGGTTACGCCTCAAAGGGTTAGAAAAAAATAGAAAGTCTATAATGACCAAGGGTGGAATCTTGTGATTTTTTTTCCCGGTAGCCCACTGGGCAATCACTGAAATTATTTTGGTTGCCCGAAAATGAAGTTTCTAGCCCTTAAAATTTTCGGTACACAAATTTTTTAAGAGTATGCGGCCATTACAATAAAAATAACTTGCCAAACGATTATTCATAAAATTGCCATTATTAGGAAATGAAAATAGAAATAGAAAGAAGTTCAGAATGAAAATAGAGGAATAGGAAACTGCATTTTTTTTTTTTTTTTTTTTTTTCAAGCTAAGGAATCAAAAGGGGAATAGTTGCTTTCCTTGGTTGCTCGAGAGGCAACTGAATTTTTTTGTTTTACTTGCCCATTTAAATGTCTCGGGCAAGCGGGCAACCGCAAATTTCGACCCCTGGTAATGACTCTTAAAATGTGCCTGTATGTTCATGGGGCAAGTGGTCAATATTTGTAGACGGAAGAGAGAGAAAGGGGGGGGGGGTTGCATACCTGTAGAATATCTCTGGAATATTATATTACATGCATGGAAGATGTCCACCCCCGTTTGAACAGTTGCGATACTTTCTGATTTCGTATTCATAAACGGTCAGAAATCAGGAAATTTCGGTCACACTATTTTCTTATGCTCGAGTTGTTAAGTTCGTAATTTTATAACATGAACAGTTCGTAAATATATTCTTTAGATTTTAACTAGTAATACAGTACTTCTTTCGTGGTAATGATGATATGTACCCCCTAAAATGAATTTCTGGGTTTGCCACTGCTTGGGGGTCATCAAAATATGAACAAGTTAGGAAGTTTCAATATTTTAATGGAAACCCTACCTTTTCTATTGATACTTACAATCAGCATGTCTAAAAAAAACTTGAAAAAAAAATCTCATTAATTTTCGACGAATAGTGTATGGGTTACACAGCACTAAAAATGACCTCTGTAATCTAAAACAGAAATTTAATTTTACAAAAAAATAATTCCTAAAATATTGAATACTTTATTTCAGCAATTCACAAAAGCTCAAAGATAACGATACTGATTTAAATTATAAATTTTTACATATTAATTTAGAGTAAAACATTCATATTATTATGAAATACAACTGAACCGCAGAGGGACCTGGACCCGCCTAGTAATTCAAAAACTTTTTTTGCATTCTGTAACACATTTATTTTAGTCATATGGTTTTATTTCAAATACATGAATTTTATACTAAAAAATTATCAATTAAAATATCTCCTGAAAGAACGTTTGGTACGTTTTACTCCTATTTCAAGCATACACGGGCGAGCTCATCGCTGGTCCGAAGTTTGGCATCTCCTACAACAGTGGAGTTGGGATATTTGACTATTTAACCCTTTGCGGCGCAACCCTTTCCCAATGCTGAAAAAATAGCAGCCGTTGCCATCGCTCGACCTAACTACCAGCAAGATGGCGGACGATCGAAACGTTCATCGCGTGCCACAGATCTAGGGACCGTTTTTTTGACGCAGCTGGCTGTGCCAGCACAGATTCTATTGCGTTTAAAAGTTCTTAAAGTGTTTTTTTTTAAATTCCTTAAAGGGATTCTTTTGAAAAATGAAAGTCAGCACGAGAGTTTTGAGCTGTTTTAAAAACAAAACTACAGTAGTGTCTTTCACTAACAGTAGTGTCTTCCGTAATAGTAAGCTAATGTTAACAGTCAACCATTATGTCTTATGCAATGTTTAGAAAAAAAAATGAGTACAAAAATGGCGTCCTAAAATCGGACAAAGTGTTACGCATTTGGAGAAATATTGCAAAATTAAGTAAAACCGTTTTTTTTTTTTTTTTTTTTTTTTCAGCGCTGATCTTTACATGTTGTACTGTGTGTAAACTCTTATGAAAAATTTAACTTTACAAAATACTCAGGAAAAAGTGCTAAAAGTTGTGGGAAGTTTCACGATATTTCCCCAAACATGTGACTCCTCGGTCCATTTTTGAAGACGATTTCTGTGCTGTGCTTATGAATTTTTTCTGAAAGTTGCATGAGACATGCAGCTTCCCTGCTAGTACTAGTCCATTGTGCATTGGGTGAAGAAGCGTAATTTTTAATTTTTAGAGTGTTTAACATCATTCATTTGCTTTTGAAGCGTCCTGTAAAGATGATCGATCTTCAAATGGAAAATCCTTAAGTTTGGATTCCTCACTTCATCCTTAAAATCTTTCGGGAAAGGAAAATTCTTAAAATCAATCCAGTGAAACTTCATCTTTTCTGACTTGAAAACGATGTGGGTGACGAAACGCTACCTTATACTTCTTAGGAGCTATGTCTATTGAAAGTTGAGATATTAATTTGTAATCAACCTGCACTATACTTTATTAATGATTTGCAACCTGCACTATACTTTATTATGTATTTGACTATATTCTATAATATAATGGACATAAGTCAGCAATTCCTCAAATAATGAAAAAAAACAATTCGAATATAGTCAATCAACAGTTTACTTGAAACTGAAAAGTTTAAATCTATTATTTTTAAATTTTAAAATTTGTTTTTTAAATTGTTTTATTTTTATTTTTTTACATCACATTTATTCTACATTATCAAAGTGCTTACACTAATTACAAATCGTCCATTGGAGTGTTAATCGCCGATTCCACATCAAGGACAGTCCACGTCATTCACTGCTATATATACTTCTCTGTCTTCCTTCGTTGCGCAGTTCTGTATGTACGCTGGCCGCCCACAGCGTACATGCACAACTGCTGACCATCTCCCTTCTCTTCACCTGGGCAGATGTGGATGTACACTTTCCCTCGAAGTGTGCATGCACAACTGATGGGAGTCGAACCGAGGACTGTGCATTCGACTACATCATCCAGGACTTTTATCTTCGGGGCTGTCCTTGCCCCAACAGTAAAGGATGAACAGCGTCTATAAAAATTTTTGTCTATTGTTGTGAAATTCGTATACACGGGGTGACAGCATTGGAGTAGTGCAACAATGCCTTAACCTGTGTAGGGGATACCATCGTGGCACAGGTGGATAAGACACTGTACATGAAAGTTGGCTGATGTTTGAAGGTCTGGGGTTTTTGGCCTTCAACGAAGCTGTCGATCTAACGGTGTGGAGTTTTGCGCGGTTTATATCTAGATGTAACGTAAATGCACATTAGAATCCCTTAAACGGCCTTCCGACTAAGGATTGAATTGCACCAACAAATTAAATATTTCTTGAACTTGTGTGATTTCTGTCACTGATTACTGCTACTCGAACAGAATCAGTAATCTGTTCATCGAATAGTGAATATTCACGATTTATACTCTTCGAAGATTATTCGCGATTTCTATTCGAAGAGTATTCGCGATTTTAACTATTGGAATAGTATTTGCGATTTTGCTAGTGGAATGGTATTTACGATTTCTATTCCAATATTATTCGCGATTTCTTTTCGAATAATTTTCGGAATTTTCACTGTTGTATTAGTATTCGCGATTTGACTATTCGGGATTCAGAATGTCATGTGCTTATTGCTCCAATGAATTATTCAGAATCGGTTTTCTCGAATTCCCTTGATAATCGACCACCGTATTGGCCATAATATAAAGCGAAGTTTTTTGACCGATCAATTTCCGTTAAAACCTGACTCGCGCTAAATTCGATGTGTAAATATAGGATTTTTCTAATTATCTTCATGGGAAATTTTAGGTTCGCGTTATATTCGGGGCCGTGAAGTATTCGAGCCAATGCTGTAATTCGAATATTTTCGGAGGCGGGCACTTCAATGGAAGGTATGTATGCCTGTAAAACTACTTTCCCCGTTACAACAGTCTGTCTGCCGGCAAGCAGCGGTTACGCTCCGCGTAAGCTTTGAATTGACGAGGGAATGAATACTAAATCCCCGATCGTTGATTCTTTCGCCAAAAGTGGACAACTTAAGAACATTTGAGACTGTTCTCTTGAAATGAAACCATGCAACTTTTCAACAATTTTTTAAAGAAGTTAATTGAGTGTGAAAAAATTTAGGAAGCCTCTTTGCAAGCTGTACTGTGAACTGTTGCAAACAATAAACCTACAGGAGTTACGAAACACTCGGTAGAAAAAACCGGACGGAATTTTGCAATACTTTCCTAAACAGGTTAACCCCTCTTCCCCATTTTGGAAGGCAATTTTTGTGTTTATGAATTTTTTCTGAAAGTTGCCTGAGACATGAACCTTTACTGTTAGTATTAGTCCATAATGCATTAGGTGGAGAAACGTTATTAATTTTTTCGAGTGTTTAACATCATTGGTTTGTTATTAAAGCCATTCCAAAGTATTGTGACGACGTTCGCTCTTCGGGTGGAATACCCTTAAGGTGCTTCTTTAAAAAAAATTTCTGAAATTTTCTTTTGAAAAATGAAAGGCAGCGCGGGATTTTTGAGCTGCTTTAAAAACCAACCGATCATGTTAAACACTCGAAAAAACTAATAATCTTCTTCACTAACTGCACTATCTTCTGTAATAATAAACTAATATTAACAACCAACCCATATGTCTTATTCAACGTTTAGAAAGAAAAAAATTATGAACAAAACTGGCCAACGAAAGTGGGACGAAGTAATAGTTCCCAGTACAGATTCTAAAGAAACATTCTAATTTTTTTCATTCTCTCTAGCGAATTCAATTTTTAAAAAGCTGTTAAAATATTTTTCGATTTCCAAAAGAACAGTCTTAAGAACTTTTAAACGCAATAGAAGTTGTTCAATTCGACTCGAGATAGACATCTTGTCCGATCTCGTGCAAATTATTCCTCTCATATACTACGTAAGACAAGTTTAAAAACCACGACACTTTAATTTACTCAAGACGGATTATTTATTGGAGGGACTGTAAGGTAGTGTCGTTTTTCGTGCGTCAGTATATATTTCCTAGCCAAAACTATTGAAGCTAATATTAACTTATGTTAAACTATCAATGTATATTACGTACATCTGAATTATATTGACTAAAAATGCAGCATTTTTTTAAAATTTTACCAAAATACTTGTCTACAGTGCCATTTTTAACTAGGTAAGTATCGATAAACCCTTTTTCCCCCATAGTGAGGGAAAATGGGGGGTAGTACAAAAACAACCATATATTTTTATTAAAAAATATGATAATGCGATGAATAAAATAAAAAGCATTTAATTAAATGTATTCTTAAATATACTCAGAGAAAAAAAATTCACAAAAGTATTATTTCCCAAAATATTTAGTTGAAGAATAATGTCCACGATTTTCAAATTTAGGTTTACTCAGAATGCTTCAAATTTTACTTGGTTTCACCTGATGAATTTCTGACGGTAAACAGTAAATTAAAATGCCAACTTTCGTGACTATAACTATTGTTTCAACAATATTTAAAGTAAAACAAAAATAGAAGTGAAAGCATCATAGAACTTTGCAATGCCCAACCATCCCATCTTAACCAACTCTGAAAAAAAAATAAAAATAAAAATAATAACTGTATAATGCAGCTCAATATTTTCTTATATAATGCAGTTCTGTTAAGTCTCTATACTGATATGTATCAAAATATAAATAATTTATCTAATTATAAGGCATCTACGAGAAAGTTTTTCAGTATCACTCGTTAGCAGGCAATCTCTTTGGAATAAAACTAAGAAACTTTGCCCACATTAATATTGTTGAAATATCCTAAAATTTCATTAGAAATACTTATTATGCTCTTAAATAATATCCAATTAAAAAAATGATGAAAAATAATAAAAAATAATTTGTATGGTGAAAAAACCTTTTTTTTTTTTCAATATACCCCATTTCCCACCATCTGACCCTGATTATTCAAAGTTGAGATATTAATTTATAATCACACCCTGCACATATTTTTATACATTACTAAGGGTTTTTAACCGCATTCTATAATAAAGGGTTTTCCAATAGGGGTGATACAATTTTAAATGTTTAGAATAGCAACACTGCGTATTCTTTTTTGACATTTCTTGTATCATTTGTGTTTAGTATGCTATATCATTTATCATGGAGAGATACACCCTTGAACAACGTTTCGAAATTATTAAATTAGTTTATCAAAATCCGTGTTCATATGTGAATATTGAGAAAAATTTGAGAAGAATTCATGGACGACATAATTCAGTTCTTGTGATTTAATATCTTCCGATTTCTTTCGTTGGGGATATGTTAAGTCACAAGTTTATGCTGATAATCTAAGTAGTCAACAGATGAGCAATAAAAACTAACTTTGAACGTGTTATTCGTGAAATAACACCAAATGTATGTGAAAGAGTGATGGAAAATTGGGTGGACAGAATGCGGTTTGTACAGAGAAGTCGTGGTGCTCACTTGAACGATATTATTTTTCATGCTTTATGGCATAATGTAAGCTTTCAAAAGAATTGTGTCTCAATGATTAATTTGTGTGTTTTTATCACTAGGGTGCTATTTCATTCAGAACGATAATTTTGTCTACGCATTTTTATCTACGCTGTTTTGTCTACGCGATCTTGTCGACAAGTTTTTCAGGTACGATTTGCACTAGGGTGCTATTTCGCTCAATCCCAAAATTTTGTCTACGCGATCTTGTACACAAGTTTTGTAGACACGAACTGTCACGGTTTTTCACCGTGACAGTTCGTGTCTACAAAACTTGGTAGTGTTTTCAAATGGTAGACTTGGTAGTCTACTTGGTAGTCTTTTGGTAGTCTTGTGATAGTCTTTTCAAATGTGTTTGCCAGAAAACGTGGAGGGGGGAGGCGTTAGTAAAACGTTGAAAGTCGCACAAGGTTTGCAATTTTTGATGATGTATCGCAAAGTTTGGTGCCGAAACGCGACGATTTATTATAAATATATTACTAGTAATAGCTAGAAAATGCCTGGCGAATATTGTAAATCAGTTTTAGGTAGGCGAATGTAATATAAATTTCAATTCCGAAGAAGTGTTTTATTTAACAGAGAAGACAAATACGTACACTCATAGATTATGATACACTTTCCAAATTGTATTTATAAAGGTGAAGTATAGTTTGACTATGCCTGGCGAAAATTGTTAAACAGTTTTGGTAGGCGATTTTAATGTAGATTTCAATTACGAAGAAGTGCTTTAAGGAAAAAGGAAGAAAAACACAGTGCACTCATGGATTATGATGCTCATTCCAAACAGTGTTTAAAATGTCTACGCGATAAAGTTGGAATATGACTATAGTTCGAATATGCCTGGTGAAGACTCTAAACCAGTTTTCAGTAGGCGGTTTCAGAAGTTTTCAGTTTCCACGTATTCAGTAGGCGATTTTAAGATAGATTTCGATTCTAAAGATGTGTTTTATGGTACAAGAAGGAGATGATTCCTATTTTAACACCCCCAATCTCGCCAACCTAAAAAATTGCCGCACTTTGGTGAGCTTTGCAGTCACGGATCTCTAGGAGTTATGCACAAGTTTCAACGCTTCCAATAGAACTAGATGAAAACTAAAGTGAAAAAATTATCGATAAACGCACAAGTTAAGGAATTTGAAAACACTTAGAGCCGTATTCACCAAACTTTAAACCCTGGAGTTAACCCAGCAAAGCGAGATACTTCAAGGGTTAGTGAGAAAATGGTATTCACAACTCCAAAATCAGGGGTTACCCCAAGAATTGACCCTGACTCCAGGTGCAGATTCTAACCCCGCAATATCGGAGGGTTGACTCCGGTTTATAAATGGCGGATACGAGGGTTGTTTTCATAGGTTTGAAAAATCCCAAAAATTTGCTAATACTTGAATTTTCTGTGCTTTAACAGACGGAAACTACTGTAAAAACCACCCATCAAGCTATAAAAGTAGCCAAAAGTGATAAAAAATCATTGTACATTTTCAAAAACTCTGGAGAATGACTGTGCTTTTTTTTGCCGAAGAGACTGCAGGCTCCATCTGTCGGACTTATCTTGGTTTGCTTTTCCATTCTCTCTTTTTTCTGATTTGAACGCTTTTTTTTCTTAATTATTTTTTATGTTGAAAATAAGTAAATAAATTCTGATCTTTCCTATTTATCTTCTTGTCTCTATTATTCCACAGATGAGGGGCGATTTGGCCTGAGCACTGTGGATCTACTTCGCCCTCGCTTATTTTTTTTTTTTTTTTTTTGTAACAAGAGGCGGGATAAAAATATTTACATTGAAGAGATTAATCATTTAGGTGTAAAGGATGAAAAAAAAAGTGTTGTTGAGGAGTTAAACATTTTTATCTGATTGTAGTGTACTGTACTTGGGAATAGCGAATTAACAATTTTTCAGACAAATGTGAGAAAAAAATAATATGCTTCAGCATCATAGAATTTTTTCAAGGACATACATATTCTATGTATAATATATAAAGTACCTCAAAAAGAAAAACATCAAAACTGCATAAATTAATTTTTGTTTGTTAAAAAATATGAAAATTCCTAAATTTGAAAAAAAGTATAACAGACATGAAATTTTATTTATAAAAAATATTGGATGTAATTTTGTATTAAATGTTTAATCAGTGTATTTTTTTATAATAAAGTTAAATTAATTTTCACATTTTAATGAGTAGTTTGCATAAAAAGAAATTAAGTATCATGAAGGAAGTGTGTGTGGTGGGAGCTGGGTTCGATCTCGGGAACATTAAATCTACTTCATTCCTTCATGGAATCATTACTCTGACCAATCACAGGCGAGCTTTCAAAGCTGGGTGAGACTAGAGATACTGAACTTCGTAGAGATACAACACAGTCTTAGTGCGCATGCTCAGAAAATCATCCACGGCAGAAAAATCATCCAAACTACGGCAACCCGTTTTCCTTCAGTTGGCCGTTACTCGCGAAGCAGGCGAGTTTTATTTTTCGCTGAGCATGCATAATATCGTACAATTATGGATGCAATGAGTACGGAGAAATAACTACAGTGCAGCAAATTAAAGTGCTGTCGCATAACGATATATTATTATTCTCTGTTTGTTTCTTTTTGTTTATTAATTCATATTTGTAGTACATCATTCATAAAACCCTTACTTTATATGAATATTCATATTGGTTGATTTTTAAATAATGGAAAACTGATTTTTTTTTTCCTCAAGCATGCTTCCTATAATGTTGTTGTAGAAGTAAATTGTGATTGAGTTCACATGAATAACTTCATTTGTCAGTTTTAAATGTATACAAATACATATATTTGTGCTGAACAATTCTACTTTTCTTTCCTTCTGAATGTTGTTAACCTTTTACAGATCACATTGAGATCCAGGCATATTTTATATCGGTTCTTTTGCATATTTTGTCTTCTAATGCGTTAGTTAAACCACATTAGTTATTTAAATGATGTAAATTTTAATACAATTTTCATTCTGTTTCCAATTGGGAGCATGGGTCATTTCTGATTACAATTTACATTGATTTCAAAAACTGATAATACTGATGGATAGTTTAAATGATAGGTGAAATATTAAGAATTAACAGAAGATTTATTTTTAAATTTAATATTTGGGAAGTTTTAATGTTACTTCGTTAAAAAATCTAACTGGGTGAATTAACTGGGTTTTCCTTTTACGGCAGTCAGGAACGTGACTTCTTAAATTAAAAATAGCGTGAGATTAAAACTATCGTGTTTACTCGCGTAGTAGTCGCCCTCTCATTATAGTCGCACCCCTGTTTTGAAGCAGAAAAAAATCGTCAAAATATTTTCCCTACATAAAATGTCGCAGCCACGTATTTGATCTTCATTTATGTCTGTAAAAATATTACTATAAAAAGAAAAATGCCTCTTTTTTGTGTGTAACTGACGAAAGGACTATTTAACATACGGCAGATAATCTGGAAGTATTTGGTAACTTAGTAATTTTATTATAATACCAGTAATGTTTTAACATTAGAGTGTAGAATATTGTGTAGTGTATTTCCTCGCATAATAGTTTAATTTCTCCAAGAAAAATGGCAAAAAAGTGCGATTATTACGCGAGTAAATACGGCATGCCATAAAATTTACGTTATATCAAAGTAAATTCGCAAAGAAACGAGTTTAAAGTAAACTATTTTCTTCTGCCGAAACATGGGGGATTTAAATATTTGAATTATGCATTTACGGGGAAGAAACGAAGATGAAAGTAATAGGTATTATTAGTAGATTCGTTGCGATAATATGGGTTAAAGCACAATATGCCGTTAGAATATACAGAAAGGGGCACGTGCTCCCAATTTTGCGTCAAGATCTTTTTATTTTGAATATTTGTTTGGAAATTCAAAAGGAACCATCGATAGAAGAAAAATCCCCCAAATCTTTCCTGTGCCCCCCCTCCCCCCCAAAAAAACCCGTAAAAATCAGTCACACTACACCAAAGGACCATTACCAGTACAAAAAGCAAAAATTGAAAAGTAAATAGTAAATATTCAATTACACCTCAATAACACGTACATTTTTGAACGGCTGAATAACTTCTGCATAGAGTGCTTGAAACAACTCATGCCAGTAAATATTTTTCAGAGACTGATATCTAGTGAGCTACGATTTCAGAAAAATATTGCTTTATCTAAATATTTATAACTGAAACTGAAACATTTTGACTCAAAGCGAAAAAACTCAGATGAAACGCGCCGAGTAAAAGGTAGCCAACAGCAGTTTGGCGTCTGTATTCATTTCGCCCAAATGCAGTCCGGCGCAATCATGGAAAAAAGTACAAAATACAAAGCTTTTGAAGGATTTTTTAATTAATTTAAAGCATGATATGCGCACATATAACATAAATAAATATTAAAACAATATTATTGTAAAGTTCAAACAAGGAAAGTGTAAGATAAGACTTAAAATTCAAGCTTCCGATGACAGCTCGAAAGCGAAACTACGTAAATAATCACTTCAAAATAGTAGTTAATTTCGGATTTCTAGTTAAAAAGTGATTTTTATGCATTAAGTAAGTATTTC
>JAWZYV010002421.1:0-15358 GCA_038373885.1 Cheiracanthium punctorium
TTTGTTTGTTTGTTTGTTTGTTTGTTTGTTTGTTTGTGGATTTGATTCGTATACAAATCCACAAAAATGGACCTATCAGCCTGAAATTTTGCACAGATATGTAAAATAATATAGAATAAATGATAGTCCACTTTAAAACTTTGAAAGTCCACCCGTTCCCGGAATTTAAGAGATTTTTTATGTTCTCCACGCAAAAAGCTTTCCGTAATCGTAACCCCTGTAGTGAAAAAAGTGTGAAATAAGGATCGTGGTTGCCATGTGTGGCGATTTTGCCGAATAAAATGTTTTAAATTCTCAAAGTAAAAATAAAAGAATAATAATGATTTTTTTTGTTAGTTTATATTCGTAAGGTTATTTTTTTTAAATTATAATATCGTGTGCATGGGAAATCGGAGCAGGAATGAAATGTTTTATACGCAAAACAATAAGAATTGAAGATTTCCGAGGCTAATATGTTAAAATTTTTTAGTTTGGCGAAAAAATAAAATGGCTCAAATGCCTAGATAGTGAGTTCTAGCGGTTTGCACTGTTTCCGGCTTGGCTCAATTTACTGAGAGCTTCAGGAAACGGATTTTTGAAAACAAGTGCAAAGGTTTTATTAGAATACAGCGTTAAATTTTAATGATCCGTGCGGAAATAATGCAGTTATTAAGGGATTTCAAGCGATCTATCTTCAGCATTCTCGCCAATTGAGTGCATTGATTTTAGCTGGGGGAATTCCGCCAAATTTCAGATAATTGAAATCTTCGCATATAGTAATCGGAGTAACGATGAATAAAACATGTTATAGTTGATAATTTTAAAAATGAGGCTATATTAAGGGATTCCACTTTTCAAAAATATGCCTGGCGGTCGCATCATTTCAAATTTTGATTGCTGCTAAGTCAATGCTTCGAATGATTCCCTGAAAAAACTCTTGCAAAATGGCGTATATTGGCACTTTGGCGAGGCTTAGATTTGAAACTGGATTTTATTTGAGACTGGATTCTATATTAATAAAACAATGTGTGTAAACTGTTTGTTTGTCTGTGTCTCGCGTAGCTCGCAAACGGGTGATCGTAGACCTACCAATTTTTGAACGGAAATTCTCCATGACAGGTCCCGACACACCTCGAAGCGATTTTTTCAAAATTCGAACTATTTTAGGAAATATCGATAAAAACGTATCGCAAAAGGCTAATTTTTGCTTTCCGCCATTTCGTAATTGTAACCCCACAGTGCATTAAGCGACAATTAAGCTTACCTAGGTTGCCACATTCGGCAGTTCATTGAATGATTCAGACTCTTGAAGTAAAAATAAAAGAAAAACGATTTTTATTTTTTTTTTTTTTGACTAGATTATTTGTAAGTTTGTTTTTAAATTAAAATATCGTGTGCATGTGAAATCAGAGCGGGAATGAAATGATTTATACTCAAAAGAAAAATAGAATTTGGAAATTTTCCGAAAATAAATGTGCAACTTTTTAATTGGGCGAAAAATTAAAGGGGTTGATGTGCGATTTTGAGGAGGATTCTAACGCTTGGCGCTATTTATCGTAATTTAATAGTCTGCTATTTGGGTTATGAATACACCTGCGTATAAGTTTTTGAAATTTTCATTCGGTTGGAATTGTGCATTTTTCTGAGCAGCTTTATTGCATCTATTTCTAATATATTACATCCAGAAAAAAGGATGTTAGAAATATCAATTTTAATTTTGTTTAATCACACTCATGAATAATGATACACTTTCCAACTTAATAAAATAAGGAACGAAAATAGGGAAGACCTATGGATTATAACTCTTTTTATATATAGCACTTTAGTGCGTATTTAAAATCTGAAAGTGTGTCAGATTTTCTTTGATTCTAGCGCTTGGCGCAATTTAATGAGAGGGTATTTTTAAAAACAAGCGTAGGTTATCTTATAAATAAAAATGAAATTCTGTTTGTCAATTTGTTGATTTGGGTAGTATACAATTCCACAAAAATGGACCTGTCAGCCTGAAATTTTACACAGATATATGTAAAATAATATAGAATAAATGATAGTCCACTTTAAAACTTTGAAAGTCCGACCGTTCCCGGAATTTAAGAGATTTTTTATGTTCTCCACGCAGAAAGCTTTATGTAATTGTAACCCCTGTAGTGAAAGTGTGAAATAAGCATCTTGGTTGCCATGTGAGCCGATTTTGCCGAATAAAATGTTTTAAATTCTTAAAGTGAAAATAAAAGAATATAATGATTTTTTTAGTTTATATTTGTAAGGTTATTTTTTTAATTATAATATCGTGTGCGCATAAGAAATGAGAGCATGAATGAAATGTTTTATACGCAAAACAATGAGGATCGAAGATTTCAGAGACTAATATGTAATTTTTTTTAGTTTGGCGAAAAATAAAATGGCTGATAGGCCGATTTTTAGAAAGTGAGTTCTAGCGGTTTGCATAGTTTTAGGCTTTTTGGCGCAATTTACTGAGAGCTTAAGGGAATAGCCTTTTTGGAAACAGGTGTATAGGTTTTCTTAGAATACAGCATTAAATTTTAACTATCCGTGCAGAAATAATGCAGTTATTAGGGCATTTCAAGCGATGAAGCTTCAGAATTCTCGCCAATTGAGTACATTGATTTAACTTGGGGGAAATCCGTCAAATTTCAGAAAATTGAAATCTTCGCATTTAGTACATCGAGGTAACGATGAATAAAACATGTTATAGTTGATAATTTAAAAAATGAGGCTGTATTAAGGGATTCCACTTTTCAAAAAAATGCCTGGCGATCGAACCATTCGCATATTGATTGCTGCTAAGTCAATGCTTCGAATGATTCCCTGAAAAAACTCTTGCAAAATGGCGTATGCTGGCACTTTGGCGAGGCTTAGATTTGAAACTAGATTTTACTTGAGACTGGTATATATAATAAGACTGGTGATAGATAAAAATGAATGTTGGTATGTGTGTAGGAGGTTGAAAAACTCAGCACCGTTTCACCGATCACCATGAAATTTGGTTCACCTAAGTCTTTTATCATGGAGAAGGTTTTTATGCTATACGTTTTCCTCTAACTTGCCACTTGGTGGCGCAGCAGAACGTCGAATTCTATTCCGTTTAGCCGTTTGCTATGCGAATATCGTCCAACCCATTTCGATGAAATTTGGTACACGCGGATATTAGAACACGGAGAATATTTTTCACTATCCATTTTGCTGTAACTTGCCGCTAAATGGCACTGCAACGCATCAACCTCTATACCGTTCGACTGATCGGCATAAAATGTTTTATACTTACACATTTGAGCACAAAAAATATATTCTCACTGTGTTCCTTTTGATGTTACTCACCATTAGATGGCACTGCAATGCATTATTGTTTTAACTCGGCACTAGATGACCCTGCAGCAGGCCAAATTCCTGACCATTCAAACGGTCGCTATGAAAATCAGTATACATAGCTATTTCAACAATGAGAATATTTTGGCGTTATCTATTTTGCTACAACTCACCACTTGACGGCGCTGTAGCAAATCATCACTTTAATTAATCACTAGATGGTTAACTGACCACTAGATTGTAACTGATCGCTATGAAAATAGGTATACATAGATATTTGAACACGGGGATGAGTTTGGCGCTATCCATTTTCCTATAACTTGCCACTCGATGTTGCGTCCACACATGAACTTCAGGATTATTCAGCCGATCGTCATGAAAATTCGTATACATCGATATCTGAATGCGAAGAATATTTTCGCCGTATCCGTTTTGCTAAAACTCGCCACTAGATTGCGCTACGTCTCATCGCCTTCTGCACCGTACAAACGATTGCCTTGAAATTCGGTATGCATGATTATTGAACACAATATAACGCGATATCAATTTTGTTATATCTGTTTATTACAATGAATAGTAATCACCACAAATCGTAATATCAAAAAGTCCATTCATTCCCGTGCGAAGAACGGGTACTTCAGCTAGTTTTTTAATATAAATTACTTTGTCAAATTTCCAGTAAAGTAGCAGTTCTACAGTAAAAATTCCTATTGTGATTGAGAATGATATTTTATTTTTGATGAAATAAATGCATTTTTGGAAAATGCTGCACACATAATCATTTTGGAAAATGCTGCGCACATCATCATAAATAAAACATTAATTTAACTATGCAAAGAAGCAATCAACAGAATATATCCGACTCACACTTTTTTTTTTTTTTTTTTTTTGTACATCCGGGTACACTTTTTTTTTTTTTTTTTTTAACAAGTAAAATAGAAATCGATAAATTATTCCTACAATTGTACCTAAATGAAGAATTAGAAACTAAACTTATTACTTACTACAAAAGCTAAGAGGCAGTTTTTCGTAGTATAAATTCAAACTCAAATGAGTATTTAGAGTTCAGTTAAAATTTTACAGTCAAACTCTAATTGAATCTGTTTTTGAACACTTTGATTCCTAGAACGTTGCTATAAAGTGTCAGGAAAGTTTCGGATATAGATATTAGTATGGTTTAAAATAAATAATGTTAATTTCTGATGACGTTTTAAAGGGCGAAGTATGAAACATGTACAGAATACGACTTCTAAAATTCTTTGATTATCAGGAAGAAAGTTGTAATCCCCTACCTATGATCCGCAGTCCCTGTTTCAATTTTACTCTTCACCCGACGATGTTGGGGACTGTCTTTCACACTGGCTGGCTAGGCTGACTGAAACGTGAGGGGGAGAGAGAGTTTCCGAAATGGAACCGTTAATCCCAGCGAATATAGTGCTCTCTGCGAAGCACCGATCATAAATAAACGATTTGTATGTTAAATTTAGTAATACAAACAAATATTATTTTAAAAAAATTCTTTTAAAAGTAATAAAGATTCCTCTTATGCCTGCGGTTTTAAAATTAGAAAAATAAGTTGTGTTACCTTTACTAAATAAAAATGAAAAAATCAGAAAACCTACCACAACTTACAAAAAACTACCAGAAAACATTAATTTGAACCACCAGAAATTCAAAAGAGAAATATTTATGATTCAAAAAGCGTGCTTTTCAGACTCTCTGTCTCCACACCTTCACGCTGTGTCCTACCAAGAAGCAGGACCCTGTTCAATGTGCAAACTGCGGAGGCCCTCACGTCTCCAGTTACCGCGGTTGCCCTAGGAACCCAACTAATAAACCTAAATCCCTGAAGAGCATGAAACTTAATCAGCCTCAATCTAACCCTCCCAAAGAAACCACAAAGAATCCACTGGCCAAGAACACCTCGTCCACGACCACTGTCGTGCAAGAGAAACGTTCAGAACCAACACAAACCACTGCTGACCCCATGGAAGGCACTTCTATGTCCACCTCCAAGGAATCCAGGCCAAACCAAGCTGCCAGACTGAGGAACAAGAAGAAGGAAGCGGCCAAGAGAACCGCCCCCCCCGGTCTGAATCTCATCAAGAAAACGACTACTCAGAACCAAGTCCACAAACAGACTAAGCCGACCAACAACCCGGTGCAAAGCACAAATACTGCCAACGGCCCTATGACTCCAATCATGGAAATGTTCACGGCGCTGAGAGAAGTCTCCCAACTACTCGATGTGAGGCAACTGACCAACTTCTTCCGCGAGGTCGCCGGAAGTATTAAACAAATAACGCAGCCAATGGACAGGGCCTTCGCTCTACTGGAAGCGTACACAAGACACTTCGAGGACGACAATGACCACGAAGAATAAGCTGAACATATTATCGTGGAACGCCCAGAGCCTCCACGGTAAAATCTCAGAATTTAGAGACTTTCTCACCAGGAGTGAGATAGACATTGCGCTCATTCAAGAGACTCTTTTTAAACCCAATATTGCATACAATATCCCGAATTATGTCTTGCACCGTCAAGAGCGCCCTCGCCTCCCTGGCGGGCGCACCGCTGGCGGACTGGCTATCTATATTAAAAACACTATCCAACATCATCGTGTGACCGACCTAAATCTGGAATTTCTGGACGCACTCTCGATCATCATCGAAGCAAGTCCCAGAATTATGATCACGTCAGCATACGTTAAACTGCGCAAACGCTTCCCAACTAGGGACCTCACAACAATTTTCCAATACTGTCCTACTAACATTGTCATGGGGGACTTTAACGCCCACCACCTGGCTTGGGGCTGCAAATACAACAACACTTATGGAACCAATCTCCTGAAGTTACTCATGGAAGAACACATCCTCATGGCATTCCCTTCCACTCCTACTCACTTTGCTGAGAGCAGTAGCTCCACCATCGACTACATGCTTCACAGAAACTTACATCAATACCCGGATGTGGCAACACTACAGATGTTTACATCTGACCACCTCCCCATTGTGTCTACCATTAACATCAGTTATGAAACAACGGCACAGAAACGCAGAACTATAACGGATTGGAACCTCTTTGCCAGTCACCTCATCAGCGACCCTCTCCGAATGCCCCGGATAAACAGCATCAATGACATTGATGATGAGGTCTCTTTACTGACTCAGGACATTAACAAAGCACTTAAAGCAGCCTCTCGTCCCGCCAAGGACCACCTCACTACCTACCTGCCCCCGGACATCCGTCTGATGATTCACGCACGGAACCAAGCCCGTAAGATCTACCAACGGAGCAGGTACCCCGCGGATCGTGTGGTGTTCCAACGCCTACAAGCTGAAACTCGCACAGCCATACGTAATCACAAGCAGCAAGCCTGGGCCGACCACCTTTCCACCTTAACAACTGAAGACTCCTCGGTCTGGAGAGCGATGAAAAAGCTCACCACGAAAAGGACTGACTTCCCGCCTATTCGTAAGGGCAATTCATACGCTCTTTACAACAAGGATAAGGCCAACGCTATTGCACTCGCTTATAAGGAACAGTTTACTAACAGTCTACTCTCCGATATTGATATTGAGAACGAAGTTACTTCTCGTCTTCAAACCCCACCCACGATCCCCATCGAAGGTGTCCTACCCTCAGAAATTATCGACATCATCGCCAAATTAAAAAAGAAAAAGTGCCCTGGGCATGATCAAATCTCCAATACGGTCATTCAAAACCTACCGGCCAAGACCATCCTCCGGTTCACCAGTATCACAAATGCTATCTTGAAGCTTCAATACTACCCTGAAACTTGGAAAAAAGCTATTATCTGCCCTATTCCAAAACAAGGCTTGGATCTCACTAACCCAACATCTTACCGACCTATCAGTTTGCTCTGCGGACTTGGCAAAGTTGTGGAAAGGGTCATACTGAACCGTCTCGCCACTCACCTCGAAAGCAACAGTATTCTGATACCAGAACAATTTGGTTTTAGAAGTCGCCATAGTACTACACATCAACTCCTCAGGGTAGTCGAACATCTGACTGAAGCCGTCCAAGCTAAAGACAGTGTGGCGATTGTCCTTTTCGACATTTCAAAGGCATTCGACAAAGTCTGGCACGTCGGACTCATTTACAAACTGTTCGGTATGGGCGTGCCAGACTCTCTTGTCCATCTCCTTTACAACTATCTACAGGGACGCAGCTATTCGGTCAGAATACAAGATGCTGTCTCGGACAACTTTCCCATCAAGAGTGGAGTGCCACAAGGTTCAATCCTAGGCCCAACCCTTTACAGTCTCTATGTAAATGACATACCCAGAAACCAAACCACTGATATTGCCTTGTATGCGGATGACACTGCTATCATCGGCAGAGCCAAGAACGCAAGAACGCTCCACACGAATCTCCAACACCACATTAACCAACTTGAGTTGTGGATGCGGAATTGGAAAATAAAGTTAAACCCTTCCAAATGCAAGGCACTCTCCGTTGGAAGGAAATTCCCACCCTCCCGTTTACATGTCGACAACACGGTACTGGAATGGGCTGATAGCGCACCATATCTTGGTGTCGAAATTGACAAACTGCTTACTTGGAAGAAGCACATAAATAGAACCAGAGGCAAGATGACCGGAGCCTTCCAGAGAATCTCCAGCCTCATATATACGCGCAAACTCAGCACACAGAACAAAGTGCTTTTATACAAAGCCACTGTTAGACCATTGGCCACATATGCTGCCCCGGTGTGGGCCTATGCGGCAAACACCCACATCAAAGCCCTAGTGGCAAAAGAAAGTAAATTTCTACGAACCATCCGTTACGGTCACCCACTACTTGCCAACAACATCATACTCAAAGACCTCTGTATGAGGACCCTCAAGCACCACTTACTGAAAATCTCCAAGAGATTCTTCAGGAACATACGAAACGTTCCTAACGAAATTATTGCCACTCTACCAGATTATGAGCCGTCGGACCCACAGCATAGAAAACGCCCCAAGGCTGTTCTCCATGCCCTTCAAGATCAACCTTAAGCCCTTACACGCCACACACGTCGAGCAACCCTTCCTGTGAAGACCACCTATGGTGGGGGGAGGAAGGGTCGACATGCACACCCAACATCCAGAAAAATGACTTTCTGTACTGATACAGGCAGCTTCGCTGCTATCTACGCACATCCACAACAATAACACCCCTAACATTACATACTGGAGGTACGCGCGCTGCGCTGGCACTCCGAGAAGCTAGACCTCAGTCAGTCAGTCAGTCAGTCAGACTCTCTGTCTACGCCCTTGTTGATGAGGATTTTTTCAAGTACCCCGACCTTTGGGTTGGGAAGTACAAAAATTCAAAAGTTTCAAGTACTCTTGAAGAGACGTACGGAAGGAGCTGCAGATTATACGATATCTTAGGGAAGGTTGTTGTTGTGAACATATATACCTGATTTGTGTGCTTGGCTCGAAACCGCTTATAAATCCTCGTCAGAGGGACAACACAAGGTGGGTTGACGGACGCGCGATGGGCCCCGGAACCTTCACACTTCGTCCATCTACCATTTCCAGTACGGAAGAGTGTACATAGAATCATTGCAAAGCACGCTCTTCGGGATTCAAAACTGGCACAAGTCTCACAGATTGAACAAATTTCGCTTGCTTAGCGTGTACTTTTTTCTGTTCGGTTTGGTTTAAGTGTTCTTGAGGTTCTCGCTGTGGCAAACGAAGCCTGCATATACCTCTAATAACCCTGTATTGGGCAAACACAATACACGAATATCGTGACTTTTACCGCAGGTGGCTGTCTCGCTTCCTCCAGTACTTGAATAGTACAAAATAATAAGATAGAAAAAGAAAGAAGTAAAACCAAAGAGGAAGATTGAAAAAATTGAGAAAGAAAACTTTAAAAACTAATAAAATAAAAGTAGAACTAAAATGAAAAAGGAAAGCCACGTGCAAACATGGCTACCCTTCTTCCGTTTCTCGTTTCTACTTATTTGTGCCTCTGAATCATAAAATGTATTTTAATAAATAAACAATGTTGCTAATTATTCAAATTTTTTTAATTAGATTTCTGACTATTTTATTTTTATTAATAGTATAATTTGTCTATGATTATTCTAAAATCCAGCAGGTAAAAACAGTCCTGGGAGGAAGCTGACTAATCGATGTTAGCATGGAGAAAATGTACAGGTCCGGGGAAAAAATGACCCACATGCTCTTTATTCAGCCTTCTTTTCTCGTACAGCAATGTTGCATATACTATTCATTTGCAAATAACATATACTTTAATTTTCTATTCATACAATGTGGATGAGATCTTCTTCATATTTAGTTCGCATCAACTTAATTCGTTTTTTAATGGCAACACCCTATTTTGACTTTTTATCAGACGAAACAAATCACCTTTAGTATAAATTTTCACCAATTTTCTTAGATATTCTCGGGAGATATTACGAATTCTTTTTTGCGCGACTGCAAAGGGTTATCTCCAAATTGAGAACGGTAAATAGAGATTTCGAATTTTTCTCTGCATATCGATATCGCCTCAAGAATTATAAATATTACTGATAAGGGAAATAACGTCTTACACTTTAAAATATTGTCCAGTATTTTGAAGGTTCTCTTAGATAGGTGAAATGTTTACAGAAAAGTTGCTAACAGTGAGAGGCTGTCCTCTGCTCATATGACCAATACGAGCATGAAAGTTGCTTAGTAATAGCGGAAGTTAGAGAATGATGGTTTCAATTAAAGTAGGGAAATAAGTATAGATAATTTTCATTTAATAAATATACAGAGAGAGGAGATTTGAGTCATATTAGGGAAAAAAAAAAAAAAAAAAAAAAAAAAAAAAGATTATTCATCTGCGAAGCAAAATTAACATGTCTAAAGCACCACAAAACTTTATAAATCTGTATTTTATTTGCTTCAAAATTTTTTATTTTAAAAATATGATTCACTTACTATTTTAGTACAAAACAAATCTAACTTACATTATACATATCCTTAAGAGTATGTAAAATATTGGAATATACAAGATTTTGAAAAGTTCACTGGAGGCGGAGTTTACTCCACCTACAATACGTCTATTACAGCGCCTATTTTATAATTTCATGCGCAATATTCTTATTAATATAAATAGTGAGCTCAATAAATAGATTCGAAGCATCATTATTGCCCTTCTATTCCTTACCTGTAACGATTAGCATATAATATACTTTTGTTAAAAATTCAACATTTAAAAGCCACGCCCACATCTTTTAGAAAATATCCATAAACAGCTGGCTCTACAGGTTTAAAATGACGTTTGCGGAAATAGTTTCCTAAGCAATTCTTAATGCTTGTGATGGACAATATCTCCTTAATATATTCTACAGACTCTTTAGTAAAAAAGCTATATAAATAAGCATGTATTTTAATGATAACTTTCGAATATTTATCCCTTTATAAATTGACTAGCTGAAGTACCCACTTTTCGCACGGAATGGATATTGTTAAAGCAGCAAATGAAATTGGAAAATAAATAGATAAATATTAGAAGTATTTCGGTTACAGATTTATCTGCTTGTCTCAGTAATTTTAGCTTCCTAAAAGTTTTATATATTCTTATCTAAACCCATGTTTCATGATCGAACAATCTTGATTATATTGTAATGTTCTTTCTTTTCTCAATTTTTGTTATCATTTAACTTACTAATGCAATTTTAAAATCATGATGTGAAAAAACGTAAGAGTAAAGAATTTCATTTTCCATTTTTAACATGACCTGTTAGTGGAAAAAATTGCGATAAGTTCTAAAAGTAGAGAACAAAAGAATTTTGAAAATAATAATTTGTTTCTTGTAGAAAGCATATATCTTTATTAATATATTAATATCTTTTTCAAATATATTTCTATCATACTCTGGATGTGGGAGGGGCTGTAGTTGGATATTTCCTCCTCCGGGTACTTTTTTTTTTTCTTTCACCCTCACAAACTGAAAATGAAAATGAATTGTAAGTTGCAAATTCTAGCAAGAGTTCACTTCCCTAGAGTTTATTAAGGTGCCAAGGTTCTGGAATGCAACGGCCATTTTCACACTTGTCATAAATACAATTTATTCAATTTGTACTTGAGATATAATATTTTTGAAAATACAAATATTTCTATGTTTCAGAAAATTACTTATGCGATTATTGATCATTAATCCCTCCCCTTTTTTTAATGTTAAAATTCATAATATGAAATAGGTTTTACTTTCACCCGAGTGGATTTGGAACGCTGAGGGCGTAGCCAGACAGCTCTTCTATCTGGGAAAAGAGGAGGGTACAGGGTATGGTCCCGCCCTAAGACTATCGATAATTCTTCCATAAATCATGTTAAAGTTTTCGCCAAGAGTATTGCCTTTTGATTGGCATTAAGGTTTTTCATTTTAAAAAATAGGCCTTGTTATTCGCAGGTTGAAAAACCTTTGTCTTAACCATAAAATAATTAAACAATTCATGAAGGGGATCTTAGGGGCCAGGGGATGGGTCTATAGCTCATCTTATAGATGGGTCTATAGCATAGCTAAATGAAATCTTTTCTTTACTGTTTGCGGAGCTTAAAACTGTATTCTGGGCGGATTTAGGTCTTGCATTCATAGGCAAAATTAAAATCGTCGACCCCCATTATGTTCCCTTTACTTTTATATCTCCGTGCATACTATTAACGCGCTGTCAGTTTAAAAAAAAAAAAAAAA
Source organism: Cheiracanthium punctorium (assembly GCA_038373885.1). NCBI lineage: Eukaryota > Metazoa > Arthropoda > Arachnida > Araneae > Cheiracanthiidae > Cheiracanthium > Cheiracanthium punctorium. The sequence goes on from JAWZYV010002421.1 coordinate 12,010, forward strand.
AAGTATTAAGTTGGATTTTTATTTTTATTTCGAGTGCTTTAATGCTTTCATAAATTACAATTTTGCATGTATAAAATTCATGTTCATGTCATTTATTGGGAACAAGCATCCTCAGTCATTCGCACAGTCACAGGGCTTAAGACATTGAAAGTGACCAGTCTACATGAAATGAATGTACTCGTGGATAAATACTTTTTTATTAAGAATGAAGGGGGAAGAAATGATCTGCATTAGCTGAATCCCGCCTACGATTTAAAAAAAAAAAAGAAGAAGAAAAAATACAGAAAAATTAAGCCACCTTTGGCAATATTGGAAACACGGCCCTGTCTGTCTTTCTTACTTATGAAAAGTCGTAACCTGTTTTTGAATTGAAGTGGGCGTAGATATCGTTAAAAGGTTTTCACCTACACGCTCAACTACCGAATAATTTTAATTATTTCAGCAGAATTTATCGTTATTCTTAAAGATCACGATGAGTTACTTAAATTATATTAATTAAAATTTTTGTGCACTTTTTATGGGGCTAAAAAGTTAGTGTTTCTTACCCACCGAAACTCATATTCTTTTCTGGCAATGGATGTGGGCGTAAACATCAGGAAGAAGTTTCCGCCTACAGTCACGAACGGTTGCTCGAATTGTTTATGATAGGATTTTATTATTTCAGCAGATTTGATTATTAATTTCAAAGAGTGGGACAGATTATTCAAATTTTTAATGAAATATTTTGTTTACTGTTTGGGGAGCTTAAAATTCCGCGTCATCAGAAAGAAGTTAATAATTCGAACTTAAATGTGCTTATTTAGTTAAAAAATAAATAAATAAATAAATAAAAGAATCTGGAGTCACCTGCTCCCCCCCCCCACGTCTCTGCTCTACCATTTTTAATATACCGAGGTTTATAATTATTTAATCTATCATAATGCACTTTTTAATGGCTATTTTTATTTGACTGATTGCATTACACAAAATTGATTTTTTTTTTTTTTTTTACTTTGAGTTGCGGAACAATAAATCGAAAGGTTCGGAGTGATTTAGATTTACCATTAGATATAGATTTACCATTTATGTGTATTGAAAAGCTGGTAAAGAGATCTTCTAATTCTTTTGAAGAACTTAGAAATTTTATTTATTTTTTTTACATGCCGGTTATACTTGATAATTTCGACTTTTCATTTAGTTAAAGTGAACTCGCCCGGGAGAATTGTTTCTTGTAGTATATAACGGTTGTAATCTTACAAATGCTCTGCTATCATTTAACAAACGGAGAACTACGCACTGACACGCGTTCAGCCGAACTTTATATACATAAATAGTATTAGAAGTGTTGTTGTGCGACCTCTGAACTGAACTGAAGTTCTGGGTTTTTCGGAGCACCTTAGCATAGAGCTTTATCTCCAGTTTGTAGTTATATGTCTTGAGGTACTTTATCATGAGGTGGGGGGGGGGGGCGGGGGCTCGGATCAGTTACAGATCAGATTGGTCGTGCAGGAGTTCACTATGAGGGCGCAAAAACGAAGAGGACCGCTTTGGGGCGTTTTCGATTGCAGGGTTCGGAGGGGTCATAGTCCGGGTACTCCGCAGCTATTTCATTGGGAAGCTGGTTCAGCGTACCATAGTACCGAACAACAAGTCTGTAAATGAACTGTCTAAGAGTTTTGATGTTCAGGTCTCTTCTAATGGCCGCGTTCTTTAGGAAATGATGCCCATTATGGATTGTGCGCAGAATTCCATTCTGCTTGCTTTCTAGTCGGTCAATTGAGGATCTTGCGGCATAAGCCCACACCGGTGCGGCGTACGTAGCAGTTGGTCTTATAAATGTCTTGTAAAGAAGCGCTTTGTTTTGCGGAGAGAGGTTCTTGTTTTTAATGATGGGGGCTAGCTTCCTGTAGGCCAGGGCCATCTTGGCTCTGACGCTATCAATGTGAGGTCTCCAGGTGAGATTTCTGTCGATGGTGACGCCAAGGTATTTAACCTGTCCTTCCCAGTCAATCGGGGTGTTGTCGATCATAATCCTGGTCGGCTTATTCCGGTTGGAGAGGTACAAGGCCTGGCACTTGGGAATGTTCAGGACTAACTTCCAGCCCCTGATCCAGCGGTTGATGGAGTCAAGATGAGTCTGCATGGCAGTGATGAGGGCAGAGCCAGTGTCGGCGTGGCCGACTATTGCCGCGTCATCGGTGTAGAGGGCCAGCATGGTATCTTGGTGGGTCGGAATGTCGTTAATAAAGACATTGAACAGGACGGGTCCGAGGATGGAACCTTGGGGGACTCCACTGGAAATTGGTGACGGGCTAGAGTATGCGTCTCTGACTCTAACTTGAAATCTGCGGTGGACCAGGTAGTTATTTAGTAGCTTCACTAAGGAGTCCGGGAAATGGAGCTTGACGAGTTTGTAAATTAACCCAACGTGCCAGACCTTGTCAAAGGCCTTCTGGAGGTCGAGAAGCAAGATGGCGGAATGTCGTTTCTGCTGATGCTGGATGGACAGGGCCTCGACGACACGATGCAATTGTTGGACGGTAGAGTGCCCCGGCCGGAAGCCAAATAATTCAGTACTGTGATTGATCTATTAAATTATTATGGCTGCACAAGTCAACCCAGTTTCATGAAATATTGGACAAGTATCAAGTAGACGAATTGTCGTGCGACCTCTGAGCATTTAGGTGAAAATCTCAAACTAATTTTCTAAACAAAATTGATGGTTGTACTTTTCATGAAACACTTTCCATCATTTCGGCGGAAGGCTGGAAATTCTTTTCAAATTTAGACTGTCCTGACTGCCTGCAGTCTTCATACGGCTGTCAAGACGAAACTAAGTACAATAGGAAATCGTCAACGCGCTGTACCACTCCAATATTTTTGAACACTTTTTCATCCATGCTCATACTGAAAATGGCTATATATATATATATATATATATATAATAATTTTTTATTTGAATCTTCAAGAGATTGCAATCCTTTTAAAAGACTTATTTTTCGTTACAAGTGCATATTTTAATGTATTAATAGAGCAGTCTCCCTACATTTCCCTGTATACGTATGTCCTATGAATATGTTTTGGTTTGAAGTATAGCCATCACAATTGTAAATTTTAATCATTTTGTGTTTTCTCGGATTATTCAGATAATGGAAGGTGGCGCTAAAAGGAGGTCCAGTGAGAAACGTGCGCGGAACCGGTGACCCCCCTCCCCTTCGTGACTTATGAGTCTTTTTTTTTTTTCTTTTTTTTTTTTTTTCAAATGGCGGGTCTTAACAATGCCTTGGAGGCATTGACTACCACAAAGGCCGGTATTCTTGGTCACCCTTTATTATGAGGGCGCCTAGTACGTGGACCAACGTTCCCCCCT
>JAWZYV010002422.1:0-17554 GCA_038373885.1 Cheiracanthium punctorium
ATCATTATATATGTGCATAAGTTACTTATGATGTCTTTCGTCGTTTTGGCAAAAATGTCCCATCGACTTTAACCCATTTATGCCTAGCGTCCCTTTTTTGGGACGGCATTATCGCTATCATTCGAAAACGTTATTTATTTTTCCTAGCCTTTATTCGCGAGTTTTGAACCTCAATTCCACAAAATATTTTAATATGGCAAGTAGAATGTTGACATTTCAATTTTTATACATAACGATTTTAAATGAAATCATCCCTTATTCAAAAAGTTGACATCAGAAATTTATCAATTACTTCTGTTGTTAGCAAAAATCGAAGAAAGTCACAAAAATATCCAGGCACGAATGGGTTAAAGTCTTCTTCATCATCTTCGTCAGGGAAGGGATTCTCCTCCTCTTCTTCCTCTCGAAAATCGCAATCGCAATCGCATGGTCTTCTATGACCGCTTCTGCGGTGAGGGAATTTCGACATGTATGCGGAATCAGACAGTTTCGGGCGGTCGTCCATCCCCACTGCTTTGGATTTAGAATTTTTTTCTACCAAGCCTGCACTTGCAAGTAGACTGTAGTGCCTGGAGCCTTACAGGCAAGACTGGAATTTTGGCTGGTGATCGGCTAGTGATTCGACTTGCCTTCTCACTTAAAAGTCGGATGTTTGCCTACTGCCTTTTAGTGACGTCATCTTCCCAACTGTCGCTACATGCCGGCAGCAAAGCTGTATGGTAAACCTTTAGCCATTTTTCCTAGCAAGCGCCTGGTTCAGTGTGCAAAGTTTCATCCCCGTGGACTGCTGTGGTATATAATCCTACTCAGTGCAGCCGTGCGGTGGAAAAAGGGATCTGTTTCGGCAGTTTTTGGTTATTGTAAAAGCCTAGGCATTTTATTTTGTAACTAACATGTTTTGTTAAGTTTAATATTAATGTTTTAAACTGTTATGCTAATAAATTATGTTTTTAATCGTTTAAATGGAGTCGGAATCATTTTAAAGTATTGATGGTACGATGAGGGAGTAAGCTGGTCGTCCCCCTGCTCGCCCATCTCCACATTGGTGACCCGACATTTTTAAACGCTTGAAGATGTTCCTGTCAAGTTAGGACTGTTCTGGATGTTCGGATTGAAGTGTGGAAGTCGTGACTATCTTTTGGTGCTGGGTGAGTTTACGTTATTGTCTCTTGATCGCTTTGAACCCCTTCCCTCTGATCAGTTGCCATAGCTTATAAATATTTCAGAATGTCTGTTAACGGACAGCAGAACGGTGCAGTTTCGGTTGGGTTAGAGGTGTCTCGTGTAGCTTTTAAAACTCCACCTTTTTGGGAAGCTGACCCTGAACTGTGGTTTATTCAAATTGAGTCCCAATTTGTCGTCGCTGGAATTTCAGTTGATTCTACGAAATTTCATTCGGTTGTGTCTTCACTGGATACCAAAACTTTAACATGCTTGAAGGACATGATTAAGAATCCCCCGACCGAAAACATGTATGAAACTTTAAAACATCGCATATTCAAACACTTTGCTCAGTCCGACATTGCGAATTTTAACCTTTTATTTAGAGATTTGCAACTTGGCGATAAGCGCCCTTCACATTTGTTGGATGAAATGCGAGCCTTAGCTTCTGATAAATTAGAAGAAAATATGTTAAAATCTCTCTGGCTGCAGATACTCCCGAATAACATGCAACAGATCTTGTACGCTAGTACTGAAAACTTGTCTGGCTTAGCTCAAATAGCCGACAAGATTTACGAAGTTTCTAGTCCCTCAATTAACGCAGCGGGTGCGGTAAATGACAACAGCGAGATAGTTTCTCTTAAAACAAATTGAGGAACTGAAACGTTTAGTTAAGCGTCTTGCTGGTTCAAACCGCTGCCGCAATTCGAGGTTTGATCGGAACAAGGGTGCAAATTCGGTGAGTAGATTAAATGAGAAGTCTAAAACTTCAACTGACAAACTGTGCTGGTATCATATTCGTTTTGCTCATAAAGCAACAAAGTGTAATAAACCATGCAGGTGGTCGGAAAACTGACCCATACGGCTGTTTCGTCGGCGACAGACCGTGGTCATTTATCTAGCCGACTCTTCATTACAGATCGTAAAACCAATATTAAATATTTGGTCGATTCTGGAGCGGTCGTTAGTTGCTATCCGTGGAAACTAACAAACTGCACGCAAAAACGTTTTTTATCACTTCATGCTGCAAACGGGTCTGTGATACCCACGTATGGTACAGTTAAGTTAGCTTTGTACTTTGGCTTGAATGAGCAGTGTTCATGGACTTTCATAGTTGCAGATGTTTCAGAACCAATACTTGGTATAGATTTCTTAGAACATTATGAACTCTTAATTGACTTTAAAAATAAACTTTTAATAGACAATACTACATCAACACAAATTAAAGGTTCAATTTCGAACGTAAATGGGTCTAGTTTAATTCCAATATCTGGTGAATCTGTATATCATACAATACTCTTAAAATATCCCGATTTGTTTTCCAACCATTTAAATACCCAAGCAGTTAAAATAAAAACTCCATTTATACATTGTATTGAAACAAAAGGTCCTCCTGTATTTGCTAGACCCAGAAGACTAACCCCTGAAAAATTAGTCTTTCTTGGTAAAGAGTTTAAACTCTTGTTAGACCAAGGCATAATTAGACCTTCAAAAAGTCCGTGGTCCAGTCCGATCCATTTAGTACCAAAGAAAGATGGATCCTGGAGAATCTGTGGTGATTTTCGTCGGTTGAATGCAGTGACCATTCCCGATAGATATCCTTTGCCACACATCCACGACTTTACTCTGGGGTTAAGGGGTAAGACTATTTTTTCAAAATTGGACCTTGTCAAAGCTTATCACCAGATTCCGGTTGATCCTGCAGACGTTCAGAAAACCGCTGTCACAACTCCAATTGGCTTATTCGAGAATGTTTTTGTGACCTTTGGGTTGCGCAACGCATCACAATCATTCCAAAGATTTACAGATAATGTTCTTCGAGGATTAGATAGTTGCTATGCGTATGTTGACGACATACTGGTAGCGTCAACTGATGAACAGACTCATAAGAAAGATTTGGAAACTGTGTTTCAGCGGCTGCAGAAATACGGAATAGTGTTGAATGTTAACAAATGCTTGTTTGAAAAAACCGAACTTAGTTTTCTGGGATTTTTAATTTCTGCTAAGGGAATTTCACCCTTGCCCGAAAAAGTTAAAACTTTAACAGATTATCCTTTGCCTCAAACTGCCGAGGAGCTGAGACGATTTTTAGCTACATTGAATTTTTACCATAGATTTTTGAAAGATGCTTCGCAGGTTCAGGCATGCTTACATGAACTCGTAGCAGGTAGAACCAAAAATGACAAGTCCCCACTCGAGTGGACTGACATTTCGCGAGCAGCCTTCGAATCATGTAAAACATTAATGGCTAATGCTACTGTGCTAGCTTTTCCGGCTCCGGATGCTAGATTGTCACTCATGGTAGATGCGTCGGATGTTGGTGCTGGATCAGTGCTTCCTCAGCACACTGGCGGTGAAATAGAACCGCTTGGATTCTTTTCCAGAAAGTTAACACGTGCTGAGAAAAACTATAGCACGTTTGATCGAGAACTTTTAGCAGTTTACCTTTTGGTTAAACACTTTAAACATATGTTAGAGGGTCGTGAAAGTATTATTTTTACAGATCACAAACCACTAACATTTGCTTTTTACAGAAACACGACAACTTTTCACCCGGACAAATCCGTCACCTTGAGTTTATTTCACAGTACACAACAGATATGAGGCACATTTCAGGCAAGGAAAATGTAGTAGCAGATGCATTGTCTCGCATCTCTGAAATCGATTCCTCCGTCCCAATTTATTATAATGCTATGGCTTCTGATCAGGCTACAGATGAGGGATTGCGTTCATTGTTGGAATCGGAGACTGACCTCAAGCTAAAGACTTTACAGTTTGGTACTGCGGACAAACCACTATACTGTGACACGTCCATTGGTGAAGTTCGTCCCTATGTGCCCAAGACGTTTCAGAAGAAAGTATTTGACTCTGTGCATGGACTTGGAATAAAGGCCACTTTATCCAAGTCCATCTTAGAATAAAGGCGACTTTAATCATCCTGGAATAAAGGCCACTTTAAAGTTTTTTCAGCAGCGCTATGTGTGGAAAGATATGAGAAAAGAGTGTACTAGATGGTGCAAGTCCTGCATACCGTGTCAGAAATCTAAAGTTTTGAACACACTAAGTCAGCTTTGGGACAGTTTTCTTTGCCCCACAGTCGTTTTTCACGTGTGCACATAGACATCGTGGGACCTCTTCCGACAGTGAAAGGAAAGTCATATTTATTAACTTGTATTGATCGTTTTTCTAGGTGGATAGAGGTTTTTCCTATGGATAACCAATCTGCTGAAACTGCCGCCAGAACTTTCCTTGACTGTTGGGTAGCACGATTCGGTGTACCTGAAGTTGTAACAACCGACCGTGGCACAAACTTCCAAAGTAATCTTTTCTTCTCTCTTTCCAAAATGCTAGGAATGGAGCTTACACGAACCACAGCATACCATCCCCAGTCCAAAGGAATCATCGAGGGGTTTCATCGCCAGCTGAAGAGCGGTTTGATGTCTCACTCCGAGGAGTACTGGCTGGAGGCGCTGCCACTAGTTCTGTTGGGCATTCGCTGCTGTATCAAGGAAGACATCGGTGCCTCGTCTGCCGAGATGGTATATGGTCAAACCTTGCGGTTGCCGGGACAGTTCTTCGACAATGCCAAGCCAACTGTGAGTCAGCCTATGTTTGTGCAGATCCTCAAGCAGCAGATGGCAAAATTGCGTCCTGTTCCCACAACTCATCACTCGACAGCAGCTACCTTCGTCAGTAAAGATCTTTCCACTACGGAATATGCATTTTTACGAGTTGATAAAGTGCGTCGACCACTCGAGCAGCCGTATGATGGCCCCTACAAAGTTCTTTCAAGGACTGATAAAGTCTTCACTCTTGAAGTAAATGGCAAAAGTCAGACGGTGACCATAGACAGATTGAAGCCAGCTTTGTCGACCCGGAACCCGTTCCCGAAAGCACTACAGATTCGTCACTTGATACTTCCGTTCCACCTACAGTGACAAGATCTGGCAGAGAAGTTCGTCCAGTTATTCGATTCCAAGCTTAGTCTACCTTACAGTCTACGGAGGGAAGTGATGTAGTGCCTGGAGCCCTACAGGCAAGACTGGAATTTTGGCTGGGGATCGGCTAGTGATTCGACTTGCCTTCTCACTTAAAATCGGATGTTTTTCTACTGCCTTTTAGTGACGTCATCTTCCCGACTGTCGCTACATGCCGGCAGCAAAGCTGTATGGTAAACCTTTAGCCATTTTTCCTAGCAAGCGCCTGGTTCAGTGTGCAAAGTTTCATCCCCGTGGACTGCTGTGATATATAATCCTACTCATTGCAGCCGTGCGGTGGAAAAAGGGATCTGCTTCGGCAGTTTTTGTTATTGTAAAAGCCTAGGCATTTTATTTTGTAACTAACATGTTTTGTTAAGTTTAATATTAATGTTTTAAATTGTTATGCTGATAAATTATGTTTTTAATCGTTTAAATGGAGTCAGAATCATTTTAAAGTATTGATGGTACGATGAAGGAGTAAGCTGGTCGTCTCTCTGCTCGCCCATCTCCACAAGACCCTCAGTGAGTGCTGAAGAGCAGCCGCTTCTGTGGCAGGCTAAGAAGCTAAATTGAATGCACTTTTTGGGAGGGATTTTTGAAATAATTGTAGCCTTAGCAAATTTAGCGATGTTTCGCTGCCGCCCGTGTATTGATACACAATAAACTTAACTCCTGCTTCACCAACCTGCACAGGTATTGCATCGGGATCTGAAAAAAGGGCTATTGCATTTTGAAGGCTGAAGTTATTTTGTAATTTGTTTACAAAATTAATTTTGCCCTTTCGAAAGAAAGCGGATGTACTGAAAGCATGCAAAAACACTAAATGTTTTTTTTTTTGTGCCAACTGAAAGTTTACACTGTCTGAGATCATAAATCACAGTATCCTGATTCCCTTTACCAGGTTTTAAGAGATGGATGTTGCAAAAAGGAGACGTTGCAGATGAGAGAGCTACATAGGCTGCCAGCAGGACCCATAAATCTATGTACTCTCGGACAATGAACATATTTTTTCAAGTGTACATGTTTCTAATGCAGTTGTTATAATCAAAATATCTGCGTCCTCGATGGCTTGCTTGACCCGAAAACCTTCACTAGTCAGTTTATTCGTAATTGTGGATGTCAGACGTTTCTGATTACTTTCGTTTGACATGAAACGAACGGTCTTTCGGCATTGTTGCACTCATAGTTTCATCAAACAAAACAGATGCTGATAACATAGCACGGGCTCTTCAGATACGTACAGCTGATTTTGTGCCTTTCTCCGTACCATCTTCAGGGTGTCCATCAAACACTATGGTGCAATTGGACCCATAGTGTTTTTTTAACATAGTTGATATATTTTTCAATGATAGTGGAAAATTTTTCATTGGTATTCCCCATAAATCGATGCAACAAGAACCCACCATCAACAACGAAGATAGCATTGCTTGAATTAGCATCGATTGGACTGAACAGCTTGTAGAGATCGGATTTTCTAGTCTTCCGCATTCCACTGTCATAGAAAAAAGATAATGGATAGGGGGCTCATTCAAATCCGAAGTATGACTCTAGCTCCTTTGGTGATTTCATGCGAACAGGGATTCTGCAGAAAATTGTATCAGGACTGACTGGAACCGCTCCACCGTTAATCTTCACTTTGCAGTTCAGTGCTCGTAGTGGTGAAGGAAAAGGAGCCAGCCAGATGGCTAATGGTAGGTGTCCCAGGGAATGAATGACATAAAATAATGTAATAACAACATACCAATTGCATATAATAATATTATAGAATGGTAGATTTTAATTCAAGTAAATAGTATAGACATAGACCAATGTAATGTGGTTAATTTTTTCTTCTTTTGCATAATATTTTATATATATATATATATATATATAATGATATTATGCAAAACATATGTATATATAAGTTCGAATAACTTGACCTATGTGGTAGCTCTTTGCGTTTATTCATTTGGGCTGGCCGTTACAGGCGTTAAATCGGTTTAACGCCTTCGATTTAAACAATTTATCTTGAAACATCTCATCAAAACTTTTTTTTTTTTTCACGGTACATTTTTTACTCTTTATGAATGGAATGCATATTTATCGAAAATGAAGCACCCTTAAGGGCTATCGTAATCTCAATTATCTACATTTCTAGATAATTCAAACATGTCGAATTCATGCATTCACATAGAAGATAAACGTGCATTTCAATCCTATCAAAGAATGCTGAAAAACAATACCTGACTAAGAGAAAGTAATTTTGGGGCAATCCAATGCTTTCAGTGGTGAGACTATCTAAGAAATTGTGTGTTTACTTTCTGCAGATAGCTGGTCATTTATTTTACAAAGCATGCGCGGTAAGTTCCCCAAAGTACTTTTTGGAAATCCAGGGTATTACACACATGACATTACTAAAAAAGGAGTTCTAATTTTCTAGTTCAGGGTTTCCCAACGCCGGCTCTTTCTAGGGGGTCCGTGGCCTCCTTTGAACAACGGCTGCGGTTCCCAAGTTTTGACCCGCAGGTAGTTTAATGCTTATACTACCGTAATTTCCGGCTTATAATCCGCGGATTATCCGCTAAAAAAGATGAAAATTTATCCAGTGCGTATTATGCATCGCTGCGTACTGTCTACTGAAATTTTTCCTGAAACCTTCAGATTTTACAGTAAAAAACTTTATTTATAAAAACAAAACAGAAGTTCATTTCTTTTTTCCAGTATATTTAGACCCTGAAAAAGATTTAAGTCTGTTAATCAAAATATTAAACGTAAATTTTGCTGAATATTGCCTGTATTGATTACTTATTCAATATTTGCTGTCAATATAGGGATATACATTATTCCAGTAAAAATGTAGGTCTCATTTTAGTTTTGTTTTTCTTATAATAATGTCACTTGACTAAATAATTACAATGTTACAAAATGTGCGATAAGTATTCTGCATGTTACCATACATTTTGTTTTCTTTGTTCCGAAAGAAATGTTCGCTTTTTTATTTTTTATTAATTTCATAATACCGTTCTTAGTGCTTAAAGGTAGAATGCCTAGCTTAAAAATTGTGTATCAATTGTGATTTAAATTGACAAAAGACCGTCCAAGTATGTTTGATAATTCTCATTCATAACAATAGATTTTTAGTAGGAAATGTTTTACAGTAAGCCAATTGTAATATAAATACGGTGGTTTTACTATACATAGATAATAATCACCAATTTCGGCAAAGCATCGCCATATTATCCGCGGATAATCTACCGCTGCGGATTATCTAAAGAAATATTTTTCTTCTACTTGAAAAAAAGCGCCTGCGGATTATCAATTGCTGCGGATTATAAGCCGGAAATTACGGTAGTAACTGTGCGTTTGACTGACAGGTGTCCGCCGTGGATTTTTGCCTGAAAAAGGGGTCCGCCATCAAAAAAGGTTGGGAAACCCTGTCCTAGTTAGTCATTAATCACATCGAAAGCTTTAACCCTTGCGCCTCAAAGGGTTAACAACCAGCAAGATGGCGGACGATCAAAACGTTCATCGCGTGCCACAGATCTAGAGACCCTTTTTTGACGCGGCTGTCTGTGCTGCACAGCCAGCTGTCGTCAAAAAAGGGTATCTAGATCTGTGGCACGCGATGAACGTTTCACTCCTCCGCCCTCTTGATGGTAGTCAAGTCGAGCGATGGCAACGACTGCCCTTTTTTCAGCATGGGGCCATCTATCCAGCTGTTCTCGCATTCTTCCATTTTTCAGCCGATGTCAGTGCTGTTAAAAAAATAATCGTGACCATTTTTGTTACGGGAAATGACGTGCTAAAAACTAAAGGATTCTCGTGGAGCTATGTCACCCGCGACCATTTTTGTAGAAATCCAATCTATTCTTCGTGACTGGCAACAGTGAAAACGCCAGAGTTAGGTGTTCCCAGAGCGGGAACACTGCGCGTTAAAGGGTTAAGGCAATGCATATTGGGAACTGACTGAAGTGAGTTGGTAGGGTGACCTCCTTAGAGGTAGGAAAATAAATTTACTACGACATTTCAAAGATAATAATCGAATTTAATTAATTTTTCCGGAACATTTACGAGATTTCTGCCATTTTGCATCACATGTTTTATGTTACTAATTCTTTTCCCAGGTTCAAAATCTTGGCCTAGTATCCTTATATAAGAACAATGATGACGTGCGAAAATGGACAAGAAGGACGGCACTGGTACCTCCGGAATATGTCAGCGACATTGTTCTTTGGTTGCAGAGGAAGAACTAGTATTCCCGAACGGTGTGCTTATAATATAGTATTCCCGACTAATATTCCCGAAGCTGTCCGCATGCATGACTGCATGGTTGATACTTGGGTAGGTAGGTGAGTGTGATGCCACTTTCACAATGTACGTGTTATATCTTAACTAATGTAGTATTTTTGTAGCTGTAATAACTCATAGCATTAAATAGTTATTTGAAATTTCTGTATATAAAATTAGACCTGAAAATATAATTTTAAACGTAAATATTTTTTAATAAAAAATATAGTTTAAAAAAACCAAAAAGCACGCTTTAGGGATAAATTGAACAAACTAAAAAGCGAAAAATAATTCTTAATACAGAAATAAATGAATGAACGAAAAATAGTATTATTGTGAAAAGAGCGTGGGGCGCTTTGTGCTCTATTTTTTGTATCATTTTTGTACTAATCGTAGCGATGGAATATTCTCAAGAACTGATATATAGAGCACCCCACGCTTTTTTCACAATAATACTATTTTTCGTTCATTAATTTATTTCTATATTAAGAATTATTTTTCGCCTTTTAGTTAGTTCAATTGATCACTAAAGCGTGTTTTTTGGTTTTTTAAACTATATTTTTATTTTTCACTTTTTAGTTCGATTTGCTATAAAAGCGTGTTTTTTAGTTTTTGTTAAACTGTATGTATTTAAAATTTATTTTTAATTTTCGATATCTCTCATAAGACACTAAGGAACACTAAGTTGGAAAGTACAAACTGTGAGATAATGTATTTTCACTGTGCACCAGTGGCGTAGCCAGGATTTTATTTCGGGGTGGGCTGGGCATCAAATTTAAAGCTAAAGTTCAATTGTAAGGTAAATATAAAATTGTAAGCTAAGTAAAGGGTCCCATTTGGGGGGAGCGGCCCCCTGAGCCCCCCCCCTCTTGCTACGCCCCTGCTGTGCACCAAAGTATTAATCAACCTGCAGTTAAATGCTACCTTTCTCACTAAAAAGGAAAAATAGGTATCTAATCAACCAATAAAAGCGTGTTAAAAAGAATGGCCTTAACATGTTCTTGTACTCAACTCTTCCATAATGTGGATATTTCTGAAGATTATGGATATTTTGGAGGATTTTCTTAAAATAAAGGTAAGTTTTTTTTAAAGAATGTTTGCAATTGCTTAAGGTTTTCAATGTGAATTGTAAATGGATATTTGATGTTGTTATGCTTTCATAAGTGCTATAGTGACTTTATATGAGGTGTATAACTAGGTTGTTTAATCCACCGATGTTTTTTGAGTTGAAAACGGGCCAGTGTTTGCCCAGTTTACATTAGCTGTACAACTAGATTGCTTAATCCACTGTTGTTTTTTTAGTTAAAAACGGTCCACTGGTTGCCTATTTTACATAGCTGTAGAACTAGATTGCTTAATATACTGAAATGTTTTTAGTTAAAAGCGGTTTACTGTTTACTCATTTTGAATTGCCTGTTACTGAAATTGCAGACGTTTCTTAGTATTAAGTATGGACGGTGTATTTTGTTTTATTGTTTTTTTTTTTTTGTGGAATATCTGTGCAATTTTAATGTGTTAAAATGCTTTGTCTTTGCTGACAGTGCTCACCGTGGTGTATTATTTTATCGTATTCTAAAATGGTGTTTCACACGTGAAAAATTTGGCGACCCAAAAAAAGCGCAAAGTAGCGGGTGTTGGCGACAAAAAAAGTCAGCCAAAAGTAGCTGACACCCGCTTACGAAATTACTCCCAAGTTTAAATTAAATCTGACCGTTTAAAGTGTTCCAAATTTGAATTCAAAGGAGTCGGTTACAAACATACATACAGGTGAAGCTAGTAAATAAAAGCGTGTTAAAATCAGAATAATGGAATAAACTTATCAAATTATTGTATTGTCATCCTTTATATATCTACAAAGTTTAAATTAAATCTGACCATTTAAAGTGGGTCAAAATCGAGTTCAAAGGAGTCGGTTACAAACATACATACAGGTGAAGCTAATAAAAGCGTGTTTAAAAAATGAATGCATGGCATTAGTTAAGTCAGGTAATACTTTTGTTAACTAACTTTTGTTTATACATTAATCAAACTATAATTTCAAAGATATGCATTACAGCCAAAAAGGATAAACAGGGTTTTGTGATTTGTATTTCACATGTCTCTTTAAATATTTGTATTTTTAATTTCAAAATTTCAAGAGTTTCTATACATAAAATTTGTCTTTTCCTACCTATTCTTTAACACACATGCGTTAATTAAAAAAAAAAAAAATCATAAAAATGCATTTGTAACTATTGACACAATTAGGCACCACCATTTTAAATTACATTTATTTCATTATCTTAATTAAATGATTATTTGTTTTCTGTAAATTGTATTTAATCTCATTTAAATTGAATATTAATTACTTAACCATTCTTTTTAGGGATATATGGAATCATTATTGGTCGACACAAAGGACAAACAATTGCGTTGACAGATTCCATTCTAAGTTAAATAAGTTCCTCATCTCACTTAAATCTCTTCAGCTTTATAGAGCTGATACGAAATATTCAAAACGAAATTGAGGCTGTTGTAAAAATGCTGCGTGCAGGTAGGATGAGGCCACCGCAGACTGCCGCAGGATTATCAGAAGCTCAATGAAAGGCATAACTATTATGCCTTTTATTAGGCATAATAGTTAACTATTATGCTAATAACTGTAACTACTAAATGTAAACTATTGTATGTATGTAAATTGAATATTAATTATGCTAATTATTATCGCCATTAGTCGAAAAATAAATAGCGTTTTCGACTAATGGCGAAAATGCCGTCGCAAAAAAGGGACACTAGGCATAAATGGGTTAATTTTAGGAGATGGAGGGCCGCCCCAAAAAAAATATATAGTTATCACAAAGGCGCAATCTACTCTAGGAGCAGCCCTGAATACTGGTTAGGCCTCCCTTAAGAAGAAACCCCCCCCCCCCCCGAGTACCGAAGTTTTTTTAGAGCAGAAAACCATATTACCATTTGAAAATGAGTACTATGCTACATGCTTAGTACATTTTCTTCAAAGCTTGAATCTTAACATAAACCAAATTGAACTATAATTTTCAAAAATCTTAACCAAAATTTCAAAAATTTCTACGGGTGGACACAATATTCAATTAGGTGAATTATTTTCCACCCTGACATAGTATAGCTGTCTGAACCAATGGTGGATCCAGAGGAGAGGGGAGCAGCAGAACATATGTTCACACTCCCCATTTCCTCCAGACAAGCTAAGATTACATTAAAGAAAATTTACTTTTTTTTTTTCAAATTAAAATGAATTTTCAAGGGACGCAAAAAATTGAGAGCAGCGAAATCACACGGTCCATAGCTTTACCTCCACTAAAAGGTTAAGTTTGCCCTGAGTAAATAAAACACCTTTTTATCATAAACCAAGCACCCCTGAACCATTTCTAAACATGACAAAAATTTGAACAGATTTTAAAAGTTAAAGTAATAAAGCTTTGATGCAAAATTTGAATACTTATACTTTATACAAAAGGTGCTTTTCTAGGTCTAAATATACATACAATTTTAAATGCATCTCATCAGGCCAGATAGCAATAGATGACAGAAACGGTGTCAGGACACTTTCAAAAAATAAATTCACAAATTTCCTATGACTCAATTCTTATAACTGAATTTTGAAAAATAATGTTAAGTTGCACATTTTTATCCCATGAGAACAATGTATAAATAGTACCCAATTTTAAATAGTTTTCACTGACTGCTATGTCTTTTCTAAACTACTGGACATAGCTGCACACATTTAAAGATAAACTTCAAAATCATTACATTTTTACATTTAAATATACACAAATATAAAAATAAAAAAATAAAACGTGACACATACTTACCAGGGCTTTGCGGAGAAGGGGGCCTTTTTTCACTCGAGACTAAAAAAAAAAAAAAAAGAAAATAGTCAGGTTTTTTTTTTTTTGCGTCACCCTAATATATACAAATGCTTACAATACATTATCCGCAAAAGTAAATTTGAGCAACATGTTTGAATGAACACTGAAGTATGCAAAACATTATTTAACAAGGCACAAAAGTATATTATAAATATGATCATCCCCCCCCCCCTCCAAACACTCCTCCCAATGCAAATGCTGGTTGGGTCAAAGTGATTTTAAGAGACGGAAGATCAAGGTTTACAGACAACATTTATTGAAATTGCAATAATGTTCTCATTTATGATAACATGAAACCTTTCAAGCTCTTTCTTTTAAATGGACAAGTGACTTAATATATTTAAGTTTTGCAGAAAATGGATCACATAAAATAAAAACAATTAACACATCAAATCCTGAGCTAATGTTAAAAAAGACTAACACTACAATATGACTTTTGAATGTCAAAAGAAAGCAATTTGATTAATCAAAACTTAAGAATTCTCCCAATAAACAAAAACTAATAAAAACAATTGAACAAAGAAAACATATGACTAGACAAACAATACATTTTGGTGCAAAATTAATTGAACATGAAAATGAATATAGATAAAATGATGAGATGCCACTAATTGTAAAATTGGAAAAGATTTAACAGCTAGTTTAGTACATTCTGGAAAAACTGAAATCACTGATTTATCTGAAGCCAAACTTACTAAGTTCATTCAGAATATTTCTGTAGAATGTACTTTGTTCACACAAGAATGGCATTTGTCAAAACATGAAATTATCACAAAATATATTAGCACAAATTATTCTACCTTGCAGGTAAAATTTTTCATCATAGAAACCTACATATTTTAATGGAATTCCGAAAATCATGTAATTGTAAGCATATGACTAGCCTGCAAGATTCAGCAAAACAGGAATGTGACACCAAAGATTTTAATACATCTAGGCGCATATTTTAAGCACTAAAATGCAAAAATATGTGAGGAGCTTAATATAATCTTAAATACTGTCATGCTTTGTAGTTTTTAGTTTTGTGTTCTTAAAAACTAGACCTTCTCCTCTGCCTTAAAAATAATTTAAGAATTTTTGAATATCTCTGGCTTTCACTTTTTAAAAGCTAGTTTTGAGAAACAAAAAATCTAGCCATTCTGTAGATAATCGGCTAGTCTTTATTAGCTGAAATCTTACAGCAGGCATGCTTTGATAGTTTTTAAAATACCTCTAAGTTAAGAATACGTCATGGAAGGGGATGTCACCTTGACAATAAACTTCACGAAAATGGTCCCAGTTTGAATAAATGAGGCACATAAGCACAGTATAGATACTATAAATGCAAAAAGCTCGTTAAAAACATTTAGAACTTCTGTAGTTCAAATAAATTCCCTCAAACAATAATTAAGGATAAATATTATGCTTCAAAGCACAATCTAAAACATTTGCTCAGCGCAAGAAATGAACTTTAAAGCATTACATTTATAAAATGTCATTATTAAAAAAATTCTGAAATAGCTGCCTGTGAAACAATATACTTCTGATAAATCGCAACTTATTTAGTAAGCAAGTTATTGAGTAACTAAAGGTATTGGCAAGGGTAAAACTATAGTATGAAAATTAGTCTTTAAATTCACAATTTGGAGAAACATCTAGTGTTACTAACAATTTATATTGAAGTTTTGATCACTTACAAATTGGCACCTTCAGGTACAAAAAGGGAAGATAATTATCAAATAATTTATCTATTGAAGCATAATTAGTAACAACTAGTAATTTCAATATTTTTAAAATGAAAGCTAAATAGTACAACAGAAGTTCCAGTTAGTAGTATTTAAAATTTCCTAACTCTAGATTCCAGTAAACCTCTTAGATGCTTTAACTATTCCTGCAAAGCTTCCTTCTCTACACTCTTCGTAATTGTTTTCCTACTGTGAATGTTCTGGCTACAGCTCGGTCTTTGCAGCCGTAACCGTTTGTCCTTGTGCTGCCTGAAGCAAGATCTTATTTTTACGACTGGATTTTGGCACTGACTCTTCCATTTTGTGACTGTTTGAGGCTCTGGCGCCAACTTTTCCTGTACGGGCATGTTCTCGTCATACAACGGCGTGGTTTTAATATCAGGCTCTGGCACTGGCTCTTCCATTACGGGCATGTTCTCCTCAGATACATACAACGGCGTGGTTTCAATATCAGGATCTGGCACTGGCTCTTCCATTACGGGCATGTTTTCCTCAGATACATACAACGGCGTGGTTTCAATATCAGGCTCTGGCACAGGCTCTTCCATTACGGGCATGTTCTCCTCAGATACGGCGTGGTTTCAATATCAGGCTCTGGCACAGACTCTTCCATTACGGGCATGTTCTCCTCAGATACATACAACGGCGTGGTTTCAATATCAGGCTCTGGCACAGACTCTTCCATTACGGGCATGTTCTCCTCAGATACATACAATGGCGTGGTTTCAATATCAGGATCTGGCACTGGCTCTTCCATTACGTTCCTGTTATCGTCAGGTGTATTCAACGGTAAAGTTGCAACATCAAGCTCTGAAAAGCAAAACACTAAAATTCAGAAAATACAAGCTCATTTCATAAACTTATACACAGCCAAAAGACATTACCAGTTCACTTATAGGGTAGTCAGACAATATTTGCATAGGTCTTGGGCGGATTAAAGGGGGGGGGGCGGAAGGGGCAACGCCCCCCTCCTAGACAAAAGAAATTAATGTAAAAGATCCTATTTTACTTCCATAAAATGGACGTATATGTCAATATTCAAACTAACCGTCCCTACCGACGAACTAACCCACCCCCCCGGAAAAACTGCATTAATCCGCCACTGGCATAGGTAGGCTCTGGAAAGGACAACGAAGACCTTCGGTATAGCCAGCATCGGTCTTCTAGACCTTTCTCTGTGCGATTTTTGGCGATGGTTAGCAGTGAAAGAACGCATGCATGCTACGAGACTGGCATTATTGATATTCAGATAACTGTCCAACCTATACTTACAGAAATGTGCAAAGGAGCTATAGCGTGTATGGTACGGAGACCACACCACGTTCTTAAAATGTGTCTCTCCAATTTTATTGGTAACATCTTTCAAGACAACTAAGTAGTAACGTTTTTGTAACACTGAATTTGAAAGATTCCTGTGTAGTCAGGACTGCAACTATAGGCAGCAAACTAGGTACCAAAATGGGTTATAGTTGTAAAAGTGTACAAAAAAATAAATAGAACGTGACACACTTACCAGAGCTTTCCAAAGAAGAGGCCTCCACTTGGGGTAAAGGATTTTCTGGAGGGGGCGCTGCATAACAATGATCTTCTTCAATAACACTTAAAATCTCAGCATCATTCTTGACTGGTGTCGGTCTATCTTCATAAAGAGAAGGATTGTAGAAACTTTCAACCTTCAAATCGCGAAACGTATCATACTCATTGTAATCACCGATGGGATCATCATAAAACTTGCTAGAAAAGGGCAAGACTGGAGTCGGGCTATTTAATTCTTATCTGAAGAGAAAAAACTTAAATGGATTGCTTAATTCTTAAAATAATTTTTAAAAATTCAGTTATAAGTTGCACATTTTTATCCCATGAGTACAATTTATAAATAGTACCCAATTTTAAATGGTTTTCACTGACTGCTATGTCTTTTCTAAACTACTGGACATAGCTGCACACATTTAAAGATAAACTTCAAAAACATTACATTTTTACATTTAAATATACACAAATATAAAAATAAATAAATAAAACGTGAAACACTTACCAGGGCTTTCCAAAGAAGAATCCTCCACTTGGGGTAATGGATTTTTTAGAGTTCCTCAGATACATACAACGGCGTGGTTTCAATATCAGCATCTGGCACTGGCTCTTCCATTACGCATATTTACTAAGATGGATTTACGATAGTACTAGTAAATAACAAAATAATACAAATAATCAGGTTTCTGACATATGTAAGATGCCGGTCCCTTTAAATGCAGTTACGCAGTAAAAAAAAAAAAAAAAAAAAACTAAAGCTTTACCATCACACATAAATAACTATAAAACAAGAAACGTATCGGTGAAAACACTTACTTCTGGAATAGAATTCTCCACTTGGGTTAAATGAGTCACACTCGACATAAAACCATTCATATCCGAATCCTCAGATAGGGAACCTGGCCAACCCATTTCAACGTCCTTAATCTGAAATTTAAAGATTTATCTTCAGTATTACACGACACGTACAAGATCTGTAAACCATTGAAACTATGCCAATAAATAA
>JAWZYV010002423.1:0-14862 GCA_038373885.1 Cheiracanthium punctorium
CATTACAGAAACTTTAAGATCCAAATACAAATAAATGTTGATAAAAAAAATGTTGATAAAAATTCAGAATTTTAATCAACATTTTAATTCGCATTAAACACAGATTAGGTCTACTGAAAATGATTTATAAATATTAATTTACTGACACCATTTAAATCTTTATCAATTTTTAATTCATTTTTTATACTCGCACTTCTATACACTTGGCTTTTAATTAAGTTTTTCAAGGTACTGACCAGAGAGATTGCATTTAGTTTCAATATTTATCTCATAAAGTGCCCAATTTCTATGAAATTATAGAAACAAATAATATATATCAGAAACATTAACATATGCTTCGAAATTATGAGGTAACTGAAAATCCGTATCCTTAAACGGTAAATCCCCCTCCCCAGAAATTGATTTTTTAGATTATAAAAGGCCGATTTCGTTTGTAATTTCATAAGCGCAGGGTCACACGCAGGATTTTATTTTGGAAAGAGTAAAACTCAAAAGATATCTATCAAAAAGCATGTGTTTGAGATTTTTTCTTGCACATTATATCTTTTCGTACGGTCAACTGTTCTTAAGACCAAATAACAGCTTATAAAGCTTACTTTCATTTGTCCAGGAATGACCATTACTTTTTTTTGTTAACCCCTCAATTCAGCTTCCCCATTCGAAAGGTGCGGGGTGAGGGGTCAATGCTCTTTCGGACTTGTGGGTGAGTGTTGTGTTGAAATCAAAACATCCCCTCTCTCAATTGTTTGTAAACAACTTTACAGCTGCTTCCGACGAAAGGCCGGCTGTCTTGCAATTGTTATACTGTGTCACCGATGCTTGCCTTCCTTCGTCCCTTTTCTCCCTCGCAATCCGGCTGCGCAGTGCTAGGTTTGGATGCCGATGGTGGGGGAGAATGAAGTGAAGTGGGATGCGAGTGTAATTTTTTTTTGAGCGTGTGTGGATCCCGGCGGGCGTGAGGTGGAACAGGACTTCGCGTCCGCCGGTCCTGCTATAGAAAAGAAAAAGGAATCTTTTTATCTGTAAAGATGTAAAATCAACTAAAAGAGGTAAAGAACATCGTATCAAGAAGGAATTGGATGCAAATTTCATGTGACAAAAGGAATCAACTTTACGATCAAAAGGGATTCGATAAGATGAAGCTTACTCATCGTTCTGCGTTCCCAACTTGCACGTGATCGAATTGCACTTACCCTGAATTTCGATCTTGTGGAGGTGTACGTTTGTGTGAATAGACAAATAATTTATTGAAAAGGTGATTGAAAAATGTGTTAATTTGTTTTGTTTTCAAGTAATCGAGTTTACAGTGCATTTTTACATGCAACTTGCCGCGCAATCAGTAATGAATCGGTATGCGTGATGACGCCGTCTCCATATCGCTGCTCTTGACGACTAAGAAATTCCCCGAGGCTGGTATGCATCCGTCTTCGCAGTAAATTCTGTGTGCCTTCAAAGTGTCATCGATGTGTGATTAAATTTGTGCTTATGTCGTTCGTGTGTTCAGAACTGTCATCGATTTGTGATTAAAATTGTGCTGCAAAATTCCTTGTGCGTCTAAAATTGTCGTCGATGTGTGTGTAAGAGATTCAGGGACGAGGTATGTAGTTGCTCTCGAGAAGTTGTAACAAGGCATCTGTACGTCTATGACTGTATAATCATTTTATTTTATATTTTTAGAGTATAAATGTTTGAAGCTTCATTACATTTTTATCACATAAATATAACTTTTAAATTTTCATTAGAGTATGCATTTGTTACCTTGATTTTATCTTTAATACTTAATATGCAAAGATGTAATGGCAATGAACCTTGAAGTGTTATAATAAATAATCCAGAATATTAGAATAATGTTATGGTTTGCTATGTTTAATGTATTTTCATTTTCGTAATTTTCATTACAGTTAGAGAAAATGTTTTAAGAACGTTATCTTGATACAATTTTTCCACTACCACTATACGATCCGCGGCTCCAACCTAGCAGTGAGGAAATCGCTTATTTTGGAGTGTGGGGTTTCTTTTGCATTTCTAACTGACCCCTTAAACGCGACAATTCCAATTACGGGGAATTTATGCTCTTCTGTCAGCCTTATCTTTCGAGATTGCGGGACACAGCCCCCAAACTATGGGCCGCGACCCTTTGTTGGGTCACGGGAGCAATTTCGGTGGGTCGAAAAGGATGGGAAAAATTAAACTTTAGTATTTTATATATATAGTAAACTATACTATTTTATATAGCCTATTTGGTTATCATTATGTACTACTGGGTCGCGAAAAAAATATCTAGCTGAAGATTTTTTGAAGAGAAGGATAAAAAAAAGTCTGGGAACCACTGCTCTAGATCAAGATTTTCTCAGTTTTAGTTCGAAATGCCCCCCCCCTTTCGATGATGGCACCCAGACCTTGCTGCTTACCGTGCCAGAGCCCTGCCCCTGCTCAGAGCTTAGAATTAAAACAGATAAAATTTGTTCAAATCAATCACAGGAAAACATGTTAACAATGATCATAAAAACAAAAACACTGATGATCAATTTCATTAAATATGGATACTTTAAGTAGCAACTTTTTTTCAAGACTTGAATATTAAACTCAGTTTATCATACTTGGATTTTTTTTTAACCTTCATTTAATCTCGTCATTTTAAAGCATCTTTTATTTAGACTCTCCAAGGCGTAGCTTGAAAACGAGCAAAAATATTTTTCTTCATATTGTAGCTGTTTCAATGACAAAATTAATAATACTAAAATTATAAACGAAACCTATATGTAAAAACAATTTATTCCTTTTTTGTGTCGCATTAAAGAAGTTAACTTTTTGGCAGTGACTTGAAAACTGGCGACTCCCGTGAACTTTAATATGTTGGTCCAAAAGTTAAATGATTCATTTTTAAAACATTACACACTATCAAAAGTACGAATTATCAAGCATTTAATGATTTTATTATCTATCAGATTAATGAGATAACGTAGGATTTGTGTATCATTCTGTTTTGAGAAGTGTAACAATTATCAATATCTAATAATTATTTATATTGTTAATTTAATAAGTTGAAGCTGTATTAGTATAATTAGTAATACTAATTATTATTTAGTTTATTTTAAATTTTGGGGTAAAAAACATATTTCTTGTGAATAGTATTTATTTTATATATAAGGAAAACACGGGAATAATCGGTGTGTACCTGTTCTTCGTACGGAAAAGATCAAATACATGGATCATCCGGATTAATTGTGACTTAACCCTGTCCGGAGAACCAAAATATTTGGATTTTCATAAAGAAATTAAAAATGAATCATATGAGGAACTTAAAAATGATCATATGAGTTCATATTAAAAAAGAAATCTTGCTAAAACATTTAATAATTCACTTAGTGGTTAAATAATTGGAGCAGATAAATAAAACAATTAATTAATGTGAACTTATTATGTATTTAAAGGGAAGACTTTACATACTTATTTAATGAACAATATCTAAATACATATGTACTTACATAATACTGTACAGTTTCTACATTATCACAATTTAAGATATAGAGTTCAGAATACAGATGTAGGTTTAAATGACATTAAATTATGTAAAGTGTTGGTATCGGCCGATACCATAACTTAAAAGTATCGGTATCGGCTATTTCTGAAAATGAATTTATAGGTAAAGTATCGGTATCGGTCATCGGCGAAAATGTGGTATCGGTAGATCCCTAATATTTCTATTTTATTAAAAATCATAAAAACATTAAATTATATTTGGGTCATTTAGTTCTAATAGTACGTATAAAAATCAGCTTATCTTATTATCAATATATGAGATATGAATTGAAGTATGAAAAAATATTTTAACATATGGGGAGGGGGAATTTGGAAGCTCATAACTCATCCATTTTCAGTTTAAATTTATTAAAAAGGGTATCCGGTGTTAAAAAGAGCTAAATTTTTGAAATATGAAGTGAAATCTAGGGGTTGCTATTGAGAAAAGAATGTTGGTGCGAATTTTAATATGTAGATAGCCCCTTATGCAATTTTTATGCACAGCAAATTAAAGTGTACGTTAATCGTAAACGATTGGTATCTGTAACTTTGCTGTGCGACGAACGACGGCCAAAAAAAAAATCAAGTGGGACTTTTTTTTCGGCAGCTGTACATTTCTTTTTGTGACAGTCGTAAGACAGACCTCTTTTCTAATTTTCACCCGTTCGTGATGCTCGTTCCACAGCAACAGCATTATTTCTTTTAATCGTCTGTCATCTGTTGATCGGTTGTCAAATTTAAAATATCACATGTGAAAATTTCGAAAGACGTATTTAAGCAGTGAAACAAATTTTGAAGAATTATATTACAGTTACAAATATGCCACCAGGTCAAGCAAGTTCTTATTGTTACGATGACAAAGCTACTGATAGTTCTACATACAGTGATGTTTTGAAGCAATGACAAAAAATGGAGTAGCGTATTACGAAAGTTCACTTCTCAAAAAAAAAAAAAAAAAAATTAATTGCAACGCCAGTTTCTGGTACACTACCTGAAGAAGCTATGATGATAGGCACAGAATTGTACAATAATAATGCATTGGATGTGTTGAATGAAAAGAAGTTTGTAATTGATGAGAAATTGATCCATGCTCAAGAAGAGTGAATAGAAGAAAGTTTCGAATGAGTTAAAGATAACTCATCTGATGACTATGTACCAGATGGGGAGAAAAAAAAGAAATTCAATTAGACATAACTATATTATTGATTATGAATAAAATAAAAAATATGTAAATAAGTAATAAAAAAAAATTCAATAAGTAATAAAAATAAATAAATGAATAAATGAAACAGTAAATAAATATTTACTGGACTGAAAAAAAGAATTAATTACCAGTATTGATGTACTGAAAAAAGAATTAGCGTAAAAAGAATGCTGGCGCAGCACGAGATTCGAACCTGGGACCCAAGAGTTGAAGACCACCGTTCTGACCATTTCACCACGACGCTCAGCCAGACTTGCGCGTAACTTATATTTAAAGTTTTGGTGAAGTGGTTCGAAAATTAATATTAATTTTTCTCGACTGTATTTGAGTATTGCGTCTTAGTATTTTCCACGTAGTATTTTGCACCTGTTTTTGATTCCCTTAAAAAAAAAACAAAAAAAAAACTAAAATTCTCATTTTCAGATGCACAAACTCTGGATCAAGTCGTAATAAGTTGGCAAAAAGAGCACCCAATTACAATTGAACAAGAAATGGAACTTCCTGAATTCGATATGACTGCTCAACCTCCTGGATCTTTTAAAAGAAAAATAGACACAGGTAAAAAGTACTAATATACTCTTTTTACATTTCCCTCTAAATAAAAGTTTCAATATAAGTTTTTTAATACAATTTACGCTACTTAGACGAGAATAACTAGTATAATTTCTAATAGAAGTTTTTAAAATATTTACATTTTTAGTTCTAATTTTCGAACAAAGTTAATTAATACATTAGTTTCACAAATATTATGCTCTAATAATAGCAGGACACCAGGCTTTAAATAATAAAAGTGCATATTGTTATTTAGATATATTTTTCTAATAATTTTCATTAGTAAACTCTTTTAATCATTTGCTTGTGCATGTAGATATTTTTTTTCTTCTACTTTTCTTCCCCGCTCTTCTTTTTTACGATTGGTAGATCCTGTTTGACGTCGTTTGCCAGTTTATGATAAAAACATCTACTAGATGACCAAATTGCCTCTATAAAGGCGTAGATAAAATGGTTCAGTCATATTAGGCTCAAAATAGGATAAACCCAACAATAATACTATAGAGTTACACTGATCCCTGACTCACTCACTCACTAATAATTCCGGTCCGACCACTTCAAAACAAAACATTTGCCGTCATTAATCCACACAGATTAAAAAGTTATGGTCTAAAACTGCATTAAAATTCACACCGTTTGCACGATTCGCTTGAAATTTTTCAGAATCATGGACAAAAATATAGGAAACAATCTGCGCTACTTCAAAATCCACTCTTTTCCTATTTTTAGGCAAATTTTCGTTCTTTACAGCTCCATTTTATTTCCGAGAGTCAAAAAAGTGAGTCATTTGCGTTACAAAATCAACTTTTTCAAGTGAAAATTATTTCACACAATTGGGATTCGAATTCATTAAAAATAGTTTTTCTAGATAGCATTGTTTCATTTTTTTTCCATCAAAATAATCGTCTGCGGAAGTATTAATATAAGAGGAGCAGAATTCACAAAACGAAATCGTTCGAATGCGAAAAGTTTCTGCGCATTTCCAGAAGAGCATGAAATTCGTTTTGGGTATATAATAAAAATTGAATATGAAGTTTTTTATTTTAGGTGGTCGAAGATTCAATATATTGAATGTAGACATGCTTTCTTGAAATGTTTTTCTAGCGCCTGTTGTTATTGTCTCCACAACGGGCTTTTTCTTCTAGTTGAATAAAACAAACACGTACCTGTGATGAAGATCACATATCTAATTTAATAATCATTTACTTTGGCTTTCTTTAATGTAATCTATCCAAAATTCAAGAATTCTAAATCACTTCTGTTTTTCATTTTACAGCCATTTCGTCTTTTAAATCTGTATTTTCGCTTTTCCCGTATGCACTACTCTTTTTCTTTTTGTCTCTTCATTCTAGCGTCGTTGTGTTAAAAATAGATTATATTGCGTCCGTTTGCAAAATCAACGGCCTTTATGAGTTTCTTCTTGGCATCCTGCTGGCGTAAGTTATTTAGTTGTTCCCCTGCGACGACTTTAAAATTATTTGTTCGCGATTACGTCATTGTAATTTTATTGGATTAACTGTTAGGGTTGCTCTGGAATTGGCGCTATTAATCTCAGCCAAGTTATTGTTCTCGCCAATGTGTAATTCTGTGCTGGCGTAATTTTTAAATGATTCCACCTTAATTTCACTGTCCGTATAGGACGTATTTTTATTTTCGCTGAGCCACCACCGCCGTTATAATAATATTTCAATAGTATATGTTTAATAAAATAGTTTTTCAGTGTTTAACGTCTTTTTATTTTATTGCAACATAAGTGCATCGAACCTGGATTATCATGTATCACAACGCAGTCTTTAAATTTAAATCAGCCCAGCCGAAACCCTTCTTTACAGTACCAATGTAAAAATGTTCAGGGGACATTAATGAATTCCTCCAAGAAAGTTCCACAAAACCTAGTTGGGGTTTTTTCAATTACAGCCACTTTTAGAGAGCGCGCATAACGCACAGGGCTTCGCACTTTCCAAATGTTTTGCGAGCACCTAATCAAAATTAACCGCAAATACACCAGACAGTGCATAAGAAAGCGAAATTACTGTGATGTTTATGTTGCACGGACAGGAAGACATTTGTTGGTCTACCGCCAGAGGGAGCTTAATAAACCTGTGCTCAAATTATTATGGTTTAATTTGGTTTTCACAGCTGAAAGCAAATTTTGATTTGAGCTTGAAGTTTGATGGCCTGTGGTATGGAATAACTTCTGCTGATCGCTGTTTTAAACATTTGAAAGTAAATGTGATTAAAATAGGCATTATTTAATTGATGATCATTAAATAATTGCATTAAAAACGTTATTGGTTCATGAAACCAATTTTAAGTTCTGAAACACTTTTTTATTATTAGTTGTACAGGTTTAGGTATTATTTTGCCGTAAACCCGGAAGTACAAGGTGGGTTAACGAATGACTGATTATAGATCCAGTCACTAAAAATCGGGTTTGAAACGGGGACTGCCTATAAAATATTAATGTGTCTTTTCTGGTCTGCTCTGGGTGTCTGGAAGGGGTCCTGTTTGTACGTAAAAAGGGCGTCCATCTTTTAACACGTAAACGGAGGAATATTCGTGACAGAGGTTAATGAGATGGTTTTCGTATAACCTTGGGTGTTTTGAGGGTGAGAAAACGTCATTAAGTTGACCCTTCTCTTTGTGGGAGTGGAGGGTGGGTGGAGGGTTTTATCCCCCTGTTTTTCAGTAAAAGACACCCCACAACCGTTATCTATAGTCTGCAATCAGGAGATACACTTTTTGTAGATGGCTGTTTGTCTGTAACTACAGAATGGATGAATTCAGTTTTATCAAAAAAAAAAAAAAAAAGGAAAGTCTGTGGTATTTCGAATGATTTGTTTTCCGCCCTGACAAAACATAAAAAACAATTATTATTGGAAGTGTAAAACTACTACTTTTAGTTTGTCCCTGTTCAGTTCTTAATGACTTACATCACCTGACATAAATTAAGTCACATTCACATTTTATTCGCTTCCATAGTAACATTACAAGCTCAAAAAATTTTTGATTAAGAAAACTAATCTTTTAGATATCTTTATTTTTACTAAAGGTACTTCGGCTCAGCTGTAAAATTAAATCTGAAAATTATTTTTAAGTGTTGTGTATCATTTTAAATGTTCCTATCATTTTAAATATCCTATGCATCTTTTTAAATTTATCTTTCTACATTTTAAGTGCTTTCAGATAAATCATCATGCTTTTCCGTTTCTGCATGACTCCACCCCCCAACCCCCATACGTACACACACACACAAATAAATAAATAATTAAAGTTTATAAAAACTTTTCTGAACTATAGATTTGTCACAATTATTTCTATTGGTATCAAAATACAACAAAATTTTACAGTGTAAAATAATTCATACAAGCAATACATGTTCTGCTGTAGATTAGGTATTTAAAATAATTTCTTTTGGATTTTAAATAACAGTCCATTGAATACCACAGTTTTAACAAAGCTCAGAATGACAGATAATATTTTAGATAATGATGCTCAACTCTGTCCCTAAGTACATATAGATAGATTACAGTTACTTCTTAGTTGTAACTGGTAACTACAACTAAAACTAATAGTTGTTAGGGTCGAGGTCCAACTAACTCGGCTCAATTAAATCAGATTTAGTTTTCTGTTCAACTAAAACTAATTTAGTTGCGCCGAGTTAGTTGACTTTACAACTAAAACTGATAGTTGTTCAACTAGCTTGGCTCAACTAAATTAGTTTTAGTTTTCTGTTCAACTAAAACTAGTTTAGTCGTGCAGACTTAGTTGAACCTTACAATTAACAACTATTAGTTTAGCTGCCATTTACCTGTCAAATAACTAAATTAGTTCTAGTTCTTAGTTGGCAAATGAATGTTAGTTTTTGCCCAACTCTGCTACAAGGAATTCATACTGTACATGAAGAGCAGAAATATTTTGCTGTGTATTATGATTAAGGTGATCAATAGGCAAAAAATGGCAGTTGTGCCTCAGGCGCAGGCATAAGCCGTAGTGCGAAGTGCGCAGGGTGCAGACTGAAGAGAATTTCCCCACTCTTTTCAGTGATGCTTAACGGTTAAGCCGTTGGTGAAAGAGTATGGTTCAGGATTATTTTCTCTGTAAATATTTTTTTGCAGATTAGTGGGACTAAGAATTATTTCAAAAATTGTAGGTTTCTTGGAGAGTGAATTATTTATTCCAAATTAGTGAACTTATTGTTATTTTCATAGTGTATTCAAGGAATAGTAGGTTCCCCTTTTTGTTTTTTATGGTATGGGATTTTTATTTTCTCTGTAAATATTTTTTTCAGAATAGTGCGACAGCAACAAAAATTGTAGGTTTCTTTGAGAGTGAATTATTATTCCTAATAAGTGAACTTATTATTATTTGTTATCGTATATTTAAGGAGTAGTATGTTTCACATATTTTTCTTTGAAATTAATTAAAATTTTTTTATGCATGTTACAAATAGTGCTTAGTATAACTTGATTTATGTATTTTTTTTTCATTTTATTTGCAATAAAAGTTTTTAGTTTTACAATGAAAGTAAAGTTTTATACATTAATCAAATTTTTAGTAGTATTTTATTGATACAATTAATGAACTTTACGTTTGGATTTTATAGATTTTGAAATTAATTAAACTCGTATTTTTAGTAATATTTTATTTGCACTCAGCACAAGAAACTTTTTTTTTATGCATGCTACAAATAGTGTTTAGTATAATTTGATTTATGTTTGTTTTATTTTATTTTTTTACTTTATGTGCAATAAAAGTTTTCAGTTTAACTATGAAAGTAAAGTTTTAAACATTACTCAAAATTTTTAGTAGTATTTTATTGATACAATTAACGAACTTTGCGTTTGGTTTTTATAGATTTTGAAATTAATCAAAATCGTTTTTTTAGTATCATTTTATTTCTACACATGATAAACTTTTTTATGCATATTAAAAATTAAAGTAGTGTTTAGTATAACTTCATTTATATATTTTAGAGTTTTAATATGATATGATTTATGTATTTTTCTTAAATTTACCCTAATAGCACAGATGGTCACAAAAGATTCGCTGTGACGTCACAGAGGGTCACAATTGTCGCAGGACTGTCACATGCTAGTCATATTGTGACTTGTGAGTGGTGTGACTACTGTGTGGTCACTGTGAAATTTATTTGTGACCAGTCACCAGGTGACGTCGCCGTGAAGTCACCATGTGACTAGCATGTGATCGGTCGCTAAGTGACTCCATCGGTCGCTAAGTGACCATCCCTCCCCCCACTCTTTAAATACGTTCCTGGTATGTTTGAAAGTTCCGGTAGGAAAAATTTGAGTTAAAACTATTGGTCTAACTCAAAAATACTTTTTTTATTTTATCTAATGCATGTTTTTCAAATTAATTTTATTAATTTTTATATATGAAATCCCTTTTAGGAAAAATATGGCAAAAATATAAATCTTATCCCTCATACATTAATATATATCAACCCCACATGTCGCACATTAAAATTTTTTTCATAACCGAATAAAAAATTTCAATAAGTTTTTTTCGGATGAATACTTAAATAAAACAGCACATTATCTCCTGAAAAAAAAATTATGTGGAAAAAAAAGATTTACAAGATTTTTAATTTATATTTATTAATTATCGTATTTTCCCTGCATTTATATAATACTCCAGAAAATTTTTTAATTTCCAAAACAAGCCATGCCAGAACTAACTTTTGCAGCAATCACTTTACTTTTAAAGCAACCTGAGCAAGATAATCAGAACGCTGAGTTAACGTGCTGGGCTATAACCAGTCCGTCGAGGGTTCGATACTGGTCCTGAGCGTTTCCATGCCTGAGAGTTTGGTGCTGCCATCTAGTGTAGTTTCAGTATACAGCTTTTTAATCTAATTTTTTTTTCTTTATATGCGCACATTTATTACCAACTTGAATCATTTTTGGTAGATTATACAGATTTTAGGCAGCGCGTATACTAAATTGAAGTTTCTACTGTTAACGAACTGTGTTTTTTTTTATATATAGATTTTTAAATTAGTTAAAATCTTAGTTTTAGAAATATTTTATTTGTTCACAGGAGAAACATTTTTTTATGGATATTACAAATTACAAGTAGTGTTTATTGTAAATTGATTTATATATTTTAGAGTGCATTAATATTTTTAGTTTCACTATGAAAGTAAAGTTCTATACATTAATCAAAATTTTTAGTAGTATAGTTAACGAGCTTTACGTGTTGTATGGAAAACTGGGTATAGGTTTAATTAACTGTTACCTTTATAGTAGGGGAGCCCATGATGTTTTTGGGGATTTACTCGAGCGCGTCAGATGAACATAGGGGGTTACCTTGCATCATGTTGAGTACCTCCCCCATATATAAGTCCTGTATGTAGGGACGTGCGTATAGGGCAGCTCATCAGATTAGTAAAAAAAAAATTGATCGTCAGAAATACTGAAGCGCGTCAGATTAAGATAGGGTAGGTTAATTACTAGGTAAAAAGTGTACATTCAGAAATGAATTCAGAAATGACGATTCAGAAATGACGATTTGAATGTAACGTAAGGGAGTGGGAGGGTTACAAAATTGCAAAAAAAAAAAAGTTGTCGTTACATTCTCGAGCGCGGTTGAATTTTTGTTACTTTGAAGGAAATGATGCAAGAATCACGAAAAATATATAATCTGCCGATTACGACGAGCCGAAGTAATAAAAATACTATCCAAAGCAATAAAAATACGAACCAAAGCAATAAAGATCGTCAATGATGATTAGAGCGTGCAACAACAGCTCGATCAAAAATAAAGAGCACGCTCTTCGAGTTAGTGTAGATGACAAGGAGTTCTACATCTTTGGTCCTCAATAAACAAGAACAGCAAATTTTCAGAAAGAATTAAGAAATATCAAATTCAAATAAGCTTTTGTCAAGTTTTTAATTCATCATTGAGCTGATCAGGAGATGGCTACTATTATTAGTAACGAAAAAATTCATCTTAACCATGATATGTGTTATGTATATTCAGTTATCGATAATAAAGTTACCTGAACAATCGACCATGAACTCTCATGTCCTGATCATGAAGAAGCAGGTACAAAAATTCTATTTTTGGCAAGTCAAATAAAATAACATTCTACAGTTACAATCAGAACTTCAGACACAGATATTGTTGTCATCATGTTGGTCAATATGGGACATCTCCAAGTATCGGTTAAAATATGGATGGATCTTGGAGTTCACAATGCACGCCGTTTTATTGACGTATCTGCTCTTTATGCTAAGCTCGGCCCAATAATTTCCCCGCTAGCGCTACCAGCTCTTCACGCGCTAACAGGATGCGATTACAATCCGGCACTTTACAGACGAGGCAAAAAAAAAAAAAAAAAAAAAAAAAAAAAAAAAAAAAACTGCAAATTTTTATGGGTTCAAATGTTTTTCAGAAGACATTTGCGGATGTAGGGTCAGGGGATCATAATATAGAAGATTCTTTTGACATTTTACAATTTTTTATCTGCCACTTGTATAGTTTGAAAAAATTAGCTGATTTCAACCTTGCAAGAATAGAAATCTTCAATAAGACCTACAAAGTGTCAGATACGTCGCAGCCTTTCTCACTGAACGTCCGTAAATACAATGCTTGCTGCTTGCCTCCTTGCCAATCTGAGCTACAGCAGCACTTATTGCGAACGAAGTATATTGCGTGCTTGTGGAGAAATGCACACAATAAAACTATGATTGGCATGCCACCAACAGATTACGGGTGGACAAATGTTGATGGAAAATTTCAAATGACTTGGTTTGTTGGCAATCAGTTACCTGATGCATACGAAGATGTCATAACACCAGTTATTGACGAAACTTCAGATTTAGGTATATTTCTTTTTAATACTTTGATAACATGTTATTAATGAAATCAATAAAATTGTGTTAACGGTTATAACGATTTCCTGTTACAGATACGAAAACTGCAGACAATATTGGAGGTCCAATTGAATTATTAGATTTGGAGTATGATAATTCTTCGGATGACAACGAATATTGAAAATAATTTTTTAAACAGATGTATTTTATTTTTATATTATTTTCTAAATAAATTAAAGTGTAAATATTTAAATATTTTTACGTGCTTTTATTCGTCACATTTTATGGACATTGAAAAAAAAAATCATAATTTTTTTCTAGCCGTCAGATTAATGATACCCCTCAAAATAATCGTCAGATTTTAGGCTACCATGACTAGTACACCAAGCTAAACTTTCTGTATCAAAATCTGACACGCTCGAGTATTTCAATATGGCGACTTTTTTTTGCATTTTCAAAAATTCCCTACGAGCTTGCGTCACTTCCGATTTTGAATCCGATCCACTTGCGTCACTTCCGATCCAGTCTTTTGAATGGGAGCATTTTTAGGGTTCACTTAACATCCCCTCTGAATATATGACGCGCTCGACAAAATACATTTTTTTTCTATTTTCTGCCCTTCCGGATGGCCACGCCCACCACTCAAGTCGTCAGATGAACATACCTTTGGTATCAAAGACACGCAGGCGCATCTAAACTATCAATATCTGACGCGCTTGAGTATCTCCATGTAACTGTTTTTGTTTTTTTACATCTTTGAAGGTCTGTATACGCTTCCCCCACTACTGAAAGGAAACATTATGTAACTTTTTATTCTTCTTATTATCTAAACTACAAAATCTAATAGGTCCTGACGACGCTCGAGTAAATACCCAATTAGCATCACGGGCTCCCCTACTATTAAACCTGATTACGGATAACACTATTGATAGAAACTTCGGATAATGAAGACAAAAATACAAAAACAGTTTTAGCATAATAAGACACAATTTATATCGCGTGTACAGTACTGCATCAATAAAGACTTTATACCACATTTATACAAATATATTTTTGGTAAGCAGCAATTTAATAAGAATACGTTTCTACTGAGAAAATAAAATGATAGTTTCAAACACATAACCTTTCAAATTATAAAGAATTACATAAGCACAAATTAATTTATCGTAAAATATGGTCTTACTTACTTGAATGCATATCTTTTACTGCAAATTTCTTGTATGATGGAAACAAAGCTAGCTGTTCAGGAAAATACAGTAAAAATTTGAAATACTTTAGCTCTATTCCCCCTCTCAGCTGTCTATTTCATGACAAAATCTTGATTAATTTAAAATGTTTTTTGCTGACATAAGAGAAAATAACATAATATTTTGAAACTAAATATGTAAAAGCAATGAAATAACGATTCCTCAGATATTTAACGCTTTAAGAGTAATTTTTTTCTATTAACAAAGGATAAATTTAACGGATTCACATTAAATTAATACCATTTTAATTTTTATCTATAATCAAAATATACGATACTATAATTAGCAAGTGATTATATTCCACCAATTTAATCTAATTTATTATTTAGAATGCATACATTTTAGGCATAGAAGTTGCATTTGCTTAAACACAGGTTATATAATGCTTTATTTTCTATTAAAAGAAATTTCTTTAAGCATAGTACATACAAATATTTCCCTTGAACCCAAGTTTTTACAAACGAAATGTATGAATGCGCAAAGTATTAGTAGTAAATTA
>JAWZYV010002424.1:0-13235 GCA_038373885.1 Cheiracanthium punctorium
TTTCAGCAGATGTCAGTGCTGTTAAAAATTATCGTGACCATTTTTTGACGGGAAAGGACGTGCTAAAGGATTCTCGCAGAGCTATGTCACCCGCAACTATTTTTATAGAAATCAAATCTATTCTTCGTGACTGGCAACAGTAAAAACGCCAGAGTTTGGTGTCCTCACACCGTGCGTTAAAGGGTTAAAGCCTGTTACCACCCTTTTGCGATATCCCGTATATCCATGTGAAAATGCTCCTCATTGCTCTTCAGAGGGTTAAATAAAAATCAATTTCAAGCCTACCTAAGCTTGAAGACGGCAATCATTCATCTGACACTTCCCGACAGTAATCATGTTGCGTCCATTCTCTGGAACCTTCCTTTTAAAACAGAGTAAATACGCTGGATGAACGCGTTCGTATTTGCATATCAAAGTAGTTCTAGAAACGTTCAAGGTTAAATGTGCAGAGGGAATACCAAAACTTCTCAGAAGCCATAAGCGCAGAGAATAGTTTTGGAAGTTTAGTTAGAGAAGTTTTCTACTTTTTTATTTAATGGGGTGGTTATTTATTAATCAATAATTCTGACAAATATGCTGATTATTTTTAATTCGCGTTTATGTTTTCAGTTTATTATTAATAGACAGTTAATTGACTCACTAAAGTATCTTTTATTTTTTTGCTGTAAGAGTGCGTAGAATATGAAACGGCATTTATTGAACTATTAACTTTCACTCTTTGACTACTGCGACACTGTTGCTGGTGAAAAATTCGAAGAAATACAACTGATT
Source organism: Cheiracanthium punctorium (assembly GCA_038373885.1). Taxonomy (NCBI): domain Eukaryota; kingdom Metazoa; phylum Arthropoda; class Arachnida; order Araneae; family Cheiracanthiidae; genus Cheiracanthium; species Cheiracanthium punctorium. The sequence goes on from JAWZYV010002424.1 coordinate 772, forward strand.
TTTCCCATAAGGATTTCCCAAGTACTGTACTTTACAAAAACAACCCAGGGGCGTAGCCAGAAATTTTTCATAGGGGGGGTTATGACTACTGTAACTCATATATATGTATACGTGTGTGTGATAATGTAGAAAAGAACATACATTTTGTATGGCGATAAATTCCTCATGGGGGGGTTATGACCCCCCTAACCCCCCCCCCTTGGCTACGCCTCTGAAACAACCAAATTAAATTTTAAAAAATTAAATTAAAAACTTAAAAACGGTTATTATAATGCTAACGATACACGATTTTAACATGAATAAGGAATAAGGAATTCAATTATGAATATTAAAAGTTTTGAAAATTTAAAAAATAATCAAAATGCAGGATAAGTTGAAATCATTTGGGAATAATTTTTTAAAACGAGTTTCAAGATGTCACCGAGATCAGCCTTAAAAATCACCTTACCTTAAAGTAGTACTAGAAAGCTATTAATTTCTAACTTTTTTTTTTTTTTTTTGCCTGATGTAATATGTGTGTGTTGCATTATTTTTCGAACAACAGAAATAAAGGTGAAGAAAGTTTTTTTTTAAGCCTTTGCCAGATAGCGGTTTGGTAGTGGTATGTCAAAAGTTGCCGAGGTTGGCCATTTTTGGTGATTTATCTCAAAATTTGGCGACAGAAAGAAAACCCCCAAAATTGAACTCAGATTGGCGATATCTTCTATATTTGGAGAGAAATTGCCGAACCCTGGCGTTATTCAATATGAATATTAATTAGTGTCTATATTAGTGTAAAAAAGGTGAAGTATAGTTAGAGTATGCCTGGCGAAGATTTTAAAACAGTTTTAGTTGGCAATTTTCATATAGATTTCAATTCTGAAGAGGTGTTTTATGAAACAAGGCCAATGCGGCACATTCATGGATTATGATATACTTTAAAACGTTAATGGAACAAGGAAGACAAATGTCTCACGGATAATGAGGTACTTTCCAAAATAATGAATCAAAACAGAAAAATAGGGAGGACGCGTGGATTATGAACATTTAAAATATATAGCATTTAGTGCATGGTTAAAAGATGACAGTGTTCAGATTTCCTTAACCCCCCCCCCCCCGCTCTTAAAAAGCATTGTCTCTGTTTTGACATTATCTGTTTTCACTTCACTCTCCCCTGATCTGAGCATTTCTAGTTTTTTTTTTTTTTTTCCCCTCTGGGGATATTTAAAGAAGAAAGCTTATGATGATAATTCTCAAACAGCAAATGGTTTGAAAATAGCCAAAACTGAAAGGATACAAGAAGTTTACTCCCAACAACTTGAAACGCATTTCTAAAAATGCGTTTCTGAACTACTTCAGCTTCGCTCCCGAAAGAAAGAAAAAACGCGAAGGATAAATTACGCCAAGCGCATCAATTATAAAGCGTTTCAGCACAACAGTCTTTCTTGAGTCAAATCGGCGATGCATTGTCGTCAAACTTGGCGAGATTTTGAAGTAACTTCAAAACAACTGTATATCACTAGTAAAATAATTTTGTGAGATCCCGTAAAAGTGCTTTTAATATTATTTACATCCTTTCAACGAACAGCAAGCAGGTATGATCCTTTATAGATTAAATTGTACCTGAATGAATCATGTCACTAAACGGCACAAGACAGTAATGAATTGGAATTCTTTTCAATGGTACTGTAGAAGAGCTATAAATGATACAGACACTATTTTATATGAAGAGCTTTATCTTGGAATCTCTCATAACGTGTATCAATTTTGTTTCGTTTGAAACAGCCGAATATTTCTGAAATACGTTTTAAAGAATGACTGACTATCCATCCAGCTCAAATGGAATTATTTTGGGTGTTCCTGTAGGATGAGTTAGAATGGAATATGCACTATTTTTGATGGAGAGCTTTATTTTGTAATTCTAAATAACGTGTATAAATCTAATTTTTGTTTGAATTACCTGAATGTCTTAAAAGTGCTCTATAAAGCATGGCTGCTCATAGAGCGTAATGTAATGAAATTCTTTTGGGTGTTCCTGTGTAAGAGTTTAAGTGCTACCTACACCATTTGCGATAGGGTACCCCGTATAATTGCATGGAATAACCTATATAAATTTCGTAGTAATCCGACGAACATTTACGGCGGTTAGAGCACGGACGGAGGGACAAACAGATAAACCGAAATCATAAACACTTTTCAATGTTGTTGGTAAGACTTAAAAAACTAACACTGATCATTGTAAATTTCCGAAGCTGTGGCGTGTACAGTGAGTCAGTCATTCCTAATACAACACGTGGCTCTATATACACATCTGCACAAGCATGACGGGGAGATGAGTGCAATGCATTAGTTGCTCTTAAGTTTTTAAAGCCTGGATTAGAGAGATATGCAGATTAATATATGTATCCAGATGGCGATCGGAACATGTCTTGAAACCACTGTCTGCGCAAATCATTGTATTCATAATAGATTACATTTCTGAGTTGGCTTATGTTAGAAAAAAAAACTGCTTAAAACTCGCGACTTTCTTACATTTCAGTGCTTTCCAGAATTTTTTGAAAGTGCTTGTGCTTTCTTGTACTTCTCATTGAAGTAATATTTACCTAGATTGAGCAGATTGCAGGATAAACGCTGACGGTTTGGAAACTTTTAGGCATTTGAGTGAAACGAGCGTGTGCAGAATGGCTCGAATATTTTAATGATTAATTTTTTTTTACTTTCTTGTACGAAGTAAAAGGAAGTATAGAGATGGCGAAAAATTTCGGTATGCAGAATTGGATGAAAAAATCCATTTTGACTATCCTTAACTTTGAAGAGTTTTTTGCGAGACGTCTCAACGTACGCATGTATGTACACTGGAATGCATGGACCAATCCATTTTGACCACTCGCAAGTCCCTTTCGACTAGTTTTTCTTTCTCACGTCTATGTACATGCGTATGTATGCATGTGACTCGCATATCTCAAAAACGATTAGTGATAGATTGCTGAAATTTCATATATAAGATTGTTGTAACATCTAGCTGTGTCCCTCGATTATTGGTTCCAATCTATTTTTCAGTTTATTTACAGGACCACCCAAAAGAATTTCAACACATTACTGTCTATGGACATCTTCAATGTGCGTATTATGTCTGTAGTCAATCATTGTTTAGTCCATGCCCAAAATCTTGCCATTTGCCATCGACCTTGGAGAATTTTTCCGAAATAGCGCCAAATTTTAGTGATGGACGCGAGACAGAAAACAGGCGTCTCGCGTTTCGCAAAACAGCCTAAAAGCTTTTTCTCGTCTCGCAAAATCCCTATATCGTAATGTTAAAAATGCGTGTCACGTCTCGCAAAAAATCTGCAAATCTCTGTCTCGTCTCGCAAAAATTCGTCTCGCGTCCATCCCTACCAAATTCGGCGCCAAAGAATAATTTCGCATTTCGCATAAATCTAAAGCTGTAAACCGTTGAATGTTGAAATTTTGAATTTAGAACTATTGTAACATTTAACTGTGCATCCCTTTTTTGATTGCAATACACTAGGTAATTTATTTACAGGGTCACTGAAAAGGTCTAGGATAACTTCAGATCATTAAAAATCTGTGATGAATCAGTATTTCAGCTATGATCAAAATCTCGCTAACTATCTCGAGCTTTATCTGCTTTTGGCGAAATATCGCTCAATTAAGTGTCAAAAACAAATCTTTCAAATTTAATCCAGCTTGTTGATATCTCAAATATTTGGCTAGAAATCACTAAACGTTGGTGTTACTGCAGTATTTTATCTCTCTCAAACAAAATAGGTTTATATGAAGTGCACCGAAAATGTTTTTGATTGAATAGATGTGCACGGAAGTCATGCAGAGTCCAAATCAGATTTTAGTTTTCGGAAAAATAGTAATCCCTAGGAACTATTTCGATTTGCAAAGAACTAGAATCGCAAAAATTGCAACTTATTTTGACTATGACGTACATTTTGCGACAGAGTTCGACAGTCTCGAGAAATTTAAAAATCGTGACGTCGAGATTTTTTACGACAGAAAAAAAAGTAAGAAGTCTAACTTTTTTCATTTTGTTACTGGCAGTAAGCTTATTAAAATTGCGAAAAATCAGTAAAAATCGGGAAACGGGTGTATTTTCTGATTTTTAAAGTTTAAAATATTTTTTCTTCGTATTTGTTCAAACTTTTTAAGAGCGTTGGTTCAACGGTGTGGATCTGTGTAAGCAAATAAACCTACCACGGCTCGAAATAAGATGAAGCTGGTAGCAAAAAAGCTCATTGAACTCAATCCATCAAATAATAATCATAATCCAGGTGTTTTGGGGGGGGGGTTAAGCCTAAATATTATTAATAATTTATATATAGATATTTATGACAAAAACAGAATTTTAATTTTAATACAACCTCTTTGCCACATTGGTCCTCAAATTTATATAAAAAATTTTGGTACTTACGTATTATCCCGTCGGTCATTTCTGCCAAACGATTTTTGCGTCAAATGTGCTGGCAAACTGTTGCCAAACGTATTTCTAACTATGAATTATTTCATTTGTGCGGCATTTGTCTTGGCGAAAAATTACTCGTCTTGGCGGACCGCCGGGATAATACGTAAGTACCAAAATTTTTTGTTAATAGTTTGATGGACAACTAATAAGATTTTTTTCGACTATGTAATATTAGTAATTTCTTAAATTATCAACTATACCTATTTTGTGCTAATTTTTTTTTTCAATAATACTTTTCCTTTGGAGTTTATTATATTTTTCATAAATAGGGGCCAAGGCCCCTAGACTTGCTACGCTCGCTTTTCGTATGAGGCATTTGGCCCCTAATGAGGCTTGTTTGTAAAAAAGGCATAATTTCAACAGACAAAACCCAAACATTGGATCAGATAGAATGCTACCGAGCTACACATTGCTTGGTTTTTGCATGTTCCTTTTCACATAAAAATTTAAACTTTACACTATTTTTAATTATGTAAAACCTATGGAGCAGCTTGGGTATTTGTCACCAATGGCGACTTTTCATTATTTGGCGATTTACACATGCTCATAAACGATAATTACTGCTCATGTAAGTACATATATTCATATGCATAATCCTTTGCAAATTGGCGTATTTAGCTCCACGATATATATCATCTCGCTTTGCTAGCAAATATCCAAGCTGTACTATAACTTGTATAATGACATAGTTATTTCTTTGATAAAAATTAATATCTCTTCTGGTAGCACATATCGAAGCTGAACCTAACCGGCTTTACTATAATCTGCATTTTAATTATTTTTCATTTTCAAGAAACTAGGTGCTAATATTTGGAACACGCTGTTCAGATTCACCCTTTTGGAGCGATGCCTTTTGCCAGATCGTACCTCATGCCAAAATGGCGCTTTTTAGTTACAGTTAGTTATCCTGTTATTAGTTATCCGTTACAGTTAGTTTTTCTGTTTTGGAGAAACGAATAATCGGTAGTTATAAACCTCTGTTATCTAAGTGAACTTATTTGAAAATCGTCAACTTTGTGTCACACCCTTTGGCTTATTTATTTATTCACATACTTTTTAATTTGGCATAAAACGGTGTAATTCTAATTCATATTTGTCACTTTCACGCGATTCTACATACTTGGAATTGCTTTATTATGAAAGCATGGATGATTTTATGCTGGCGAAAATTGCCTAATCCGGGAACCATTATGCTTATTTTTTCAGTTTTTTATTAATATATTTAAAAATAATTCGAATTTCAAAATTTAAGTAAGTTTTTTGGCTTCCTCGGAACTTTCTGAATCCGTGGACACCTTCGTCGAAACTTAAATCCCCATGGTTTCGAAGGAGATAGCAGAACAAGCTTTTGACAGCGGCGACGGCTGCCGTTACTTTTTTTTAGAATAAAGTGAAACAATTTAACAAGAGCTTAAACCTATGAAAATAATTTAACTGTTTTAAGGGTACTTTCCTTTTTATTTTTGCGTCCACAGCGGGTTGCGTAATGAAGTTTGCTAGATAAAGCTTAGCGCCGTTTTACAGTTCTAGACGCTTGCAGACAGATGTGGTAAGAGTGCTGGTTGATACTGATTGGACTGGTATATGGCTGTGATTTCAAGATTTACGGATTCACTTTGTTTATATTCTTTTCAAGTTTGTGGTGTGGTGTGTTCCGGCCAACCAAGTTTTGAGTACATTTTTTAAGTTTTGGTCATTTCTAATTTTGTTTCATGCCTTTGCAGGTTAGGGAGCGCTGGTGCCTGTTGATCGGAACATTAAAAGCACTTTAAAACACTATACATCTGGCTATCAAATTTCTAAATTAATATATTATTCAGGCAATACATTAGTTCCACATCTCAAGAGACCAGCACTGAAACCTGCATTTAATTTTTGCGCCAGTCTCCCTTTGATGACGTCTTGCATGATATATTTCTTTCAATTTGTTTTTCTAGAATTTTGTCTTACTTAAATTTAGTTATGCATTTTTTCAGTGGGTTGGGTTTTTTATGGGTATTTAACAGTTGAGTACGTATTTAGAAACACAGAAAACATAGTAGAGCTGCGGTTTTTGCTGCGCTCATGTTTTTTTTGTGATATGCTTTATTTAAAAAAATTCTACTATATATATCCTCGGGTCTTCGAGCCTTGTCAGGGGGAGACCCCCCTGAATCCCCCTAATTTTTTAGTTTAATTATTGCCATATTAAAACGATATTAATTGACTATGTCATTTTATCACTCACCCCTTTTTCTTTTTTTGTTCTTTTACATTTATTTCATCAACTGAGTTTCCTGATCTTTCCTTGCAATTGCAAACGTGGGTCGATGCTAATTGAAGTAACTTATATAATTTTTAGTATCTATCTTAATACACAAAAATTTTTGCTTTTCGTTGTTTGATATTCTTGAGAGAGCTTTAGGCGAGTAGGGTTGGTGTATTTCGCCTGGTAACACTATTGGCGAGTCATCCAAAGTGAATAAGAATCCCAGGCTGTTAGGCTTATGCTTAAAATTATTCTTTTTTCCACTTTCACATTCGCTACCCCAGTGTCCGATGCGTTTACACCTTCTATAAGTTATTCTTGATGCATCCTTAATTTTATGATATTCAGCGTTTCAGTTCACTAAGTTCCAGTCGCCATTTTGAGGATGAATGATGCAGCTTTGAAAAGAACGTTAAAAATCAGTAAATAAATAAATTAAATCCATCTGGTGTCCTTAACCTTTTAGAAATGTTAGCGCAGTTATGGCACAAACATAGTAAGCGTGGGATTTTAACTTAAAATTTACTTTATTAAATTAGAACGGAAGAAACAGGCACATCGCATAACAAAGTAACACCAAAAAGGAAAAATGTAAAGAAGAAGTGAAAAGAATGCGTGCGCGAGCACAGTTAAGTAGATAAATGTTTATTGAGAGATACAGAATTCAGGAGGATAAGACATTGCACCATAAAAAAATAGACAATTCAATACTCAACAATTTTCTTAAGCTGTTGAAATTTTTAAGATTGTAACCTATTCATAGAAAAATACATGTGATGCATATTCTACAGTTTACGAAATATTGTGGCAATAGATTAAAGCTGTTGTGAACTAATAGTATTTAAATATACGTAAAATTATGTCGCATTTTTATGTCGCGTTTTTGGGACACATTTTTCGGACAATTTTCAATAAAGGGGGTGAGAGATAAAATGACATAGTCATTAAAAAACTCGGCTGTTCGAGCCTCGTCAGGGGGAGACCCTCCTGAACCCCCCAATGTCATTTTATCTCTCATCTTTCGTGTATTTCGCCTGGTAACACTATGCTGAAATTTTTATGATTGTAACCTATTTATAAAAAAATTCATGTGATGCATATTCTACAGCTTACGAAATATTGTAACAATAGATTAAAGCTGTTGTGAACTAATAGTATTTAAATGTATGTAAAAAATACATGTGATGCATATTCTACAGCTTACGAAATATTGTAACAATAGATTAAGCTGTTCTGAACTAATAGTATTTAAATATATGTAAAATTATGTCGCTTTTATGGGACACATTTTTTGGACAATTTTCAACAAACGGGGGTGAGAGATAAAATGACATAGTCATTAATATACAGGGTAGTTATAATTAAACTTCCCCTACTAACAGCATTCTGCATCTGTAGCTACCCAATTTGGCATATGGACTGTACACGAGATGCGCTCAAGCTCAAGGGAATGTTTTAGAGTGTTTAGTTAAAAAAATGTCCACTAGATGACACTTTGCATGGTGAAATCAGCTCATATATTACTCAAATTAGAGAATAAATGCCCAAAAACTATTGAATAAATGTTAAAATTATTCGAATTTTAACGATATTTCGAATTAGCCAATCCCAACATTAGATTTGCAGTTTTCATGCAAAGCGCTAACTAGTGGCCATTTTTTAAACTAGTTTTCTTTTTCCCGAAATTCCTTGAGCGTATATCATGTACACGTACACCCAATACTAATTTTTGTTAGAATCCGTTCACCCGTTTTAGCTATAAATCACTGTTCACAGGGGAAGTGTATACATATAAATATATATACTTTTTTTTTCTCACTGTAAGTCGTTTACTAGTATTCAAGTTAATATTTACTCCCTTTACTTGGATGGATATCATAACGTTGTAGACTTGTTCATTTAAATTCAAAGTATTTTAGATTTAGTCAGTGGCGGATCCAGAATTTTTTTTTGGGAGAGGCTAAACATTTTAAAAAGCTTATTTCACCCAATTAAAATGTACTATAAATCAAAATGTTAGTCTAAACCAATATATTAGGCTTTTGGGAGGGGCTAAGTAATAAAATATGATCATTTTAGCTATTTAAAGTGTATAATAATGCAGAATGTTACCCTTGAGCAATCTCTTTGGGGGGGGGGGCTGAAGCCTCCTAGACCCTCGCCTAGATCCGCTACTGGATTTAGTTCCCTCACCTCACACTCTATATGCGTGCAAATATGCGGAGCTATTTTCCATAGAACAAGAATTTTAATGTACTCTTTAATGCTGCCATCTACTGGCGATGTTCGAAGTATTTAATTAAAAATAAATTTGTCATTAGTCTGAATGTTGGAGTCCTTTTTAAATCACTGATATTCACTCACACATATTAGTTAAATATTTTTGATTAAATTTAGTTTTTCAATTACATCGAAAAAGAAAAAACGCCAAAAAGGAGGTTCATTTAAACCACTTTTTATTCAAAATTCTGATTTTAGTGCTGCCATCTGTTGGGGTTGATGAGAGAACTTCTGGAGTACAATGGTCCTTGCAGGTATTTCTTCTCTGTGAAGCAGGGATACAGCCAGCAAAAATCTAGTTTACATTAGCTGCATAGGTCATGTAAGCAAGCAGTAAAACAATTATGGAATACACCATGAGACGCAGGACTGTGAATGTTACAGTAAAATACTTCTAAAAAGAAAAGAAAGAACAAGGAATAGCTAAATATTTATATATTATTATTAAAATAAATAAATAAAAAGATTCACTATTGTACAAAGAGATAGAAGTTGGTTCCCCCGTAAAAGAAATCACTTACTAAGCCAATTTTCTTGGAAGCTGAAAAATTGATTAGCTGCCAGATGAGCACTAATTTTCTGATGTTTTCTTCTTTTGTGCTGAATGAGAAAAGCATAGATAAAAAGTTTTGAAAGCTGTTGCTACTTTTGCTGGAAGAGATTCAAAAAGTTTTCTTTCTTTTAAGGAGGAGAGAAAAATTTGACACTGATCATGATAGATAGCTGAAGTGTGAATATCCAGGATTCTGGCCTATCTCACTAACGATCTAGAGTTTTGTGCGGTTTCCTCCAGATGTAACGTGAATATGCGTCAGAATTCCTCAAAAAGGTCTTCCACACCAGGCTCCTCCGCCTACACAGATGCCTTCGTGCGGGTTTGCCAGCCACTGGTCCACCAGATCGATAGTGGTCTGTGAGACATTACTTCCAGTCCAAGTATACCAAATTCATTAAAAAACATTCACCAGCAAATGTCGTTCTAATTAAAAATTTGCTTCTATGACATTCGATTTAATAAATAAAATACATTGTATACATTGTAATATGTCCGCTGCTCTTACAATTGTCCGCTAATAAATAAAATACATTGTAATATGTCCATCCGAATTGACGATCGGCATTGCAGGAACCGATGACCTTCTGCTACTAAGGGAGGTATGCGTGTTTGTCCGAGGTGACCACACACCAGATTTAAAAAAAAAACATATCCAGTATAGGTGACTTAGTTTTTCCGTCAGTTTCTAATTTCTGTAAATTTGGTTTTAATTTCAATATTTTGAGAATAATTAATTGCCAAGCATTATAATTAATAGTGCTTTTGGGTACAAATTTCTATTAATAATTTTTCATTATGTATCAGTTACGTTTCATTTCTGTTATTATACATTAATTTTGATGACCAGTATAATTTAAAAACTCATACAACCAAAAATGTTTACATTTTAAGAGGAAAAAAAATATAAAGCAGATACTCTTAAATTACTGTATCAAAAATTCGAGCAATCAAACAACATAAATGTAGCTATATATTAAAAATTAAAACTATATAATTAGCTTACCGGTAGGTAGGAGATCGCCTGAATTTTTTCCAAACTGAATTAATCTTCAGTTCCATTCGTAGGAAAATCAAAATTCATGCTAGTCACTCTCTTCTTTAAATAAGTTATATACACAATGTAACCAATCTAAGACAAAAATTAAAAAATACATCATTTTATTCAAATTCAGTTATCAGCAATTATCTCACATGAAAGTTTGCGGAAATAAATAGTAAAATTTAGGCAAAATTCTTTACAAAACAAGATTTATTAATCTAAAAATTCAGTGAAAATTTTCCCGGAAGAAGCGTGTGACAAAAGCAATACAGCACGATAGGAAGGCTATTTATTAAAATTGCTAGTAGGTTATTAATCTCATAAAAGTATAAAGTAAATGAAGCTCCATGTCAATAATGCATTGCAGATCTTTATTGGGAGAGATGCATAAAAAATTTAAAGTGGTTGTTTTGCAATGGATTCCACCCCACTGCTGTATTTCCGGGAATGAAAAGGCGGATAAGTTGGCCCAAAAAGGATGTTTTGTCAATCAGGCTCCATATAATCAAATAAACTGTAATTCGGTCTCATCACAAATCAATCTATCTTTCAAGAACATGCAAATGCTACAACTAAAAGAAAGAACAAGACAGAAACCATGGAGAAATTCCATTCATAATCTCCCTGACTGCCCCAGAAGCAGTGCTGTGGCTGCTTTTCGTCTGACCACTATGCATGACTGTCTATATGCGCATCTACATGGGATGCGCATCTACATGGGAATAGTGAATAGTCCTGCCTGCCCACTCTGTTTTAGCCGTGCAACGATGAAAGCTGAACACTTCCTCACCTGCTCTGTCTGTCCTTACAAAGACCTTCATCTTTTACCGATAGTGGGAAGGCAGAGAACTATTGTATAGTTTCATTACTTGAGTTTTTGATTTTATGTATTTTTGCTCTTTGTGTTTTTGATCTTTGTATGGTGTTAGGATAATGTCTGTTTCATCTGCTGCAGTGGAAAAAAAAACAAAACAAAGTAAACCAATTTTCCCCAAATGTTGAATGAAAAATGCTGGTAGGTTTACGTGAGCTGATGTTCTAAAAATGAATATTTTAAATGCTTAAAAAAACCTGTATTTAACACCCCCCCCCCCCCCCCCAAAAAAAAAAAAAAAAAAAAAAAAAAAAAAGTCTGACATTTAGATAGAACTGAAAACATGAGAAGAAAGTCTTACTGGTTTGGAAGATTTTATAATTTTACAAGTAAATAATTTTACTGGTTCCATTATGGTTTTACGTAATTATGCACTGATAAATGACCTTGTTTGAATATTTTTTAATTACCATTTTCTCTCAAAAGCATTTACGTTACGTAAATTTCGCACTTAACTGTAATATTTTATTGGGTGGTGTTTTTGTTCAATCATCCAGGTATAATATAAAAGACTAGATGATTTTCCTTTTTCTGTCATTCATTTGGCCTTTTCTAAATTTTTGGGAAAATTTGAGAAAAAGTTTTGTGATTTCAGCTATTGCTTCTTTGGAACGATAGCCAATTTCAGTTGGCAACAGTTTTGCCCAGGTTGAAAACCGTAGAATTAAAGACAGCTGTGTCAGTTTTGCTCATTTTTTTTTAAAGTACAGTTCTCTTTCGGTAATCAAAACTTCGATTCTCCGAACAATCCACTAATCAGATTTTGTAGGGTAAAATTGTTTGGTGGCAGAGAGATATTTCATTCGATAACCTACCACGATGTTGTCGGAAAAGCTCTCCGTAGCGGATAAATCAACCCTTCTCCGCTCACGACGTCACATTCCGAAAGACAATCTCTCTGTGTTGCCACGAAGATGTCGGACTCACAATGGGAAATACCGCTGTCTTTCTCCGACAGGGTAAATGCATGCGAGAAGCTCTCTCCGATATCGGAGA